>CM065815.1:80812357-81412357 GCA_033398695.1 Orobanche coerulescens | reverse complement strand
ACTTCAAGTTTGTTCAACTCGATTAGTGATTCGAGTGTTCTTGGGAGTTATCGAACATTGAGTGTTCGATTAAATGTCCCAATGAGTTTCCCTTCGATAATTGTTGGGATTTACGTTGTTTTTGGCTTTGATTCTCGTTGTAATCATGTTTTATTGTTCCTTACGGAGGATTATAGGTGCTCGAGGATTCCGAGTTGAATCTCGTTGGTGTTTGATGATTCGTGTGGTGTTATTCCGTCGTAAATTTCGGTGCTATCGCGTTCTAGATAGTGTTCGGGAATTTGAGGGCTACCCGGCCGTATCTGTTCATTTTTCCATCTGCTCGTGGTATCGAGGCAAGTATCTTGCTCATACATTTCTTATTTTGTGGATATGATGATCAGTGATCGTCTTGGTGTGTTTGTTTGGTTGTTTGAAATGAAGTTTCAAAAGATTTCGGTTTGGCCTCGTTAAAGGCTCTCTTTCAAAACGCATGTGTTTTGTGAACGGTGTGTTTTGGGAATTGTTTATGATTTGATCATTTTGAACGTGAAGGCTTTGATGATATCCCTGCTGTTTAAAGTTATGGAATTGTGTATTCCGTGTTTAGTCTTGTCACTGTGTTTTGAAGAGTTTGATAATGGTGTCGGATTAGTGGCCATCTCTAGTAAGTATTCTTGATGAACTTACATTCTTAGCATATTAGTATTGCATGAGTAACGTGTGTGTGTATGCTCACTATGAGTTAGATCCGACGGGGTCTCGGTAGGGGTCCACGGAGGGGTGGATCCGCGAGCTTGCTTTTAACCACTATGGGTTAGATCCGACGGGGTCTCGGTAGGGGTCCACAGAGGGGTGGATCCACGGTTAATTCTGGTGCATTTTACAAATGTGATTTGATTATGGCATTTCCGGAAATGAGTGCTTAAGAATGGTTTTCATGATTGCATGCATCGACTAAGTGTGTAAGAGGTAAGTGTTCGTTTGGCTTACTTTGCTAGGATGGCACTAGAGTATTTTGTTGTTTGTGTTAAATCTTTTAATTGTGGATTTTGATGTTGGAAGACGAACCTTGTGATCGTTCTTGTATACTGTGAGTTGATGAGATTTGGGGCTAAAATCCCAATGGTTTTGTAAAAGTCATTTTATGGATTTGGGGCTAAAATCCCAATGGTTTGGTAAAGGTCACTTTTCGGAAAGTAAACCTTTGGGGCGGTGACCCCTTTTGTCTTTTGGATTCTGAAAAGTAGGATTTGATAATCCTAAATTGTTTTCTATTAAAACTCTCGATGGCATTCTAAACTGTTTTTATAAATTTTTCCATTGATTTGTGATCTTTCGATTTTGGAACGTTTTCTCAAATTCTTGCCTCGGGAAGTGCTTTTCGTTTCATTTGGATCCTTTAGGATCCTTGGTTATTGTTATTCGTGGAATGTGAATTGTATGGCTCGTATTTGCACTTTGTTCTTGCACTAGCAAAACAGTGGAGTTTTGCTAACCCCCGAGTATTCGGGGGGTGGATGTCTATTTTTGCATTCAGGTTTTGGAGCATAACACAGGGTCGACACGAAGGATGATGAAAGATGATCGATACTAATCACATGAGGAACCGTACATTGTTTATTGGTTCGGTTGTACTTTATTTTCCGCTGATATATTTTTCCCGTTGTACGGGTGTGGTTGTGTTTTGACCCCTGCGTGGGCATGAGTTGTATTTGAGTTGTATGTATTTATTGACAGACCAAATCGGTCTACTGAGTCATTTTAGCCTTAAAGGCATGGTTGAGTTGTTATATGTTGTTACCAGCCTGGTAGATCCTTGAGGAAAGGTTCTACGGCGTGTAATATCCCTGATCGGATTGGGGATGTCACATTACAGATCCAGCCTTAGAATTCTTCTAAGTACCACTTCCTCAGTCGTGCCACTTATGCTTGTTAGTAGGTGCGACTGGTGGTGTTCTTGCCTTTCCACATCTAAACTGGCAGATATATATCTTGCCCTGGCTACAACCTCGGTGTAAGACATTTTTCCATGGACATTAAGATGGTGACGGATCCGGTCACAAAGTCCATCGTGGAACTATATCTTTCTATCGGTACTAGATAAACCTCACTAAGATAGCGATTGTGATTCTAACAATGTCGGATCCTTGATCCTAATAACACCGAATCCAATCGTATCTTTTCTCTTTATCACTCGTGTATGAGTTTGTGTATAACACTCAATCACTCTAATTTAAGCTCAAGAACAATAACTATAATGTTTACAATGATATCTCAAGTGTATATGAATTGCTCAGTGTTGTGTGGATTGATACCAACTCATTAGGTATTTATAGCCTTTTTCCACAAACTAGGCGTTACTGCCAGTTGTTATTTAGCGTGCGCTTGGTTGACTTCCTTAGCATGCGCTATCGTGTGTATTTAGCCTTAGCGTACGTTATGTACTGTTACGTACGTTAACGTCTTCCAGATTTAGTCCAGTGGCTACTGTCCTTCACAGTTAGAGTGCGCTAATACTTCCTTTGTAGCGTGCGCTAATCTTGCATCATTACATGCGTCATGTATCCGTTTATACTTTTTGACTTGCAGCAGATTCTCCCCAACGGATTGATTGACTTGATTCAAACTTGATGTTTAGCGTGCGCTAAGTATCACTTGTTGCGTGCGCTAAGATGACTTCAGTGCATACGTCATTCTGTGTTTGAATTTCTTCACAACGGTAATATTGGCTCGATAGCGTGCGTTAGTAAACATGGTGTAGCGTGCGCTATCCTCATCAGGTAACTTCACTTCTGGTTACTTCGAACTCGTTTGATCTGCAGCCGGGACCCATTAGCGTGCGCTAACTTATATGACTAGCGTGCGCTAGCTTTGTATATTGTCTAGCTTTTTGCGTCTTTGATTCCTTCGTCGTTTTGCGTCGCCTCTTTGTTGTTTTGTTTTGTTTAGCAACTTAATCATCAAAACTTTATTTATGAATATATGGAATAAATATTCCAACAATTTCCTCCTTTTTGATGATTACAAAACAACTCTTGAATTGGATAAAACCTGCAAAATAAAATTATATATATATATATATATACACACACACGTTTCAAAGTTTTCGACTTTGATCATTTCGTTAGTTTAACCCATTTTCGACTTCTTCATTTTTCTTAATTTCCAACTCCTTCGTTTCTCCCCCTTTTTGTATGCTTTCTTTTTCTTTTCTACTTCTTCGGTTTTTATTATTTCGACTCCTTTTTACTTTTTGTTTTTCTCGTCATATCTTTCATGACGCTTTTATCCGATTCAACTTTTTCTCCCCCTTTTTGTATTTTGCAAAAAGTGTTAAAAATATAAAGGGTACCAATTTGAATATATAAACATATGCATGAATATAGAAAATATGCATTAATAGAAAATAACCCCCCCTAAAAATATTATCTCCCCCTTTGTAAAATATCATAAATTAATTTTTGGGGATCCAACCGAAAGTCGGTTTTTCTTTCGAGACGTAGACGATGTTTGAAATAATTGTTCCTTTAGGGACCCAAATTTTCTTAACTTTGATCATCCGTCTTGGGCTTTTGCAATTCGAAATGTGATGCCTAATTTTTAAACATTTTTCACAATGGGGTATTTTGAAATTTACGGATTCATTTTTAGAACGCGGTTTGAATCCTAACCCCTCTTTATTTAATGTGTATTTTTGAACCGAGAGCATATTTTCAAATTTCTCATTTCCGAGAGAAAATTTCTTCGTTAAGTTTTTGAGCTCGGTTTGAATTTTAACAAGATCATTCTTTAAAGTATTTTCGTTTTCAAGGCATTTTAAATGATCGATCTCGACAAATTTCCCTTTTTCAATAATTTTGGAATTTTCATTTTCCAAAGATTTATTTTTAGTTTGAAGGGATTTGATTTCTTTTAAAGTATTTTGATAATCGGTATGTAATAACTCGAATGCTTCAAAAAGTTCGTCGCAAGAATTACTTACTTGACTTTTGACGTCGCTATCGTCGAATGAACTCCGGGCCATGAGCGCGAGATTATTTTGATTCATGAAATCTTTATCAGGATCTTCGTCACTCCATGTTGCAACTAAAACCTCCTTGGGTTTAACTCGACAATTCTTAGCAAAGTGGCCTTTGCCACATAATCGACAAATGTTGTCGAATTTCTTAGATTTGCCCTTTTGGATGTCCTGCTTCCTCCGGTTTAATAAGTGTTGGAACTTATTAATATTCTTGGCATAATATACCGCTCCGATACCAATTGTTGGAGTAATATCGGTATTTGCGCCGTTTGTGCGAAAGAGTAAATTAATTGCGGAAATTAAATGACATGCGGGTTTATAGAGGTTCGGCCAAACGTGCCTACGTCCTCTCTCGATGTATCTTTTTCAATAGGCTAAAGATCAAAACCTCTGCACCTCTCTTCTATCGGTCGAGGGATTACCGTTACAAGCTCGTCTTCTATCGGTCCGAGTAAAACCGTTCTCTTACTTGTCTTTTTGTCGGTCCAAGTTAAACTGTTTTCCTTTTCTATTGGACAAGGAATCAACCACTATAGATTTCTATCGGTACTAGATAAACCTCACTAAGATAGCGATTGTGATTCTAACAATGCCGGATCCTTGATCCTAATAACACCGAATCCAATCGTATCTTTTCTTTTTATCACTCGTGTATGATTTTGTGTATAACACTCAATCACTCTAATTTAAGCTCAAGAACAACAACTATAATGTTTACAATGATATCTCAAGTGTATATGAATTGCTCAGTGTTGTTGTGTGGATTGATACCAACTCATTAGGTATTTATAGCCTTTTTCCACAAACTAGCCGTTACTGCCAGTTGTTATTTAGCGTGCGCTAGGTTGACTTCTTTAGCGTGCGCTATCGTGTGTATTTAGCCTTAGCGTACGTTATGTACTGTTACGTACGTTAACGTCTTCTAGATTTAGTCCAGTGGCTACTGTCCTTCACAGTTAGAGTGCGCTAATACTTCATTTGTAGCGTGCGCTAATCTTGCGTCATTGCATGCGTCATGTATACGTTTATACTTTTTGACTTGCAGCAGATTCTCCCCAACGGATTGATTGACCTGATTCAAACTTGATGTTTAGCGTGCGCTAAGTATCACTTGTTGCGTGTGCTAAGATGACATCAGTGCATACGTCATTCTGTGTTTGAATTTCTTCACAATGGTAATATTGACTTGGTAGCGTGCGTTAGTAAACATGGTGTAGCGTGCGCTATCCTCATCAGGTAACTTCACTTTAGGTTACTTCGAACTCGTCTGATCTGCAGCCGGGACCCATTAGTGTGCGCTAACTTATATGACTAGCGTGCTGTCACGCCTCACCTTAAGGCAGCAAGCATCGAGCAGCATCCGGCCGAAGCCGTGCAGACGGACAGGCGGCATGGCCGCGCGCGTGCAGGGACCGTGTCAAGCTCACAGAGGACAACCCTCCCTATAATAGCCTTAGACGGAAAAAGCCTTGTGAGTGCAGTAGATATTAAAAGGCCGAGGAGCACACTCTTCAGAAAGAAGACCTCAGAAGCTTCAAGATGGAGACCAATCAGTTCCAGAAGGTCAAAGAGGGTTCCAGAAGCTCAGAAATCGGGTCGGATTGCTATGGGCCGAATTGGGCCTTGGCTGGGCCGGGCCGGGACACTTTGGGTCGGGTCGGACCGGACGTTCCAGAGGGGTCTTCTCAGATTTGTTTAGACCATTCTAGATGATGGCATTCTTGTAAATACTTGAAATACACTACAAGATACTAGGCTTTTTGCGACATCGAAAAAGTGTCGCTAACACTTGTTTTAATGTCACAAATGTTAATTTGCGACATTTTCTGCGTCATTGTAAATTATGTTATAACAGCCCGTGTGGCATTTTTATGACACTTTTTTTCAGTTGTGTCGCAACATATACGACAATTTTTGCCACGCTAAATTGATTGCCATATAAAATTGGCGACACATTACGCGTCATTTGTCATGGTGACGCGTGTTTGTTTGCGTCACATTACACGACATTAGTTAACATGACGCTTCCTTGTTTGCGACAGTAGAATGAATGTGTCGTTTTATTTCTACAACACTTTTTTCATTTGTGTCGCAACATATACGTCATTTTGTGCCACATTAAATTATTTGTCGTATTAAAATTGGCGTCACATTACGTGTCATTAGTCATAGTGTTGCATGTTAGTATGCATCACATTACACGACATTAGTTAAAATGACGCTTCTATTTGCGACACTAGCATGCGACATTAGAATGAATGTGTCATTTTATTTCTACAACACTTTTTCGTTTGCGTCGCAACATATACGTCGTTTTGTGCCACATTAAATGTAATACCTCCGGTATTCCATTGTTGATTACTTTGTACTGTGTGAATGTTTGGTAATGTGACGTCATTTCTATTTATGTATTCCATTTAGTGCTATATAATTGTACGATGTGAATGAAACGGGGGTGACACGCCTCGACGCCGTGGGACGATTGTCGGTGTGAATATGATGGTGGCCAACGTCTTGTTCCCCGATAATTGTTGACGAGTGGAAGGGATGGTCACCCCGAGATGGTTAGAATGTGGTATGAGGCTAAAGAGTTTATGTCTAACGCATGTTAAAGTTTTGTTTAACGCGCGCTATAACTCATGCCTAACGTACGCTATATTTCGATTGTTACGTACGTTAGGGTAGCTATATTACGTACGTAACGGGTGGGTCGGTCTCCCGACCAGAATCTTTCTTTTGACACGGACAGAGTTACTTTTGGCGGGCTAGAGGACAAACGAGTCAACTATTCATTACGTACGTTATGTCCCAAATTTAACGTACGTAAAACTTGGGCACATTTCAGGCAGTGAGTTCTTTACGTATGTTGTCATTACACTGTTACGTACGTAATACACCTTACGTACGTAACACACTTATCGTTAATGTACGTTACCGAAAACAAGTTTTATAAAATGGCAATTCCCTTCTTCATTTGCACGATCCAACATCACAAACTATCACCCTTGGAGAAATTCCTAGCCCTATACCCGGTTCTTAAGCCTCTTATACACTTGAACTAACATTGAGGAGGTAGATTCTTGAGCTCCGGTGAAGATTATCCAAGTCATTCAAGTCACTTCTCGTTCTCCCCGTAGTTCTTGTGAATCCGTCAACTCTCTTCATTATTCTTCTTCCAATAAGGTAAGCCACCAATCCCTGGAGTTATGTCCTTGATGTTTTCGTATTTATACTTATTAGATTGCGGGTATTGGGTAGATTTTGCTAAACTTCGTAGACAATCTTGTCGGATGGAATTGTAGTAACTGGAATTATCGTTTCTCATATGTTTCGTTTCATGCAAATCATATCTATCATACGGAATTTCACTTCAAATCATCGCTAGGAATGTAAAATTTGACGAATCAATTGTGGGAAAATTCGTAGTAATCCGTCACCGTATGTTCCATTGTTCGTTGCCACCCTTACCTTGTGATTTTTGACACTTAGCAAACTAAGGAAAACAATTCGATAGTATAATCAATATTGGGTATCAAACCACCTAAGTTATTGTGCAATAGAATCCGTCGATTGTAGTATTCGGAATATAGAATTGAATTAGAAGGCATGAGATTCAATTACGCCATAATAATTCGTTGTCAACCGAAGAATGATAGGATTATCGTCTTGATTAAATCGATATACCTAATGTTGATTATAGGATTGAACGGGATAATGGTACGCAATACGTTAAAACTTAGAAACGATACTTATATCGACAACCCAAAACTACACTAGGAATCCGATTAGGAAAAGGGGACTAGTTTATTCATCATAATCCGTACGAGGTGTTAATCGGACATTTCGTGGCTAGGTTAAGCTCGAGCGGGCGTGGGGACTCCTTATCGCAAAGCACCTACTGTCGGATCACAGGCAAGTGAAATCTTGCTCGAGAATTTTCTAATATCAATGTTATACCGTATGTGCGTATGTGCCATTTTGATAAATGCCGACGTTTGTCTTTCTCTAAAAATGTTATAAATGGGCCGATGTGTTGGGGATAAAACCTGTATGGTACCCATGTGGAAATGTGTTAGGGGGTAAGACCCGAATTGGGCGCCTATGTTCCGGGGTATTCCCGTGTGGATACTTCCGTGACCCTTGGTTGTGACCTTGGGGCTTATGTGTTAAAAGAGATAGACAACGTCGGTCGAGTGATGAAATATCCCCTGTGATTACTAGATTCTGTGATTGTAAAGATGACGTATATCGTTGTTAGTAACTGTTATTTGATATGCATTCTCTGACCCTGGTTACCTGGTATGATTCGTCGTACCAGGTAAAATTGTTCATCATGTGCAGGACATTCCCGAGGGGTCCGGTCAGACTTGAGCGGTGTTGGAATTGTCTCTAGCTGCTGCTTAAATTGGAATAAATTGTTTTCTTTGGAAACTCATGTTGTGTAATAATTGGACTTCAAATTACATTTATCCTTAAATCTTTCGACTCACGTTATGTAAACCTTGAATTTAATGTTTTATCGCGATTTTCTTAAAATGCCTATTTTCCAACTAGCCTTGTGGGTCCCACGTGGTATTCACGGCACTGTAATACCTCGAGAAATTTTGGGGGTGTTACAGAAAATGGTATCGGAGCGAAACTCCTCATTTGAATAAACTTTCTCCTATTTTTTTTCAAAGTCCAACACCCCAAGCGATCGAAACTCCTCACGGGAATGCAAGTAAGTGATATGTGTGTGTTTCTATTTTTGTACAACATTTAATTGTAAACCGTGCGTGGAACTGGCTTTAGATTAATACCGTTAGTGATGGCACGCCGAGGAGCTAGGAGAATGGTGAATGACGCTCAGGGTTCAGCCACGAACCACAATGAGGACGGGAACACTGCCGAGACCCATCCTGCTGGTGGCCAGCCGCCACCAGTTAATCAAAACGATCAGGAGGCGGAACGCCAGAACAACAACCCGGGGGGCATGGACCCAGCTTTTGTTCAGGCCCTTGCCCAGGCTATCGCCATGGGAATTGCTCAGGTCAATCACGTGGAGCGGATACCGGTCATCAATGTGGAAGAAAACGCAGGAAGAGATCGATGGTTGGGAGAGATGTTGAAGGCTAGGCCTCTATTATTTGACGGAACAGGAGAGAAACACGTGGACGACTGGATTTCTGAAATGGAGACTGCCTTCGAAGTAATCGGATGCCCAGAGAACAGAAAGGTGACGCTCGGAATTAATCAACTCCGTGACACTGCTGCACGTTGGTGGAGGACTTACAGGCCAGAGGACCGAGTGGTCAGGTGGACCGAATTTGCCCGACTACTACGGAGCGAGTACTGTCCCAGATCAGCCCAAACCGCTCGCGCACGAGACTTTTTCAGTGTCGGGCCTCAGAACATGCTAGTACCAGAGATCATTCGGGCCTACCGAACCGAGCTTAGTTACATCTCCCAGATGGTTCCATCAGAAGATCAACGAATATGCCATCTTGCACAGAGGTTACCGGAGGATGTACAGCGCTATGCCGCCGGATTTCACTGCACGACCCTGAGAGCATACGAAGACGTAGTCACAGCATATGCCGGTACAACTGTTAATACCGACATCGGGCATAACTCGAAGAAGCAGAAGACATCAGTTCAGCCTGGGAGCAACAACAAAACGAATTCGGGGCCCGCATCTTCTTTTAAGTCGGCGGTTTCGTACCAACAGAAGGGTGTATCTGATCGGCCTTACCGTAGGGACTGCTTCAATTGTGGTATGACCGGGCATACTAAGGATCGGTGTCAGAAGACGGCTACCAAATGTTTCACGTGCGGAAAGAGTGGACACATGTCTCGTTACTGCTGGCGGGCCAATTCCACTCAGAGCCCAGCTTCCCAACCAAGTCAACAAGGCTCTGTGCAATCCACTAGGACGCCTGCTGTTTCCAACTACCGAGCCCCATCCCACCAGAACCAACCACCACTACACGGTGCCGGACGAGGCCGCGGGCGCGGCGGAGGTACCTCGTCCTTTTCGGAGTCAGTGTCGTCTCGTGTATTTGAGCTGAGGGCTACGGATGGTCAGTCTGCGCCAGCTATCTCAGGTACTCTTCTTGTTAACTCTCAGCCAGTGCATGTACTATTTGATACTGGAGCCACCCATTCGTTTATATCTATGGAATGTGTTGAACGCTTAAATCTTGTTTGTGTACCTTGTGAGCCCTTTACTGTTAAACTACCCGAGGGTAGTAGATTAAGCGGCGATCAAAAGGTTCGAGACTGTCGGATCTGCATCAACAATCATAGTTGGACCGCTAATCTTATGGTCTTTCCGCTCCAGAATGAAGATATCATATTAGGTATGGACTGGATGCCTTTGCACAAAACGATCTTGGATACCTACCACTTGACTATTTCCATTTCGGCTCATGACGGTACCACACATGTCATCAGCGGACGTGAACACTTTAGTACGAAAGGGTCTCTCAGCATTATCGCAACAGAAGCCTCCTGCAGCTCTCGAAGTGAGTACTATTGGTGTTATGTTCTTCGAGAGGACACTTCACAACTTGCAATCACAAACATTCCGGTGGTGAATGAGTTTCCAGACGTTTTCTGATGAACTACTGTACGCCACCGCACCGAGAAGTTGACCTTTCCATTGAACTCGAGCCAGGGACGAGGCCTATTTCCAAAGCTCCTTACAGGATGGCACCGACCGAGATGAAGGAATTAAAGGTACATCTCTAAGATCTGTTGGAGAAAGGGTTGATCCGCCCAAGCACCTCACCGTGGGGCGCACCTGTACTTTTCGTTAAGAAGAAAGACAACTCTCTACGCTTGTGCATCGACTACAGGGAGCTGAATAAGGTTACTATCAAGAATCGTTATCCACTACCAAGAATTGATGACCTCTTGGATCAGTTACAAGGGGCAGTCGTGTTTTCAAAGATCGATTTACGGTCCGGATATCACTAATTGAGGATTCGGGAGGAAGATATACCCAAGACTGCATTTCGATCGAGGTATGGGCATTACGAGTATATCGTGGTATCATTCGGGTTGACTAATGCCCCAGCCGTTTTCATGGAACTGATGAATAGAGTTTTGATTGATTTCCTTCATAAATGTGTGGTGGTTTTCATCGACGACATCCTGATATATTCTCGAAGCCGACAGGAACACGAGGAACATTTGAGGCAAGTGCTGAGCGTGTTAAGGCAACACCAACTTTATGTGAAACTGTCGAAGTGCGAATTCTGGATGCCGGAGGTAATTTTTCTCGGACATGATGTCTCGGCAGAAGGTGTCAAGGTCGACCCACAAAAGATCGAGACAATAACGAGTTGGGAACCGCCGAAGAATGTCAAGGAGGTTAGGAGTTTCCTAGGACTGGCGGGTTACTATCGAAGATTCGTCGAGGCTTTTTCCTGTATCGCCCGACCGTTAACGAACCTACTGAGAAAGAGCACCAAATTTGTATGGACTGCAGACTGCCAGAAGAGCTTCAACGAGCTCAAGAGTAGGCTAACTACTGCCCCAGCACTAGTGTTACCACAGGGTACAGAAGGATTCATTATATACACGGATGCATCCTGTAACACCCCGAGATATTCGGAATAATTACAGCGCCGTAAACCCTTTAAGTAAGGATTTACAAGGCTAATTTAAAAGAAATGTAAATATAGGACATCAATATCACGGAAATTCAAGTTTACAAAACCGTACAACTGGTTCAATGAGTAATTAATACAACCATATCGAAATGGTATTAATAAGACACGCGTACTCGAGTACTAAAATCAAACCAAGAAAGACAAATCACCACCAACAACAAACATCACTGAACCCCTTCGTCGTCACATCGGTACTGTGGCTGTTTCCCTGCTCCTCGGCTACCTGAACATCAAAACAAATGTCCACCCCCGAAGGGGTTAGCAAAACGATGCTAGTACAAGTATCATTTAAACGAATCAAATATGCATCAATAATACATAACAAGATACATCACATGGACTTCCGCTACCGGAATCCGATAATGCGAATCCACGAGATTCCATTAACATAGCAAGGGTATTCCAATGATCCAGCGCCCTCAGCATAGATCCCAAGATGATCCCGTCGGACCAACACGAGGTGGAAATAATCCGTCCAATGATCCAGCGCCCTCAGCCTAGATCCCAAGATGATCCCGTCGGACCAACACGAGGTGGACATCCGATCCAGCGCCCTCAGCATAGATCGCACAACAAACACAAACACAACTCATGCATACATGTATGCCAGATCGCCATGTCCATCAACATGAACATACAAACACTAGATAACGAATAGCATGACAATTCAACGAAATAAATCTCATGTTCAACAACATGAATAACCACACGCATGCTCAAAATACCAATATTAACATATTACGATACTTGCCTCGAAGATGGCAAGAACGAAACACTTCAATGATCTCAACACACTCGAAGGCCGCCTCCTTCGATCAACGTATCAAGCTCGAACGTTAACAAAAGAAATGATATACAAATCATCTCAAGTCGAACAATTGCGTAACAATTCGGTCTACGGCCAAAAAGCTCAAAATATGCAATTTGCCTGAACCACTTAACATACGCTACGTACTCTACGTAACATGCGCTAAGCCTGCCTGTTAGCGTACGCTATCGTCTAAGTCTAGCGTACGCTAGTCATGGACTGACAGTTCTCTCTGATCAGCCGACTGACTCGGCTGATAACATAACGTACGTTACGTACCAAACGTAGCGTGCTTTAACTTATTCCCGATAGCGCACGTTAACTTACGCATGTTAGCGTGCGCTAACCGTGCATGGCAGATTACTACTCGCAGAAAACTTGATCTAATGGTGATGAACTCATGAATTCTATGGTGATAATACATGTCATCCCCGTGCATATCATGCTCATAAGGTTTTGTGAAAGTTCTATACGTACTAAATGACTATGAGATACAAAGATACGTATAATCATCACAACACCATAATTCATCTTAGATCTTCAAGGAATATCCTAAGTTCAATCCGTTATATGTCCCAAAACGTATGATTCGTTTATGTAAAGGAGTAAGAACTAGAAAATCTCCATATACTGATCACAAATCAGTTTGAAGCTTGAGAATATGCTAGGAGTTCAAACACTAAGAGGTTCAATGGTTTATACGATGAATAAGTACCGAAACATCGAAAATATCCTTCTAACACAAGATGTTCGACTACTTAAGAATCTAACTGACTAAGATAAACATGATCAAATGTCCTTCAGAATACTACTAATATTGGTGAAGAATCACCTACCTCAAAGTAGTGAAGAACAAGGAGGAAATTCGAAGCAATCCAACGCCGAGGGTTTTGAACACCAATCCTCCAATGATCTATAATCTTCAACACGAGCTAGGACGCCGGCAAGAAGTGTTTAGGATGAAGAGAGTGTCTTTCTAAGTTCAAGAATTCGAATGGGGGAGTGAAAAAATCTGAAAATATGAAAAATGATGCTATCCTATTTATAGAAAGTGATTATTAGCGCGCGCTAGTCCATATTCATAGCGTGCGCTAACGGCTATTTGAAACATTACTGATTTCATTGTACTCGGCCTTTAGCGTGCACTACCCTCATGTGAGTAGCGTGCGCTAACGCGTTGACTTGGCTTTTTCCCGAAAGCCGTCCAGGTTCATCCCGACACAATCCGACAAGGATCCCCGGCCTGATCTCACCTACCACACGTCTCAATCATACTGACCCCGCATAGCATGCGCTAAGGTTCCTCCACAGCGTGCGCTATGGATCCAACTTAGCGTACGCTATACTTAATCGGTAGCGTGCGCTACTTGCGCAGAATCACAATTTTAAGTCACACTCGTGAAATCATACACTTAACAACACCGGACTATGAAATACGGAGAATAATACTCAGATCAAAGTGCAAAAATTACAATATTACAAGTTCTAATACATATCAGAAATCTCGGGTGTTACATCCTTCCTCCCTAAAAAGAAGTTTCGTCCCGAAACTTAAGATGAAAACAACTCCGGAAATCAAGTCTTCATACTGTCCTCCATTTCCCAAGTGGCCTCCTCGACTCCATGTCGTGACCATTGTACTTTAACCAAGTGTATTGGTTTATTCCTCAACTGTTTGATCCGACTCTCAAGTATCTTGATTGGTCTCTCCTCGAAGGTGCCGTCATTAGCTATCTCGATCTCGTTGAAATCAATGACGTGACTGGGGTCCGGTACATACTTCCGCAATTAGGATACGTGAAACACATTGTGAACGTGACTCAGCGATGGCGGTAAGGCCAACCTGTATGCTAAATCTCCAACTCTTTCGAGGATCTCGAATGGTCCGATATATCTTGGACTAAGCTTGCTTCTCCTCCCAAAACGGAAAATCCCTCGTGTAGGAGACACCTTCAATAATACATGGTCCCCAGCGTCGAACTCTAGAGGGCGACGACGTACGTCTGCATAAGACTTCTGTCGACTACAGGCGATCAGCAGTCTTTCTCGAATCAAAGCTATCTTCTCTTGAGTATGAATTATCAATTCCGGTTCCGTCCCGATCAAATCCGAAGAATCATCCCAACACAGGGGTGATCGGCATCTTCTCCCGTACAAAGCTTCAAATGGTGCCATCTTAATAGAAGCATGCCAACTATTATTGTAAGTGAATTCAATCAACGGTAAATGAACTTCCCAATCCATCGACCAATCTAAGGCACAAGCTCTAAGCATGTCTTCTACTATTTGTATAGTCCTTTCGGACTGACCGTCCGTTTGGGGATGATAAGCTGTGCTAAAGTTGAGCTCAGTCCCCAAAGCCCTGTGAACTGCCTTCCAGAAATGTGACACGAAGCGACCATCTCGATCCGAAATAATGGTCTTCGGCGTCCCATGCAACCTGACTATCTCCGCAATAAATACTCGTGCCAATCTCTCGGGTCCCCATGTATCTTTAATTCCTAGGAAATGAGCCGACTTGGTTAGTCGATCAACTATAACCCAAATCATGTTCATTCCCGTTCTAGTCCTTGCATACTGGTGATGAAATCCATATATATATCCTCCCACTTCCACTCAGGGATCGGAAGCGGCTTTAACATTCTGGCAGGTCGCTGATGTTCAATCTTAACCTGCTGACAAGTCAAACACTTCGAAACGTACTCTGCTACGTCCTTCTTCATATTCCCCCACCAGAAGTTTTGTTTTAGATCCTTGTACATCTTACTGCTGCCCGGGTGAATAGAATAAGGTGCACTATGAGCTTCTTTCAGAATTGCCCGTCTCAATTCATCATCATCGGGAATGCAAAGTCGACTCTGAAATCTCAGAACTCCATCATCTTGTATCACGAATCCTGGGGCTTTTCCTTTATTTACTTCGTCACATAACCGAAGGATCAGGGAATCGTTCAACTGCTTAGATTTGATCTCCTCGACTAGTGATGAAGTCAGTTCCATCACATATAGTTGCCCTTGGATTCCTGGTGCCCATACTTCAATCCCTTCGCGGATCAGTTCCCGTTGAATGATGGTTTGGGATGTAAGTGCTTCCAACATTCGAAGAGAAACAGGTTTACGGCTCAATGCATCGGCTACTACGTTTACTTTCCCCGGATGATAGAGAATCTCCAAGTCGTAATCCTTGATCAATTCCAGCCACCTTCTCTGCCTCATGTTTAATTCTTTCTGACTGAAAATGTACTTGAGGCTCTTATGATGTGTAAAGATCTGACAATGAGTGTCGTACAAATAATGTCTCCAAATTTTCAATGCAAAGACTACAGCTGCTAGCTCCAGATCTTGAGTCGGGTAATTAACCTCATATGGTTTCAGCTGCCGAGAAGCATAGGCAATCACCTTATCTTTTTGCATCAACACACATCCCAGACCCTGATTTGAAGCGTCATTGTACACTATGAATCCATCAGTTCCATCTGGTAATGCTAATATAGGTGCTTTCGTCAGTCTCTTCTTAAGTTCATCAAAACCAGCCTGGCATTTCTCACCCCACTTAAACTTTTGAGTTTTCTATAACAGCTGAGTGAGCGGACGAGCAATTTTGGAAAATCCCTCTACAAAGCGGCGATAGTATCCAGCAAGTCCTAGGAAACTTCGGACTTCTTTCACGTTATTAGGAACCTCCCATTCCAAGATTGCTTCGACTTTCTTCGGGTCCACCTGAACTCCGTCAGCTGATATCACATGCCCAAGGAAAGTTACTTCCCTAAGCCAGAACTCGCATTTTGAAATCTTTGCATACAGCTGTTCCTTCCTCAAGGTGCTCAAAACCACACGCAAATGTTCGGAATGCTCCTCTGTGTCCTTCGAATATATCAAGATGTCATCAATGAAGACGACCACAAATTTATCCAAGTATTCCAAGAATACCCGATTCATCAATTGCATGAATACCGCAGGAGCATTGGTAAGTCCAAATGGCATCACTACAAATTCATAATGCCCGTACCGGGATCTGAAAGCAGATTTCGGTATATCCGATTCCTTAATTCTCAACTGATGGTATCCTGATTGCAAGTCAATCTTCGAGAATACCCTTGCCCCTTGCAATTGATCAAATAAGTCGTCGATCCGAGGTATAGGATACTTATTCTTGATCGTCATCTTGTTGAGCTCCCTGTAATCAATACACAGTCGGAGGGATCCGTCTTTCTTCCGGACAAAGAGAACGGGTGCTCCCCAAGGAGAAACGCTAGGTTGAATATAGCCCTTCTGTAACAATTCCTCCAGTTGCTTCTTGAGTTCATACATATCGGTTGGCGCCATGCGGTATGGTGCTCTGGAAATAGGAGCTGCTCCAGGCTCTAATTCGATAGTGAATTCCACTTCTGTCTACGGAGGTAACCCAGGTAGTTCGTCAGGAAATACATCTGAGAACTCATTCACAACTGAAATAGACGAGAGCTCTACTCCTTCCCCTTTCCTCATGGCATAGCACCAAAGTCCATGACATCCCTGCTTAAGTAATTTCACGGCTTTCATTGCTTTGATCAATTTTCCCGAGCTTCCCGGTCTCCATCCTCGGAATAAGTGTTCAGATCCGTCATCAGCAATGATAGAAATGACTCTCTCTCGGTAATTCAGAATAGCTCCATAACGGTTGAGCCAATCGTCTCCGAGAATTAAATCGTCACCGTAGATGTCAACTACAATAAGATTCGATGGCCAATCTCTCCCTCCTATAGACACTGGAAAGTCTCTAGCCTCTAGGGTTCCCACAATTCTCTCTCCACTCGGCAAACCCACAACATATGGTTCACAATCAAATAAACACGAGATTTTTAAATGATTAACACAGTTCAATGATATGAAAGAATGTGTAGCTCCGGAATCGAATAAGACACTAACTGGTTGCAAAAGGATCTGAATCGTAACTGATGCAACAACAGTGTTCTGATCGTCAGATTTCCTCATCTCGTACAGGCGCGGAGGAACGGACCCAGCACTGGATGTCTCTCTCTTCCCAATATTTTGCTGCTGAAATCCGCTCTGCTGCGTCTGGTTCACACTCATATCCTTTGGAACTGGCGCTGGAGTGCGAGTAACAAAAGATCTAGTAGCAACTCCACAGAAAGCCGCACGGTGCCCTTCTTGCCCACAATCGTAACAAGTCACAGAATATGCAGGGCAATCACGTCGAATATGCCCTGCTCGACCACAATTGAAGCATTTCTTTGATGCGTTCGAAACTGCTGATGTAGTCCGGAACTTCTTTCCACCTCTAGAAGGATATGGAGGTTTCCTATCCGAAGAAAAGGAAGACTGGCCCTTGCGGGGCCCACCACTCTTGTTTTCTGAGAAGCTGCCGGTCACCTTCTGCTTCTTTGCCTCCACTGATTTCTCCACCGCCGCCTCTTTCATGTCGTAGGCCAGCGCTTTGACTTGATACTGTCGCAACGTAGTACACTCGAACCCAGACATGTACTGCTGAATCTCCAGCTTCATTCGCATATCGAAATGAAAAATCTTTTCTGCCTCCGTTCTGACCAAGTGTCGGACACACGTCAGCTGATGATTAAAAGTTTTGATTATATGCATTCTGATTGCTTCGAACTCTGTGGTGAGAAAAACTCTCGGATTTTTGCCTCTCTAACTGGACGAGGACAATACTGTGCTTCCATCATTAGTTTGAATTCCGTCCAATCCGCATTATGATCCTCGGGTCGAATAGCTTCCCACCAGTCAAAGGCCTCCCCAGTCAGAAAGTACTGGGCAATGGGAACCTTCCGGTCTTTGGGACAGTTAATACCCGCGAATATTTTCTCTAACTCCTTTAGCCAATGATCCCAAGTAAGTGCTTCTGCAGATCCGTCAAACTTTGGCGGGTGCAATTTGACCACCTCAGCAAGCCATCTGTCTCCCCGGTTATCCTCGTGGTGCTGCTGTCCCATCGCTGTCTGCATGCGATCAACTACCTGAGCGATCTGGTTTATTTGAGCCACCACCTGTTGAAGCACTCCCGGCATGTTAGGATTTGCGTCGTCATTCTCCGATCCCTGCTGCCCTCCAGAATGGGAATCGGTTCTACTAGCCGATAATTCTGGGGTAGTTGCGGAGTCCTCCTGTCTCATATTTCCACGTCCGCGTCCACCACCACGTCCGCGTCCACGACCCCCTCTCAACATACTGAAAACACAATTTTTCAATATCCAGGGCAAAATTTTCAAAAATAAAGCCCGTCAATACTCACAAAACAGAATTAAGTAAAACGGTAGTACAAGAGATTAGGAGACTTACAACCACGGTCCACATGACGACTTTTGGTGAACAACGATGTTACGAACGACTCGTAAATCAATAACGTAAACAGACCCAACTTAAAACCCGACTGCCAAGATATCCATAAATCTTAGCTCCGATACCATATTCTGTAACACCCCGAGATATTCGGAATAATTACAGCGCCGTAAACCCATTAAGTAAGGATTTACAAGGCTAATTTAAAAGAAATGTAAATATAGGACATCAATATCACGGAAATTCAAGTTTACAAAACCGTACAACTGGTTCAACGAGTAATTAATACAACCATATCGAAATGATATTAATAAGACACGCGTACTCGAGTACTAAAATCAAACCAAGACAGACAAATCACCAACAACAACAAACATCACTGAACCCCTTCGTCGTCACATCGGTACTGTGGCTGTTTCCCTGCTTCTCGGCTACCTGAACATCAAAACAAATGTCCACCCACGAAGGGGTTAGCAAAACGATACTAGTACAAGTATCATTTAAACGAATCAAATATGCATCAACAATACATAACAAGATACATCACACGGACTTTCGCTACCGGAATCCGATAATGCGAATCCACGAGATTCCATTAACACAGCAAGGGTATTCCAATGATCCGGCGCCCTCAGCATAGATCCCAAGATGATCCCGCCGGACCAACACGAGGTGGAAATAACCCGTCCAATGATCCAGTGCCCTCAGCCTAGATCCCAAGATGATCCCGTCGGACCAACACGAGGTGGACATCCGATCCAGCGCCCTCAGCATAGATCGCACAACAAACACAAACACAACTCATGCATACATGTATGCCAGATCGCCATGTCCATCAACATGAACATACAAACACTAGATAACGAATACCATGACAATTCAACGAAATAAATCTCATGTTCAACAACATGAATAACCACACGCATGCTCAAAATACCAATATTAACATATTACGATACTTGCCTCGAAGATGGCAAGAACGAAACACTTCAATGATCTCAACACACTCGAAGGCCGCCTCCTTCGATCAACGTAGCAAGCTCGAACGTTAACAAAAGAAATGATATACAAATCATCTCAAGTCGAACGATTGCCTAACAATTCGGTCTACGGCCAAAAAGCTCAAAATATGCAATCTGCCTGAACCACTTAGCATACGCTACGTACTCTACGTAACATGTGCTAAGCCTGCCTGTTAGCGTACGCTATCGTCTAAGTCTAGCGTACGCTAGTCATGGACTGACAGTTCTCTCTGATCAGCCGACTGACTCGGCTGATAACATAACGTACGTTACGTACCAAACGTAGCGTGCGTTAACTTATTCCCGATAGCGCACGTTAACTTACGCATGTTAGCGTGCGCTAACCGTGCATGGCAGATTACTATTGGCAGAAAACTTGATCTAATGGTGATGAACTCATGAATTCTATGGTGATAATACATGTCATCCCCGTGCATATCATGCTCATAAGGTTTTGTGAAAGTTCTATACGTACTAAATGACTATGAGATACAAAGATACGTATAATCATCACAACACCATAATTCATCTTAGATCTTCAAGGAATATCCTAAGTTCAATCCGTTATATGTCCCAAAACGTATGATTCGTTTATGTAAAGGAGTAAGAACTAGAAAATCTCCATATACTGATCACAAATCGGTTTGAAGATTCAGAATATGCTAGGAGTTCAAACACTAAGAGGTTCAATGGTTTATACGATGAATAAGTACCGAAACATCGGAAATATCCTTCTAGCACAAGATGTTCGACTACTTAAGAATCTAACTGACTAAGATAAACATGATCAAACGTCCTTCAGAATACTACTAATATTGGTGAAGAATCACCTACCTCAAAGTAGTGAAGAACAAGGAGGAAATTCGAAGGAATCCAACGCCGAGGGTTTTGAACACCAATCCTCCAATGATCTACAATCTTCAACACGAGCTAGGATGCCGACAAGAAGTGTTTAGGATGAAGAGAGTGTCTTTCTAAGTTCAAGAATTCGAATGGGGGAGTGAAAAAATCTGAAAATATGAAAAATGATGCTGTCCTATTTATAGAAAGTGATTATTAGCGCGCGCTAGTCCATATTCATAGCGTGCGCTAACGGCTATTTGAAACATTACTGATTTCATTGTACTCGGCCTTTAGCGTGCGCTGCCCTCATGTGAGTAGCGTGCGCTAACGCGTTGACTTGGATTTTTCCCGAAAGCCGTCCAGGTTCATCCCGACACAATCCGACAAGGATCCCCGGCCTGATATCACCTACCACACGTCTCAATCATACTGACCCCGCATAGCGTGCGCTAAGGTTCCTCCACAGCGTGCGCTATGGATCCAACTTAGCGTACGCTATACTTAATCGGTAGTGTGCGCTACTTGCGCAGAATCACAATTTTAAGTCACACTCGTGAAATCATACACTTAACAACACCGGACTATGAAATATGGAGAATAATACTCAGATCAAAGTGCAACAATTACAATATTACAAGTTCTAATACATATCAGAAATCTCGGGTATTACACATCCAAGCATGGACTAGGGTGTGTCTTCATGCAGAATAGCAGAGTCGTTGCGTACGCATCCCGACAACTGAAGCCGTACGAAGTAAATTACTCGACACATGACTTGGAGCTAGCCGCGGTGGTGCATGCCCTCAAGATTTGGAGGCACTATCTCTACGGAGTTACTTGCAAAGTTTTCACGGATCATAAGAGTTTGAAATATATCTTCACGCAGAGAGAATTAAACATGAGGCAGAGGCGTTGGTTGGAGCTAATCAAGGACTACGATGTGGAAATCTCCTATCATCCTGGAAAAGCCAACGTGGTAGCTGATGCTCTTAGTCGGAAAACTACACAAGAGGTAATGGTATCCAGCATAACAGTTCAGCCCAAACTGCAGCAAGATATCAGGAGAAGCAACACCGAAGTATGGGTACAACGTAGGCAAGGACAATTATGCTCAATCAATATACTTTCGTCCCTACTAGATGAGATACGTCTAGCACAGATGGAAGATCCTGAATTACGTGCGATTGGTGCAAGAATCGAGAAAGGAGATGCTTCCGACTATAAGATTCAGGGTGATTTGGTGAGGTTCAAGAATAGGATATGCATTCCACCGAATGACGGGCTGAAGCAAGCTATACTGAAAGAGGCGCACTCCACTCCCTATTCTATTCACCCCGGAGCAAGCAAGATGTAGAAAGATTTGCGACAGAGTTTTTGGTGGAAGAAGATGAAATGGGAAGTTGCTAGGTTCGTCGCCCGATGTATGACGTGCCAACAAGTGAAAATTGAACACCGCAGACCAGCCGGAATTATGCAACCCCTACCCATCCCGGAGTGGAAATGGGAGAGCATATCAATGGACTTTGTCACTAATCTACCTACGGCAGTGGGAGGAAAGGATACAATTTGGGTCATTATTGATCGATTGACAAAATAAGCGCATTTCATTCCTATTCAAGAAACAACCGGGACAGAGCAGCTAGCCGTCATTTTCATCAAAGAGATCGTAAGGCTACATGGTGTTCCCTTATCCATCATTTCGGATAGGGACACCAGATATGTGTCTAGTTTTTGGAAAGCCGTCCATAAAGCTATGGGGACCCAAATACACTTTAGCACGGCTTATCATCCTCAGACAGATGGACAGACTGAGCGTACGATTCAAACCTTGGAAGATATGTTGAGGGCATGCGTGCTCGATTGGGGAAAGGATTGGGCTAGACACTTGGGGTTAGTGGAGTTCTCGTACAACAACAGCTGGCATGCAAGCATAGGCATGGCACCATTCGAGGCCCTGTATGGTCGAAGATGCAAGTCACCGTTATGCTGGGATGATGCCTCCGACACCGCGGTTACCGAGTTGGATCTTATCCAGGAGTCCATTAAGAAGATCTCTATCGTTCGGAAACACATGCTAGCCGCGCAGAGCCGGCAGAAATCTTATGCCAGCAGCCGATTTGTTAGAATTCTGATCGGGGATCATGTTTGGGTCAAAGTATCACCTATGAGAGGTATCCGGCGTTTCGGCTAGAAGGGCAAGTTGAGCCCGAGATTTATAGGTCCGTTTGAGATATTGGACCGAGTAGGAAACTCGCGTATTGATTAGCTCTACCGCCGCATCTGGATGGAGTGCATAACGTTTTTCACGTCTCCCAGTTAAGGAAGTATGTCTATGACCCGAGTCACAAGCTCAATTTCGAAGAAGTGGAAATTTCCGATGACGCTACCTTTAGAGAGATACCGACCGCCATTTTGGATCGGCGTGTGAAGATGTTAAGAAATAAAGCCATACCCCTCGTGAAGATTCAGTGGTCGCACCACGGCACGGAAGAAGCGAGTTGGGAAACCGAGTCGAGCATGAAGGAGAGTCATCCCGAGTTAGTTTCTTAAGTTTCGTGACGAAACTATTTTTAAGAGGGGTGATATGTAATACCTCCGGTATTCCATGCTTGATTACTTTGTACTGTGTGAATGTTTGGTAATGTGACGTCATTTCTATTTATATATTACATTGAGTGCTATATAATTGTACGATGTGAATGAAACGGGGGCGACACGCCTCGACGCCGTGGGACGATTGTCGGTGCGAATATGATGGTGGCCAACGTCTTGTTCCCCGATAATTGTTGACGAGTGGAAGGGATGGTCACACCGAGATGGTTAGAATGTGGTATGAGGCTAAAGAGTTTATGTTTAACGCACGTTAAAGTTCTGTTTAACGCGCGCTATAAATCATGCCTAACATACGCTATATTTCGATTGTTACATACGTTAGGGTAGCTATATTACGTACGTAACGGGTGGGTCGGTCTCCCGACCAGAATCTTTCTTTTGACATGGACAGAGTTACTTTCGGCGGTCTAGAGGACAAACGAGTCAACTATTCGTTACGTACGTTATGTCCCAAATTTAACTTACATAACACTTGGGCACATTTCAGGCAGTGAGTTCTTTACGTACGTTGTCATTACACTGTTACGTACGTAATACACCTTACGTACGTAACACACTTATCGTTAACGTACGTTACCGAAAACAAGTTTTATAAAATGGCAATTCCCTTCTTCATTTGCACGACCCAACATCACAAACTATCACCCTTGGAGAAATTCCTAGCCCTATACCCGGTTCTTAAGCCTCTTATACACTTGAACTAACATTGAGGAGGTGGATTCTTGAGCTCCGGTGAAGATTATCCAAGTCGTTCAAGTCACTTCTCGTTCTCCCCGTAGTTCTTGTGAATCCGTCAACTATCTTCATTATTCTTCTTCCAATAAGGTAAGCCACCAATCCCTGGAGTTATGTCCTTGATGTTTTCGTATTTATACTTATTAGATTGCGGGTATTGGGTAGATTTTGCTAAACTTCGTAGACAATCTTGTCGGATGGAATTGTAGTAACCAGAATTATCGTTTCTCATATGTTTCGTTTCATGCAAATTATATCTATCATACGGAAGTTCACTTCAAATCATCACTAGGAATGTAAAATTTGACGAATCAATTGTGGGAAAATTCGTAGTAATCCGTCACCGTATGTTCCATTGTTCGTAGCCACCCTTACCTTGTGATTTTTGACACTTAGCAAACTAAGGAAAACATTTCGATAGTATAATCAATATTGGGTATCAAACCACCTAAGTTATTGTGCAATAGAATCAGTCGATTGTAGTATTCGGAATATAGAATTGAATTTGAAGGCATGAGATTCAATTACGCCATAATAATTCATTGTCAACCAAAGAATGATAGGATTATCGTCTTGATTAAATCGATATACCTAATGTTGATTATAGGATTGAACGGGATAATGGTACGCAATACGTTAAAACTTAGAAACGATACTTATATCGACAACCCAAAACTACACTAAGAATCCGATTAGGAAAAGGGGACTAGTTTATTCATCATAATCCGTACGAGGTGTTAATCGGACATTTCGTGGCTAGGTTAAGCTCGAGCGGGCGTGGGGACTCCTTATCGCAAAGCACCTACTGTCGGATCACAGGCAAGTGAAATCTTGCTCGAGAATTTTCTAATATCAATGTTATACCGTATGTGCGTATGTGCCATTTTGATAAATGCCGATGTTTGTCTTTCTCTAAAAATGTTTTAAATGGGCCGATGTGTTGGGGATAAAACCTGTATGGTACCCGTGTGAAAATGTGTTAGGGGGTAAGACCCGAATTGGGCGCCTATGTTCCGGGGTATTCCCGTGTGGATACTTCCGTGACCCTTGGTTGCAACCTTGGGGCTTATGTGTTAAAAGAGAGAGACAACATCGGTCGAGTGATGAAATATCCCCTGTGATTACTAGATTCTGTGATTGTAAATATGATGTATATCGTTGTTAGTAACTGTTATTTGGTATGCATTCTCTGACCCTGGTTACCTGGTATGATTCGTCGTACCAGGTAAAATTGTTCATCATGTGCAGGACATTCCCGAGGGGTCCGGTCATACTTGAGCGGTGTTGGAATTGTCTCTAGCCGCTGCTTAAATTGGAATAAATTGTTTTCTTTGGAAACTCATGTTGTGTAATAATTGGACTTCAAATTACATTTTTCCTTAAATCTTTCGACTCACGTTATGTAAGCCTTGAATTTAATGTTTTATCGCGATTTTCTTAAAATGCCTATTTTCCAACTAGCCTTGTGGGTCCCACATGGATTCACGGCACTGTAATACCTCGAGATATTTTGGGGGTGTTACATTAAATTATTTGTCGTATAAAATTGGCGCCACATTACGTGTCATTAGTCATAGTGTTGCATGTTAGTATGCGTCACATTACACGACATTAGTTAAAATGAGGCTTCTATTTGCGACACTATGAGAATGAATGTGTCGTTTTATTTCTACAACACTTTTTTATTTGTGTCGCAACATATACGTCATTTTGTGCCACATTAAATTATTTTCCATATAAAATTGGCGTCACATTACGTGTCATTAGTCATAGTGTTGCATGTTAGTATGCGTCACATTACACGACATTAGTTAAAATGACATTTCTATTTGCGACACTAGCCTGCGACATTAGAATGAATGTGTCGTTTTATTTCTACAACACTTTTTTATTTGTGTCGCAACGTATACGTAATTTTGTGCCACATTAATATTTGCCATCTAAAATTGGCGTCACATTACGTGTCATTAGTCATAATATTGCATGTTAGTATGCGTCAAAATTTACGACGTTAGTGGAAGTGACGCCTCCTTATTTGTGACACTAGCATGCGACATTAGAATGAATGTGAAGTTTTCTTTTTGTGACACTTTTAATTAATATTGCAATTTATACGACATTGTTTGCACCACTAAATTAATTGTTATATAAATTTTGCAACACTCTACGCGTCATTAATCGCGTTGACGCATGTTAGTTTGCGTCACATGGCTTGTGACATTACAATTAATATGTTGTAGATTTTAGCTACACATGCTACGTCATTTTAAAGCACTATATTGTACAAAACAAATAACAAAAAGTCACAAAATACACCAAAAATAATATTTCAACTAGTTATAAAGTTCAACACATAATAACAAATAATTTCTAAACTACAAAAGTGAAATTATAAATACTTATTCAACATACTAGCATACCATCAATTATTCAAAAAAAAAAAAACAAATTGAAATAAAAATATCTCTATGCAAGAATGCAAATTCCATAGCTGCAAGCTCTTCATTACTATTTTTCCTTCCTCCTATTGCTCTTTCTTCCAGTTTTTCCTTGCTCCTATGTAATTTATATAATTTTTTTATTATATTGTACAAATAAATTGTAACACCCCCAAAACCATATGGGAATATTACACGCCGTAGACCCTTTCCACAAGGATCTACCAGGCTAAACATCCATAAACAACCAAATGCTTGCCCAGCCAGGGTCAAACAATAAAATGATACAGACCGATATGGTCACTTACACGTGAATACACAGACCGATGAGGTCACACAACCCAATCGACAAAACTGACTTAAATAACATTACCCACACAGGGGTCGAAATACTATACAGCGGAAGACTGAAATCAACTCTGACAACACAACAAAAAAATCAAACAACTCTCAACTCATGATTAGTATTGTAACACCCCTAATCCGCTCAGGGATATTACACGCCGTAGAACCTTTCCTCAAGGATCTACCAGGCTGGTAACAACATCGAACAACTCAACAATACCTTTAGGGCTAAAAAAAATGACTCAGTAGACCGATTTGGCCTTTCAATAAAAACATACAACTCAATTACAACACATGCCCACGCTGGGGTCAAAATACAACGAACTCCCGTACAACGGAGAAAAAAATACTGCAGCGGAAATAAGGTACAACTGAACCAATACACAACGTACGATTCCACATGTGATTAGTATCGATCATCTTTCATCATCCTTCGTGCCGACCCTGTGTTATGCTCCAAAAACCTGAATGCAAAAACAGACATCCACCCCCCGAATACTCGGGGGTTAGCAAAACTCCACTGTTTTGCTAGTGCAAGTATAAAATACGAAAACGAGCCATACATATCATACTCCAAAGACTTAGGAATCATAAACATACTTCCCTAGGTAAATCACTTGATCAAAATGGTTAAATCGACAGATAGGGGTAAACCCGATATACATCTTACAAAACATTTTACGATCTCGAGAGTTTGTAAAAACATTTGGAATTAAAGAATTCTCAAGTCTTTCGAAAACGCTTGGGGACGCGGCCCAAAAATCATCTTTCCCAAAATACAATTCCAAAAATGAAACACGGGTTCACAATTCAATTCGCAAAACACGGGGTCCAAGACCCAAATCATAAACCACAGGTC
Organism: Orobanche coerulescens; assembly: GCA_033398695.1. Lineage (NCBI taxonomy): Eukaryota > Viridiplantae > Streptophyta > Magnoliopsida > Lamiales > Orobanchaceae > Orobanche > Orobanche coerulescens. The sequence goes on along the minus strand of CM065815.1, from coordinate 81,384,740 downwards.
CACGACCCAAATCATAAACCACAGGGTCCATGACCCAAATCATCAAACACATATTCCTAAGGATTATTCGCGTCCCGTGCTAACAAGCCACGAACCTCAGATGCTCCCGCAGAACATACCCGAGTGAATAACTCAATAGAAAGCCATACCAAATCACATGTCACCGTAACAACAGTCACGTGACCACAAGCACAGTTACATTCATAACCAAATCACAACCATAAGTTATCCCGGCATCGTGCTAACAAGCCACGAACCTCGGAGTCCCAGCAAGACATACCCGATGATAACCCCACAAGTTATCTCGGCATCGGGCTAACAAGCCACGAACCTCGGAGTCCCCGCAAGACATACCCGGATTGGATAACCCTACGGTCACGCCCGACCCATAGTAACAAGTATGGATCCCGGAGATTCATCAATCCTACCCGGAGGCACATCACTTCCAACGATCACATAACAATGAGAAGAACATCAAGCCAAGCAGCACTTAAACATCACAACCTCCTTTCAAGGAGTAACAACTAATATCACACACATTACGTTCTTACCAAACAAGTACACAATAACAATTCGTAATCCCCGGCAAAAGATTACGGTCTATTAAACTCACTCGAAGTGATCATATTATCCTTCAACATACAAAACCAACACACATATTCCGAGAACACATATTCACAAAGTATACGAATTATCGTTGAAAGACAACATTTATCGAGAACATACCGATCCCTTTTTACGTTCATTAAACATTGGATTTCGCATAAAATCATTTATCAAAAATTATGCCATCGAAACATGAAACGTATGGGCAAGATACTTGCTTTGATACCACGAGCACGGAACCACGAACGGACACGGCTCAACGAGGAAGCTTCGGAACGCCCGTGGCTATTGAAACGGAAGACGACGACGAACGGAAGGGTTCGAAGCGGTTTCTTCGCAAGAAACTCGACCCTAACATCATATAATCAATAAATCAACGATCATACGAGGAAGAATAATCGTAGAACGTCCGAAAACCCCTCTAAGACATTCTATCGGACACCTTCAAGGCGTCGATCAAGAACTCAACCAAAATAACGAATCGATACGATCCAACCATGGAATAACAAGGGAAATGATATAATACATCTAAATAATCAATAATCCATCAATAATCTAAGTTATTACGGCTCAAACGGACGAAATCCAACAAAAAACCCCAATTTCCCCAAAACTAGATTATCAAGAAATCTAACCTTGATTCGGTAGATCGGAGGAGGTTATGGGATGATTGATTGATGTTAGAAACTCAAGAACTTCGTGGATTGATAGATAAACAGCATCTAATCACGTACTCCAAGCCCCAGCCGCGGAAGGAAATGAGAGGGATGAGAAAAAAATGGGTGTAAACCCGTCTGCTCGATCATATATATACTGCCCAGGCTCCTGCCGACCACTTACGGCCGTAACCGGCAGACCATACGGCCGTAACCGGCATTCGTCAAAATCCGCCCAGCGCCTGCCGATCGCTTACGGCCGTAACCGACAGGGCCTTACGGCCATAACTCGGCACTTACGGCCGTACCTGGCAGGTCCTTACGGCCGTAACTGGCATTCGTCCGAACACTGCCTAGCACCCGTACGGCCGTAACTGACAGCCCTTACGGCCGAAACCGGCACTCGTCCAGCCAAGTCTGCCGAGCACGTACGGCCGTAACGGGCACCTTACGGCCGTAACTCATCCAGGCCAGGCCCTGCTCCGGTCGTGGCTCGGTCGTGGTCACTCCGACGGCCCGAACGACCCCGAAACCCGAACCTGAATATAAACCGAAGATACGGTTACGAAGTACTCGCAAAGACGAATCTAAGAGTTAAGAGAACACACGATTCCGACCACCCGAAGTGTCGGAATTCGACAACGGAAGTAATTACCCCAAACTTTGGGAAATTACGAAAACGGCCCGAAACGTGCGAAATACACGATACACGACCGAAACACCAAAACAAAGCTCGCAACATGAATAATAACATTAAATGAACTTACGAGAAACTCGAAACAACAGTTTCGGATGAGATTCGCAAGAATCGAACTCAAGTGCGGAAAAACCGCTTAAGAACACGGAACTCAACAAAACAATACCGAAACGAACTCGGATGACAAAAAGTGCAGAATTAATCATTCTCGAAATGACGAAACGGTCATGAGCGATTCGTCAGAATGGACTCCTGCCGAAAAAAAGAAAATCACCGAAATCCGAAATTGCGGGTATTACATTCTACCCTCCTTAAAAGAAGTTTCGTACCGAAACTTAAAACAAGTAGGGAGAAGAAATATACCACCAGGAATATTTCAATGAGATACACAAGAATGCGTAACTAACGCCCAACGGCGAAACGTTACAAACAACGCAAAGGAATATACGGTGTGAAAACACGCTCCACGACGACCAACACAACACCACCGGTAGAAACATAGTAAAACCAACAAGTGACAAACGTCATGAAATAGATAATACAATAAAGTCAATTATCCGAACAATCACAAAACACTAAGCACCGTGCACAGTCGGGAAAATGAAAAATAAACACAAAACGATCCACTTCGAATAAAAGAACTTAATCTCCGAGATTCGAAACAACCGGGTAAGGAAATAACATAACATACAACTGATAGACTACGCCCCTCAGGGACTCCTCGGAGTCGATCCTGATTTCAGTGCTCAAATCCGTGCCTCAGAAGGCTCGGTGAGCAACTCGCAAAACTGAACCCGGTGTCCCTCAAGCCCGCACTTGTAACACATTACTGGTGGAGAAGGACAATGTGCACGGACATGCCCCGCCACATTGCAGTTAAAACACCTCCTGGCTTTATCAGGAGTCAAAGCAGAAGACTTGGAACTCTCAGTCCCACGCAACGAGCGACAGAGCTTCACAGCCGAAAGACTACGACGTTGCGAATTAGAAACACCAACTCCTGCACTGTCCACAAGGTCATCGGACTTCCTCTGCTTCTTAGACTAGGGCACACGCTCCGAAGATAACGAAGCTAGTTCACGGGCCAAGGCTCGATCTTGGTAGTCCCTCAACGAAGTGCAAGTGAGTCCCGACATATATACGCGAATCTCTGGCCTCATTCGTCTGTCAAAATGAAAGATCCTCTCTTCCTCGGTTCTCACCCGATCTCGCACATAACTGAGTTGTTTGCTATAGTCGATGATAGCCTGTGACACTGAAACATCTTGTGCTTCTGCCGAATAAAATTCGTGAATCCTCTGCTCTCTAATCGGTTTCGGACAGAACTCAGCTTCCATAAATGCCTGGAACTCCGCCCACGTGACACCACGATCACGAGGCTTAATAGCCTCCCACCAATTAGCGGCATCTTTATCAAGAAGGTACTTCGCAATAGGTACCTTCCGCTCTTCAGGACAATCGACAGCCTCGAATATCTTTCCCAACTGGAAAAGCCAACCATCCCATCCCAACGCATCCGCAACACCGGCGAATCGGGGGGATTCATACGAATTACCTCCCGAAGCCACTGATTTGCACCAGTGTTCTGAGTCACATCTGTAATGCGCTGAACTGCCTGAGTCAACTGACTCATCTGTGTAGCTACCTGCTGTAAAATAGTAGCGACACTGCAAGCATCATCACCGGCAGCATGATCTCGACCACGCGTCTGATTGCCACGACCACGACCTCGGCCCCTCGACATACTGAATAAGTAATTACTCAGCACAACAGAAAAATCATAACACATACCACATACAACGATTTCCATCTTAAAGCAACATGCATACTAAAATCATAGCAACGACGGTATCGTTCAGCAATCTCAACGGCCCGAACGATAACCAGCACATAATCACAAAACATCATGGAACAATCACACATATACACGAACGTACCAACCCAAGCTTCAACAGCTCATACTCATGTGTCAACACGCAAATCACCACGAGGCGATAAACAATAAATATGAGTTCACACCTCTCACAGAGGGCTAGTATAACAATTGCGTGGCAACGCCTCAACGTTCATGCCACCAATTTGATCATACTCGGGAGCTAACATCATAACGACAATGGGAACATCATACATACATTCCCAGACCGCAAACGAGAATTGATAGGTTTTAAAGAAAACGAAAACCACATTTTGAAAAATAATTTGGAAAACACCAGTTGATCTTGAGTATTACATTTTCAAAAAGTTGTACAAACACCATTATCGAGACTTTGAAAACCATCTTGCATTTGATAAAACGAGGACACTCTCCTTTAAATTGAAACTTTCAGAAATATTCGACACTTGGGTCTAAGCAACTGCATTTCTAAAATTAATTGAAAATATCTCAAAATATTTTGGTCCTCAATTGGAATAATTTTGAAACATATTGCGGCACTAGAAGGCACCTTGAAAGTACCGCGAGAAAATAATTCATTTTAAAAGGTACGTCTCGAAATTTATTTTCTAAGATACTCAAGGTTTTAAAAAATTTATGAGGCTAGAATGCCTAAAAACTCACATGATCATTTATCAAACCGTCATAAAACATTCAAGGCCAAAATGCCAAAACTCGACTTAGGGAGTCGGTTTTACGAAGTAAAAATCAGTTTGCAAAATACTGAAAGTCATTTTGAAAGAACTCACGCATCGGATAAAATACAGTGCGAAAATACATTAGCAGCGACACCGCTCCTCATATAGATGAAATATGAGAGTAACATAAACGCAATCATGAGACTAAAAATCTGCATAAAGATTCCGTTACTTAACACATAATCATACCAGTAACTCGCATCAGACGAGGCACAAACACAAAGAAAGGAGACTTACATCCACAGGTCACACGAAGATGATGATCTCCCCACGATACTAATCACGACAAACCAACTCAAACGACGCATCGCGACACGACTCAGTCAGACAAAATCCGACGAGACAAAAACTCAATAGACACCACTAAACCCGACAGCCTAGGTTTCCACAACCTAAGCTCTGATACCATTTATGTAACACCCCCAATCCGCTCAGGGATATTACATGCCGTATAACCTTTCCTCAAGGATCTACCAGGCTGGTAACAACATCGAACAACTCAAAAAAAATGACTCAGTAGACCGATATGGTCTTTCAATAAAAACATACAACTCAATTACAACACATGCCCACGCTGGGGTCAAAATACAACGAACTCCCGTACAACGGGGAAAAAAATACTGCAGCGGAAATAAGGTACAACTGAACCAATACACAACGTACGATTCCACATGTGATTAGTATCGATCATCTTTCATCATCCTTCGTGCCGACCCTGTGTTATGCTCCAAAAACCTGAATGCAAAAACAGACATCCACCCCCCGAATACTCGGGGGTTAGCAAAACTCCACTGTTTTGCTAGTGCAAGTATAAAATACGAAAACGAGCCATACATATCATACTCCAAAGACTTAGGAATCATAAACATACTTCCCGAGGTAAATCACTTGATCAAAATGGTTAAATCGACAGATAGGGGTAAACCCGATATACATCTTACAAAACATTTTACGATCTCGAGAGTTTGTAAAAACATTTGGAATTAAAGAATTCTCAAGTCTTTCGAAAACGCTTGGGGACGCGGCCCAAAAATCATCTTTCCCAAAATACAATTCCAAAAATGAAACACGGGTTCACAATTCAATTCGCAAAACACGGGGTCCAAGACCCAAATCATAAACCACAGGTCCACGACCCAAATCATAAACCACAGGGTCCATGACCCAAATCATCAAACACATATTCCTAAGGATTATTCGCGTCCCGTGCTAACAAGCCACGAACCTCAGATGCTCCCGCAGAACATACCCGAGTGAATAACTCAATAGAAAGCCATACCAAATCACATGTCACCGTAACAACAGTGATGTGACCACAAGCACGGTTACATTTATAACCAAATCACAACCATAAGTTATCCCGGCATCGTGCTAACAAGCCATGAACCTTGGAGTCCCCGCAAGACATACCCGATGATAACCCCACAAGTTATCTCGGCATCGGGCTAACAAGCCACGAACCTCGGAGTCCCCGCAAGACATACCCGGATTGGATAACCCTACGGTCACGCCCGACCCATAGTAACAAGTATGGATCCCGGAGATTCATCAATCCTACCCGGAGGCACATCACTTCCAACGATCACATAACAATGAGAAGAACATCAAGCCAAGCAGCACTTAAACATCACAACCTCCTTTCAAGGAGTAACAACTAATATCACACACATTACGTTCTTACCAAACAAGTACACAATAACAATTCGTAATCCCCGGCAAAAGATTACGGTCTATTAAACTCACTCGAAGTGATCATATTATCCTTCAACATACAAAACCAACACACATATTCCGAGAACACATATTCACAAAGTATACGAATTATCGTTGAAAGACAACATTTATCGAGAACATACCGATCCCTTTTTACGTTCATTAAACATTGGATTTCGCATAAAATCATTTATCAAAAATTATGCCATCGAAACATGAAATGTATGGGCAAGATACTTCCCTTGATACCACGAGCAGAACCACGAATGGACACAGCTCAACGAGGAAGCTTCGGAACGCCCGATGCTATCGAAATGAAAGACGACGACGAACGGAAGGGTTCGAAGCGGTTTCTTCGCAAGAAACTCGACCCTAACGTCATATAATCAATAAATCAACGATCATACGAGGAAGAATAATCGTAGAACGTCCGAAAACCCCTCTAAGACATTCGATCGGACACCTTCAAGGCGTCGATCAAGAACTCGACCAAAATAACGAATCGATACGATCCAACCATGGAATAACAAGGGAAATGATATAATACATCTAAATAATCAATAATCCATCAATAATCTAAGTTATTACGGCTCAAACGGACGAAATCCAACAAAAAACCCCAATTTCCCCAAAACTAGATTATTAAGAAATCTAACCTTGATTCGGTAGATCGGAGGAGGTTATGGGATGATTGATTGATGTTAGAAACTCAAGAACTTCGTGGATTGATAGATAAACAACATCTAATCACGTACTCCAAGCCCCGACCGCGGAAGGAAATGAGAGGGATGAGAAAAAAATGGGTGTAAACCCGTCTGCTCGATCATATATATACTGCCCAGGCTCCTGCTGACCACTTACGGCCGTAACCGGCAGACCATACGGCCGTAACCGGCATTCGTCCGAACACTGCCTGGCACCCGTACGGCCGTAACTGACAGCCCTTACGGCCATTACCGGCACTCGTCCAGCCAAGTCTGCCGAGCACGTACGGCCGTAATGGGCACCTTACGGCCGTAACTCGGCCAGGCCAGGCCCTGCTCCGGTCGTGGCTCGGTCGTGGTCACTCAGCGGCCGACGACCCGAAACCCGAACACGAATATAAACCGAAGAATGCAGTTCTGAAGTACTCGCAAAGACGAATCTAAGAGCTAAGAGAACACACGATTCCGACCACCCGAAGTGTCGGAATTCGACAACGGAAGTAATTACCCCAAACTTTGGGAAATTACGAAAACGGCCCGAAACGTCCGAAATACACGATACACGACCGAAACACCAAACCAAAGCTCGCAACATGAATAATAACATTAAATGAACTTACGAGAAACTCGAAACAACAGTTTCGGACGAGATTCGCAAGAATCGAACTCAAGTGCGGAAAAACCGCTTAAGAACACGGAACTCAACAAAACAATACCGAAACGAACTCGGATGACAAAAAGTGCAGAATTAATCATTCTCGAAATGACGAAATGGTCATGAGCGAGTCGTCAAAATGGACTCCCGCCGAAAAAAAGAAAATCACCGAAATCCGAAATTACGGGTATTACAAGTATCGCAGCTCGTCATCCTCTTGTGCCAATCCTGTGACTGCTACCCCGAATCTGCATGTACCTGGACGCAAAACAGACATCCACCCCCCGATTACTCGGGGGTTAGTAAAACTCCACTGTTTTACTAGTGCAAGTATCAAATCATACGAAATATAACAAGCAAGTAATAATCGTGAATCAAATATAACAATCAAGTATCAAAATATCCCCAGGAGGTTTTCACAAGGAAAGATAAGCTATGAAGCATTCAAAAATAAGATTATCACCTCGGGAATTTTTAGAATTTCAAAACCTTTCGAAAATCTTAGGGTCTTAACCCAAATCTCAAAATTGTATTTCAACAATTTACAGTACGAAAACATTTCCATAAATCTCATGGGGCTCGGCCCAACATTCTTTTCTTAAAACTTTCTTACAAAAAGTTTGATTTACAAAACATGATTCGTGACACCGTGATCCCCTTTCACGTGTCTCCGTAGGTTCAACAACCCACACGGACTTAACGAATCACAACAATCAATCATGCTCATGACTCCGCGATCGCTTGCCACGAGTCTCCGTAGGTTCAACTACCCACACGGATTGAGCAAACACAACAATCACAACAATCAATCATGCTCATGACTCCGTGATCGCTTGCCACGAGTCTCCGTAGGTTCAACAACCCACACGGATTGAGCAAACACAACAATCACAACAAACAGTCCCGACCCCGTGAACCTGTGTCACGTGTCACCGTAGGTTCCATCGAACCCGCACGGTTGGACGTACTGTGTCCTGACTCAATGGATCTGTGCCATGAATCATCGTAGGCCTCGTCAGACCCACACGATTGGACCTCAGCACCACACACTAAGTTATGATCCCATGGACCTATGCCATGAATCCCCGTAGGCCCCGTCGAACCCGCACGGGTGAACTTAGCGTTCCAACATATCACATTCACATTCACATTACATATAACAATGAGCACAGTTAGTCAATCACGTTGATCACCACAAATCGTACGTCACACGCACATAACACAATCTCAACACTCTCAACAACTATCATCAATCAACAACGTACAACCAACATAACACACGTTTGGTACGCAATGCATTACACAACAACTAACACATATACCAATATAACACTATTATCACAAAGCCTTCAAATTTCGGAAAACACAAACAACTCAAACGGAACATATTTACGAAGGCAAGAAAAATCATCATAGATCCCATACGTGATTACTTGTCGCAAGATACAAGTCCTATAGTAAGATACTTGCCTTACTAACCGCTACCGAACGCTCCGAAGAACACGGTTCGACCGGGAAGCTCGGACCCCAAAGAAGGCAACGAACGGAAGGGTTCCGACTCGAGTTCTTCACAATAATTCGACCCTAACAACATATAATCAACAAATCATCGATCATACGAGGAATAATAATCGTAGAACGCCCGAAAACCCCTCTATGACATTTTACCGGACACCTTCAAGGCGTCGATCAAGAACCCGACTAAAACAACGAATCGATACGATCCAACCATGGAATAACAAGGGAAATGATACAATACATCTAAATAATTATCAATCCATCACAATCCTAAGTTAAATCGGATGAAACGGACGAAATCGAACAAAATACCCAAAATCCCCAAAATTAGATTTCTAGAAAATATGACCTGATTCGATCGATCAAAGGATGTTATAGGACGGATTATTGATGATATGAACCTCAAAACTTCATGGATTTATTGTATAACAACATGCCTCCATGATTGAACAAGCTCCAGCCGCGGAATGGGAGAAACGAGTGAGACAAAATGAGTGAAACCCAACTGCTCTGCCATATTTATACTTCTGCCGGACACGGCGCAGCAAACGGCCCACACCAGCGCCGGGTGTCTCGGCCGTGTCTCGGCAGGCTTCCGGTCCTGGCCGACCCGGCGCAGGACACGGCGCTCAGCAGCGCCGTTTTCAGGGCCGTTTCGCCCAGGTCAGGCCAGCAGCCTCCAGGCACAAAATGAGGAATCACAACGACGATCCGAACGACCTCGAAACCCTAACCTGAATACGAACCGAAGATACGGTTACGAAGTACTCGCAAAGACGAATCTAAGAGATAATAGAACACACGATTCCGACCACCCGAAGGCTCGAAATTCGACAACTGAAGGTAATTACCTCAAACTTTGGGAAATTACGAAAATGGCCCAAAACGTCCGAAAATCACGATACGTGATCGAATAACCAAACCGAAGTTCACAACACGTCTAACAAAGTTAAACGGACTTACGGGAAACTCGAAACAGTTATTTCGAATGCGATTCACGAGAATCGAACTCGAGTGCGAAAAAATCGTTAATAAACACGGAACTCAACAAAACAATACCGAAACGAACTCGGATGACAAAAAGTGCAGAATTAATCATTCTCAGAATGACGAGACGGTCCCAAGCGAGTCGTCTAAACGGACCTCCGCCAAAAAAAAAGAAAATTACCGGAAATCCGAAATTGCGGATATTACATTCTACCCTCCTTAAAAGAAGTTTCGTCCCGAAACTTAAATCAAGTAGGGAGAAGCAATATCCTGCCAGGAAAACTCAACGAGATACACAAGAACCGAAAAAAATCGCGCCCAACGGCGAAATGTTACAAGCAACGCAAAGAAATATACGGCGTGAAAACACGCCCACGACGACTAACACAACGCCACCGACTATGTTTCAAAACAACAACGAGTAATTAACAACACATCACATGCACACATTTAATCAAAGAAACGCACGCGACAACAAGTCGCACCCGACCACAACAACTATGCGGTAGAAACAAATATAGTATTATGATAGAATTCACTCCGATTCTCGTTAACAAGAAAATGTCCGACGTCAAGACACAAACAATTCAAGATAACAGAAAACAAGAATACCGGACTGTAATATCCGCAATTTCGAATTTCGAAAATTTTCTTTTTTTCGGCGGAAGTCCGTTTTGACGACTCGCTCATGACCGTTTCGTCATTTCGAGAATGATTAATTCTGCACTTTTTGTCATCCGAGTTCGTTTCGGTGTTGTTTTGTTGAGTTCCGTGCTTTTTAGCGGCTTTTCCGCACTTGAGTTCGATTCTTGCGAATCTCATTCGAAACTGTTGTTTCGAGTTTCTCGTAAGTTCATTTAATGTTATTATTCATGTTGTGAGCTTTGGTTCGGTGTTTCGATCACGTATCGTGATTTCCGGGCGTTTTGGGCCATTTTTGTAATTTCCCAAAGTTTGGGGTAATTACTTCCGTTGTCGAATTCCGACACTTCGGGTGGTCGGAATCGTGTGTTCTCTTAGCACTTGGATTCGTCTTTGCGAGTACTTTGTAACCGTATCTCCGATTTTTACTCAGGTTCGGGTTTCGGGGTCGTCCGGGCCGTCGGAGTGGCCACGGCCGAGTTACGGCCGGAGCAGGGTTTGGCCTGACCGAGTTACGGCCATAAGGTGACGGTTACGGCCGTAATGTGTGCCAGTTACGGCCGTAAGTGTGATCGAACGCGGTCTGGCCCAGGCATCTTAGGACGAAAGGCGATTCTGGCCGTAATGTGTGCGATTACGGCCGTAAGTGCCCGGCGATTGTTGGGTGATTTTTGGCGAATGCGGTTACGGCCGTAAGGCCTGCCGAGTACGACCGTAAGGGCGAGTTACGGCCGTAAGGCCTTGCCGATTCTGGCCGTAACCTGCCGGCTATATAGCACAGGCTCGGCAGACCGTTTTTCTCACTTTTACTCGTTTTCTTCCTTTTTTGGTGTGACGGGAGGCTTGGGAAATCGAGTTCTTGGCCGATTCTAATCATTTCCAAGGCATTTTGGAAGATCCTTGTTGATTATTTCAACATCTAATCCGTGTGTTTCGTCGAATCAAGGTATATTTCTTGATTTTCCTTCAAGTTGACTTTTTGGGAATTTGTTCTTGATTTCGATTCTAGTCCGATTTTGATACATCGGTTGGTGTAGTATGATGTTATTAATCGTGTTCTATGGGTTGTATATCCATATATCGAGTTTGTTTAACTCGATTGACGATTCAAGTGTTCTTGGGAATTATTGAACATTTAGTGTTCGATTAAATGTCCCAATGAGTTTCCCTTCGATAGTTTGTTGGGATTTCCGTTGTTTTGGCCTTGATTCTCATCGTAACCATGTGTTATTGTTCCTTCCGGAGGTTTATAGGTGTTCGAGGATTCCGATGTTGAATCTCATTGGTGATTGATGATTCGTGTGGTGTTATTCTCGTAATACTCGTGGTGCTATCGCGTTCTTGATATTGTTCGGGGGTTCGGGGCTATTCGACCGCATCCTATCCTTCGTCTCGTTGTGATCGTGATTTCGAGGCAAGTACCTTGTCCATACTTTTCTTATTTTGTGGATATGATGATTGGTGATCGTCTTGGTGTGTTTCTTTGTTTGTTTGAAATGAGTTTTCAAAAGATTTAGTTAGCCTTGTTAAAGGCCCTCTTTCAAAACCGCGTGTGTTTTGTGATTGGTGTGTTTCATGAACGAGTATGTGACTCATGTGGATATGTTTGGTGTTGATGATGCACTTGGTGTTGCGTGTGGATGTATATTGTTTCATTTCGGTGCATTGTGGTTTGACGTGGTGTTTTGCTAAGTGTTTGATGCCTCTGGGTGAATTGTTTGGATATTCTTGGTGTGATATGTTATTTGTGCATGATTGATTCGCTAGCCAGCTCGGGTGGGTCCGACGGGATCACGGAGTGGGATTCGTGGCTTCGTCCCGGTCCTAGGCGGCGTGTGGTGCTTGAGTATTTCGCTAGCCAGCTCGGGTGGGTCCGACGGGATCACGGAGTGGGATTTGTGGCTTCGACCCGGTCCTAGGCGATGTGAGTACTGTGTTTTGTGAATGTGTTTGCTTACATCGGGAGGGTTCGACGGGACCACGGAGGGAATTCCAATGGCTTCAACCTGGGTTCACGAGTGAAACTTCACCAGTTGGTCTTGATTTTATGTCCGTCGAGGACACGTGACTTGGGTTTTGGCCCTGCGAATTGTTGTCGGTTTTCTAATTGCGAAAATAAAACCTTTGGGCTGTGACCCCTGTTGATTTTTGGAAAGAGAAGGATTCGGAAATCCTAAATTGTTTTCTATTAAAACTCTCGATGGCATTTTAAACTGTTCTATAAATTGTTTCCCTTGATTTGTGATCTTTCGGTTTTGGAATGTTTTACCAAACTCATGCCTCGGGAAGTGCTTTCCGTTACGTTTGGAACTTTGAGGATTCCTGATTATTATTGTTCTTGGAACTTGTATTGTATGACTCGTATTTTTGCACTTGTACTTGCACTAGCAAAACAGTGGAGTTTTTCTAACCCCCGAGTATTCGGGGGGTGGATGTCTATTTTTGCATTCAGGTTTTGGAGCATAGCATAGGGTCGGCACGAAGGATGATGAAAGATGAACGATACTAATCACACGAGGATCCGCTGATGTCGTATTGGTCTAGTTGTATTTTCTTTTCCGCTGCAGTATCTTTTCCCCGTTGTACGGGAGTTTATTGTATTTTGACCCCTGTGTGGGTATGTGTTTGGAATTGAGTTGTATGTTATTATTGAAAGACCAAGTCGGTCTACTGAGTCATTTTAGCCTTAAAGGCGATGTTTAGATGTTTGATTTTAGTTATCAGCCTGGTAGATCCTCGAGGAGAGGGTCTACCGCGTGTAATATCCCTGAGTGGATTGGGGGTGTTACATAAATGGTATCAGAGCTTAGGTTGTGGAAACCTAGGCTGTCGGGTCATTGGTGTCTGTTGAGTTTTGTCTTGTCGGATTTTGTCTGACTAAGTCGTGTCGCGACGCGTCGTCTGAGTTTGTTGGTCGTGATTAGTATCGTGGGGCGATCATCATCTTCGTGCGACCTGTGGATGTAAGTCTCCCTTCTTTGTGTTTGTGCCTCGTCTGATGCGAGCTATTTTTATGATTATTTGTTAAGTGACGGAATCCTCTTATGGATTTTAATTTCTTGATATGCAGATTATTGACCCTCATATTTCGTTCATATGAGGAGTAGTGTTGCTGGATTGTGCATGTCTGACTTTATTTCTTTTATCCACTGCGTGAATTCTTTTGTAATGGCTTTCGGTATATTACCGACTGAGTTTTATTTCAAAAACCGATTCCTTTAACCGAGTTTTGGCATTATGGCCTTGATCGCTTTGGCGAAATTCATATGACGGTATTTAGTACTTTGTAAATGACTTTTGTAAGTTTTTGAAATATTACCGTCATCAGCCTTTTTGACATTTTTGTAAATGGTTTTTAGCCTGGTGGGTTCCGGCGCGGGACCCACAGCGCTATAATGTTCCGTGTGATTACCTGAAATTTTTGGGCATTCTAGTCTTTTTGGCATCGTCCTTTTTGGCATTGAATTATTTTCGAAAACTTGAGTATCTTAGAAATAAATTTCGAGATGTACGTTTAAAATGAATTGTTCTCTCGCGGTACTTCCAAGGTGCCACAATATGTTTCAAAATTCTTCTACCTCGAGGAGCAAAATGTTTTGAGATATTTTCAATATTTTATAAACACTTTTACTTAGACCCGAGGGTTGAATATTCTGAAAGCTTTTCACTAAAAGAAAGTGTCCTCATTTTTATCAAATGCGAAATGGTTTTCCAAAGTCTCGATAACGATGTTTCACGTTTTTACTTTTCTTTGAAAGGTGATACTCAAGATCGACTGGTATTTTTCTAAATTATTTTCCAAAGGAGGTTTTCATTTTTAAAACCTATCCATTCCCGTTTGAGGGCTGGGTATGTATGTATGATGTTGACTTTGTCGCTATGATGTTAACTCCCGAATATGATCGAGTTGGTGGCATGAACGTTGAGGCGTTGCCACGTATTTGTTGTACTAGCCCTCTGTGAGAGGTGTGAACTAGTATTTAATGGTTGTCGTCTCGTGGTGGATTGCGTGTGCCACACGAGTGTGAGATGTTGAAGCTTGGGTTTGTACGTTGGTGTACATATGTGATTGTTTCATGATGTTTGTATTACGTGTTGGTTATCGTTCGGGCCATTGAGGTCGCCAAACGATACCGTCGTTGTTGTAGTGTTTGTGTGTATTACTTTACGACGGTAATCGTTGTATATGATATGTGTTATGATTCCTTGTTGTGCTGAGTTGGCATCTCCGGTATGTTGTTTTGCGGTGTTATGTTCCATTGTATCTAGCATTTGTATTTTCGGTATGTCGAGCCGAGGCATTTCAACCGTGATGTGTCGGGGGAATGTACGTGCAATTTGTCCTTCTCGTCAGTAACACATTTCGAGTGTGGACTCGAGGGACACCGAATTCAGTTTTGCGAATTGGCTACCTAGACTTTCGGAGTTCGCGCTTCAGCACAGTTATCAGAATCGGCTTTGAGAGGCCTTCGAAGGATGTTTCTGTCGGTTGCTTGTTGTGTCGTCACCTTGATTTCGTTGTTGTGAGTTTCGGGGATGACACTTCTTTTAGAAGAGGTCGAATATAATACCCGTATTATTTTGGCTTCTGCATTTTCTCTTTCTCAATTCTATCGACTCGCTCGTGTTCGTTGATACTTTCTGAACTTGTTCGGTATTTCAGTTTCATTGTTCGAACGAGCTGTGATCTTGTTCTGGGTCGATCTGGTTATCACTGTGACTTTTTCGAGTTCGGTTCGATTCTAGTTAACCTTGTTCGGAAGTAACATCTTTTGGTTCTACTAGTTCTTTTATTCGAAGTGGATCGAATTTTGAACTTCTGTATTTTCGACTCTGTCGACTCGTTTATGTTCATTGACATTTTTCGAGCTTGTCCTGCCCCTTGCTTTTGTTGATCGAACGAGTGTGGTATTGTTTCGGAATAACTCATTTGTCGTTGTGACTTTTCAATTTCTATTCCCTTTCATGTGGATCTTATGTGAATGCACATCTTGTTGTTTTCACCGGCTCATATATTGTCTCGAGTCGAGATGTGAACCTTGGAGTTGTTGTTTGAATTTTATTGTTCTTCGTGATTCGAACATGATTGTTCGGTTTTTGTTGATCTCGTCACGTGATTGTTGAGCGTTCAGACTCCTTCGGGAAATTAGTCTCATTTCGATCTTCCAACCCTTGGGCGGTGGAATTCCGTATTTGTTCAGCGTCTGGCTCGCGTTTTGATTGATGAACCGTTGGGTTGGTCAATCGTATTGATTTTCGTTCGTTGTATTTTGTGATTGTTCAGATAATCGACTCGATTGTATTATCCATTTGATGACGCTTGTCATTTGTTGGTTTTATTATATCCCTATTGGCGACGTTGTGTTGGTCGTCGTGGAGCGTGTTTTCACGCCGTTTATTCCTTTGCGTTGCTTGTAACGTTTCGCCAATGGGCGTAAGTTACGCATTTATTGTGTATCTCATTGAGTTTTCCTGTCGGGAGGTTGCTCCTCCCTACTTATTTTAAGTTTCGGGACGAAACTTCTTTTAAGGAGGATAGAATGTAATATCCGCAATTTCGAATTTCGGTAATTTTCTTTCTTTCGGCGGAAGTCCGTTTTGACGACTCGCTCATGACCGTTTCGTCATTTCGAGAATGATTAATTCTGGACTTTTTGTCATCCGAGTTCGTTTCGGTGTTGTCTTGTTGAGTTCCGTGCTTTTTAGCGGCTTTTCCGCACTTGAGTTCGATTCTTGTGAATCTCGTTCGAAACTGTTGTTTCGAGTTTCTCGTAAGTTCATTTAATGTTATTATTCATGTTGCGAGCTTTGGTTCGGTGTTTCGATCACGTATCGTGATTTCCGGGCGTTTTGGGCCATTTTTGTAATTTCCCAAAGTTTGGGGTAATTACTTCCGTTGTCGAATTCCGACACTTCGGGTGGTCGAAATCGTGTGTTCTCTTAGCGCTTGGATTCGTCTTTGCGAGTACTTCGTAACCGTATCTCCGATTTTTACTCAGGTTCGGGTTTCGGGGTCGTCCGGGCCGTCGGAGTGGCCAGTACGAGTCACGGCCAGCGAGGCTGGCACAGCCTAATTCTGGCCGTAAGGTGCGATTCTGGCGGTAATGTGTGCAGTACGGCCGTAAGTGTGATCGAATGCGGCCGTACGGGCGCTGGGCATCTTCGGACGAAGGCGATTCTGGCCGTAATGTGTGCGATTACGGCCGTAAGTGCCCGACGATTCTTTGGTGATTTTTGGCGAATGCGGTTACGGCCGTAAGGCTGCCGAGTACGGCTGTAAGGGCGAGTTACGGCCGTAAGGCCTTGCCGATTCTGGCCGTAACCTGCGGCTATATATAGCCTGGCTCGGCCGGACTTCGTTTTTCTCACTTTTACTCTTTTTCTTCCTTTTCGGCTCGCGACGGAGGCTCGAAATCGAGTTCTTGGCGATTCTAATCATTTCCAAGGCATTTTGGAAGATCCTTGTTGATTATATCAACATCTAATCCGTGTGTTTCGTCGAATCAAGGTATATTTCTTGATTTTCCTTCAAGTTGACTTTTTGGGAATTTGTTCTTGATTTCGATTATAGTCCGATTTTGATACATCGGTTGGTGTAGTACGATGTTATTAATCGTGTTCTATGGGTTGTATATCCATATATAGAGTTTGTTTAACTCGATTGACGATTCGAGTGTTCTTGGGAATTATTGAACATTTAGTGTTCGATTAAATGTCCCAATGAGTTTCCCTTCGATAGTTTGTTGGGATTTCCGTTGTTTTGGCCTTGATTCTCGTCGTAACCATGTGTTATTGTTCTTTCCGGAGGTTTATAGGTGTTCGAGGATTCCGATATTGAATCTCGTTGGTGATTGATGATTCGTGTGGTGTTATTC
Organism: Orobanche coerulescens; assembly: GCA_033398695.1. Taxonomy (NCBI): domain Eukaryota; kingdom Viridiplantae; phylum Streptophyta; class Magnoliopsida; order Lamiales; family Orobanchaceae; genus Orobanche; species Orobanche coerulescens. The sequence goes on along the minus strand of CM065815.1, from coordinate 81,367,056 downwards.
TCGTAATACTCGTGGTGCTATCGCGTTCTTGATATTGTTCGGGGGTTCGGGGCTATTCGACCGCGTCCTATCCGTCGTCTCATTGCGATCGTGATTTCGAGGCAAGTACTGTAATATCCGCATTTTTCTTTCCCCTTGTATTTTCTTTTTCGGTGAATTTCTCAGTCGTAATGACCCTCATGTACCTTACAGTATATCTTTCCCATCATCTATTGATCTGAGACTCGTTATTGTTGTGCGAAACCGCTGTTTCGGGGTTGCCGTGGATCCATTCTATGTTTTGATATGCTTTGAGGTGTTCCGTTTGATGTTTCGTTCATATTCCGGTGTTGTGAACCGCTTATATTTCGTAACCAAGCGCACACTATCTTTTCTGTATAGCGCGCGCTAGGGGTCCCTTAGTAGCGCACGCTACGATTGATTCGTAGCGCGTGCTAGAGAGCAAGCCCTGGGAGTGGCAGTGCTATTTTCCAGCCTTCTGGATTGGCGTATTAGCGTACGCTATGTAGACTAGCGCACGCTAATGTCGGGAGGCTAGCGCACGCTGATGATACCCGGTAGCATGCGCTAGCGTGAGTTTCCAGTACTGGACAGTTTACTACTGAACTCGGTCAGGTACCAGTTAGCGCACGCTACGCTTGTATGGTAGCGCACGCTAACGGGTCAGGTGAGTTTTGGGCAGTTAGCTTCTGGACTCGGCTGATGTCCAGGTAGCGCACGCTATTGGTCGATAGCGCGCGCTACCGAGTGGTTTTTAGCGCAAGCTACGTCTCGAGTAGCACACGCTAACGGCCAGAAGTCTGGCTACTGGACTGGACGCTAACTGTTTTGGCCTGTAATTTTATCCCGTTAGCGCACGCTAACCTTGAGGATTAGCGCGCGCTAACACTCCCTGGCTATATAAACCAGGGAGTTGACCCAGATGAGCAGATTATTTTCATTTCTTCTCCTCTCCGCGATGCAGAGCTTCTCCAGGCGATTTCCGAGCGATCCTTCCCTTCGATTATTTCAGGCATCCTCTACCTTGAGTTTTTGAAGTAGATTAACAACACCTACTTATGTTCTTCATCTTCAATCCAAGGTAAATCTCTTAGAACCCTACTTTTGGGCGATTTGGGGGTTTGGGATTTTCTTCCGATCCGTTCCGTTTTGTTGGTGGATTCATGATGATTATGATTAATCTTGTTGGTATTCTTAGTTTCCCTACGAATTCATGGTATATTTCGTAGTTTTTGCGGAATCGAGAGGGATTGGTTGTGGTCCACCCTCGTTGTTGTTTATATACGAATATACATGAATCGTAGGCGGGTTTTCGGGTGTATTCCAATTCCGTATTCATTTAGAAATGGTTTTGATTATATTCTTCGAATTGTTAGGCTCGGTTTCGTTTGTTCCTAGCGTTCGTTGGTGACTTTCCTTTTCGTTCGTTGCGTCGTCAATTATTCAAGGCAAGTATTTTTGGAAACCTTTATGCTTAACGTGAAATGGTAATGTATATTGTGTGTGCTTTGCTCACCCTGGGAGGGTCCGACGGGGCCTCGGGGGAATCTATGACTTCACTCTGGATTCATGAGTTTGTTTCGCTAGCCACCTTGGGAGGGTCCTCAGAGGCCTCGGGTGGGATTCGTGGCTTCGTCCCCGTCCTATGCGATGCATGTGCGTGATTTGTTTTATGAAATGGCCAGCTCGGGAGGGTCCTTAGAGGCCTCGGGTGGGATTCGTGGCTTTGTCCCGGTCCTACGCAAATTGTTTGACTGTTTGTTTCCGGAAAAGACATGTCTGGTTTTGGTTTTTGAAATGATATTGGTGCATGTACTATGAAATGTGTAAGCGATTGGTTTGCCTTGATTACTTGTACTAGCGTAATTGCTAACCCATATGGGGACCCGTTATGGGGAAATTCTTGTTATGGATTTCAGGTTATGATCATCCGGACGAGCGAGCTCTGGGACAGTACGAGGATGTTGGCCAGGGTCGTTGACATGTGCACTTGGGTCTAATTATTTCTTTTGTCCACTTCGATATGGTTGTTTCCTACATTTATAAACTGATAGATTGTACTCGCGAGTACTTAGGCTTTTCAAATTCAAACTCCGTGTTGTATTATTTTAAATTTCTACATTGTCGATTGTTACTCATTTAGTCGGTGCTCCAGGTGTATTTTCATGTGATGTATTATTTGATTGTGCTTCCTCGCTAACCGAGATGGTTAGTCGAGGCGTGTTCGTTGTTGTAGCCTGGTGGGTCCCATGTAGGGGTCCACGGCGCTGTAATATACTCCGAATATCTTGGGGTGTTACAGAAATGGTATCAGAGCTCTAGGTTTATGGATACCTAGGCTTGTTGGTTATTTGGGTCTAGTCGTGTTTGTTTTGCACATTGTTACACCGCTGCCAGCATCTCGGTACTTCCAGTGCTCGTAAGTTTTCTTATTCGGTCTTTTGTTTTCTTGCATAGTATTTCCGCTTTTCGAATCGTGGTTGCTTTTTCCTTCCTTACTCGTCATCAATATACTTCTGTTATCTCTTAACACCAGTATGGATGCCGGAGGAAACCGTGGTCGTGGTCGTGGACGCGGCCGAGGACGTGGGGCAGCCGGTGGGGCGGCCACGTCGCATTCTTCGGGAGCCGACAGTACCCGTGACCATCACAGTCATGCTTCTTCTCAGGAGCGCGCCAACCTTGGTATTTCGGCCGTCATGCAGCAAATGGTTAACCAAATGGCGGCTATAGCTCAGGTAGTCCAGAACCCTGATCAGGCTCATGCTAATCGGGGCGGAGCGGATCGCTGGCTACAGGATGTCATCAAGATGCATCCTCTTCAGTTTTCGGGAGCTTCGGACCCGATCGGCTGGGAAGGGTGGATCAAGGAGATATCTAAAGTCTTCACTGCTACCAACTGTCCCGAGGACCGTAAGGTCCCTATTGCTCAGTACTTTCTCACGGGGTCGCTACGGATTGGTGGGAGGCCGTTGGGCCCAAAGATCATGTTGCTTCGTGGGCCGAATTTCAGGAGTTGATGGAGACTGAATATTGCCCGTGGCCAGTTAGACAGGCTCGAGTCCATGCTTTCTACGATGCTCAACCTCGGGATATTCCCGTATCCCAAGCTATTGCTAATTTCAACAAAGAGCTGGGCTACGTGAAAACCCAAGTTGTCGCTGAGAGCGACAAAATTTTCCATTTTTCCAGAAGGATGAAATTGTCCATTCGGGACTATATGTCTGGACTCGTCTGTACTACCCTAAAGGATTATCAGAGTCGAGCTCTTGCCTATGATATGTCGGTGACAGCCAGTGCGGCGGTTCGGGAGAGTAAGAAGCAAAAATCTGCCGGAAATTTTTCGGGTCACAGAGGTGGAGGTCAGCAGAAGTCTCAGTCTGTGAATATTCCTGGAGGTAATTCGGCTCGTTTCTCTGGGGGCTATCGGGGTACTGCCGGTGCCTCCGTTTGGGATGCCAAATGCTTTAACTGCGGCGAGCCGGGCCATCAGAACCGAGAGTGTCCTCGTCCGCCTCTAACTTGTCACACTTGTGGTCAGTCGGGCCACAAGGCCTTCTTTTGTGAGCGGGTAAGGAAGCTTCTTGGTGCTCAGGCTTCTTTTCCAGCACCTTTGGAGCCGAGTGTGAACCAGGGCTCATTTTCTCCGCCGCCACCTCTGAGTGCCGGTCGAGGTAGGGGTCGGGGTTAGCCCGCTAGGGGAGGAGCTTCCAGTGTCGGCTTTGCCCAGCCGCGTATCTATGAGATGAGGAGGGCCGATGATCCAGCAGATACTGTGGCGACAGGTACCGTTCATATCCAATCCCATCCTGTCAGTGTGCTTTTCGATTCGGGTGCTACGCATTCATTCATTTCTCTAGAGTGTGTATGCCGTTTGAGTCTCGACTGTTTGTCACCTTGCGAGCCTTTCATCGTTAAACTTCCTAGCGGTGATAGAATTGTCGGTGATCGAGAGGCCCGAGACTGTTCTGTGTTTATTTGTGAGAGGGCTTGGCTCTCTAACCTCATTGTCGTGAGCATCGAGGGTGAGGATTTGATTCTCGGGGATGATTGGCTCGAGCGGCATGGCGCAATCATGAACTACCGCACGAGGATCATCACCATGTTAGCCGAGGATGGCACCGAGCACTCCTTCGCGGGGCGAAGGAGGGGAAATCAGAAGTTTGTTATTAATGCCTTGAAGGCGATGAGACTCCTACGAAAGGGGTGTACTGGTTATTGGTGCTACGCCTTGAGGGAGGAGGATGGTGGGGTCGAGCTTTCGTCGATTCCAGTCGTTAGTGAGTTTCCTGATGTATTTCCTGGCGAGTTACCGGGATTGCCACCGGATTGTGAGGTTGAGTTTGCTATAGAGTTAGAGCCGGGCGCGGCTCCGATTTCTAAGGCGCCGCATCGTATGGCACCTTCAGAGATGACAGAATTAAAGAAGCAGTTGAGCGAGCTTCTTGAGTCGGGGTATGTTCGACCGAGCGCCTCACCTTGGGGCGCATCGGTCCTGTTTGTGCGGAAGAAGGATGGTTCACTACGTTTGTGTATCGACTATCGCGAACTAAACAAGGTTACCATCAAGAATAAGTATCCCTTGCCGAGAATTGATGACTTGTTTGACCAGTTGCAGGGAGCTGCGGTATTCTCGAAGATTGATTTGAAATCGGGGTACTATCAGCTTCGGGTGAGAGAGTCCGACATGCCGAAAACAGCTTTTTGGACGAGATACGGACATTACGAGTTTGTAGTTATGCCTTTCGGGTTAACTAATGCGCCGGCGGTGTTCATGCAATTGATGAACAAAGTCTTTATCGAGTATTTGGATAAGTGTGTCATTGTCTTCATTGACGATTTTCTTATCTATTCGAAGAATGAGGAAGAGCATGACCATCATTTGCGGATAGTGTTAGACATTTTGAGGACCGAGCAACTCTATGCGAAGTTCTCGAAATGTGAGTTTTGGCTGAAGGAAGTGATGTTTTTGGGTCACGTGATTTCAGCCGAGGGAGTTTGTGTGGATCCATGAGAAAATTGAGCGGTATTGGATTGGGCACCGCCACGAATGTGAAGGAGGTCCGTAGTTTCTTGGGTTTGGTGGCTACTACCGTAGGTTCGCCGAGGTTTCTCAAAACTAGCTCGGCCGCTTACGCGATTGCTCGAGAAATCAGAAGTTAAATGCGGAATGACGAGGCGATCGAGTTTTGAGGAAGCTGAAGAAGCGTTTGACTTGACTCCGGTTTTGGCATTGCCATGTGGCAACGAGGATTCGCCGTTTATAGCGATGCTTGGTCGTGGTCTTGGGTGCGTATTGATGCGGCACGGCAAGACCATTGCCTTTGTCGAGACAGATTGAGGCCGTATGAGTGAACTACCCTACTCATGATTTGGAGTTAGCGGCAGCTGTTTTTGCGCTCAAGATTTGGCGTCACTATCTTTTCGGCTCTACATGTCAGATTTTTACCGATCATAAAAGTCTGAAATACATATTTACTCAGCGGGAGTTGAATATGAGGCAGAGGAGGTGGTTAGAGCTGATTAAGGATTATGACCTTGAAATCCTTTATCATCCGGGCAAGGCGAACGTCGTGGCCGATGCCTTGAGTCGGAAACCGATTGCGTTGCGAACGCTTGAGATCCTTACGTCTCAGTCTGAGCTTCGGCGGACTTTGAACGAGTTAGATGTTGAGGTTTTGTTGCCTGGAGCTGTCGGGCAACTTTGTGTTTAGAGATTTCGTCGTCTTTGATCGATGAAATTAAGCTGAAGCAATTAGAGGATCCGATGATTACTCAAATCCGAGAGAACGTTCTTAAGGGAAAGTCTCCTGAGTTTGTGATTCACGAAGATGGTGTTTTGAGATTTCGGAGTCGGCTTTGTGTGCCGAACGACTCAGAGTTGAGACAGAGTATTTTGCGTGAGGCACATGCTACACCTTATTCCGTTCATCCTGGTTCGAGTAAGATGTACAAGGACCTGAGGAGGAATTTCTGGTGGAATGATATGAAGGAGGAGGTCGCACAGTTTGTAGCGAGATGTTTGACTTGTCAGCAGGTCAAAATCGAGCATCAGCGACCGGCCGGGTTATTGCAGTCACTTCCCGTTCCAGAATGGAAATGGGAAGATATATCGATGGATTTCGTTACGAGTTTACCGAGATCGAGGTCGGGCATGAATATGGTATGGGTGATTGTTGATCTTCTGACCAAGTCGGCACATTTTGTGGGCATCAAGGACACTTGGGGTCCAGAAAAGTTGGCTCGTGTGTTTATCACGCATATTGTGAGGCTTCACGGTACTCCGAAGTCTATTGTTTCGGATCGTGATGGCCGTTTCGTATCGCACTTTTGGCAGGCGGTGCATAAGGCGTTGGGTACCCGTTTGCATTTGAGTACCTCATTTCATCCCCAGTCAGATGGACAGTCGGAACGCACTATCCAGACATTCGAGGACATGTTGCGTGCTTGTGCTCTCGATTGGAGCAACGACCGGGAGGAGCATTTGCCATTAATCGAATTCACATACAACAATAGTTGGCACGCGACGATTCGGATGGCACCTTATGAGGTGCTCTACGGGCGGTGTTGTCGATCGCCGATTTGTTGGAATGAGGCGTCCGATTTGGTCGGGACCGAACCGGATGTTGTTTTAGAGACGAGACGGAAGATATAATTAATTCGGGAATGGATGTTGACTGCCCAGAGTCGACAGAAGTCATATGCCGATGTCCGTCGTCGACCTTTAGAATTCGAGGTGGGAGACCACGTTTTGCTGAAGGTGTCGCCGACGAGAGGAGTTTTCCGTTTCGGGAAGAAGGGGAAGTTGAGTCCTAGATTTATTGGACCCTTTGAGATTCTCGAGCGAGTCGGTGAGTTGGCATACCGTTTGGCGTTACCTCCGGCCTTGAGTCATGTTCATAGCGTTTTTCATGTTTCCCAGCTGAGGAAATATGTCCCAGATCCTAGTCACGTCATCAATTATGGTGAGATTGACATCGCCGAGGATATTACTTTTGAGGAGCGTCCTTTGAAGATTTTAGAGCATCGGGAGAAACGACTGAGGCATAAGACCATCCCTTTGGTCAAGGTGCATTGGTCGAGACACGGTGTCGAGGAGGCAACTTGGGAAACCGAGGATAGCATGCGTGCTAGGTACCGTGAGTTGTTTGTTTCTTAAGTTTCGGGACGAAACTTGTTTTTAAAGGGGTAGAATGTAATATCCGCATTTTTCTTTCCCCTTGTATTTTCTTTTTCGGTGAATTTCTCAGTCGTAATGACCCTCATGTACCTTACAGTATATCTTTCCCATCATCTATTGATCTGAGACTCGTTATTGTTATGCGGAACCGCTGTTTCGGGGTTGCCGTGGATCCATTCTATGTTTTGATACGCTTTGAGGTGTTCCGTTTGATGTTTTGTTCATATTCCGGTGTTGTAAACTGCTTATATTTCGTAACCTAGCGCACGCTATCTTTTCTGTATAGCGCGCGCTAGGGGTCCGTTAGTAGCGCACGCTACGACTGATTCGTAGCGCGCGCTAGAGAGCAAGCCCTGGGAGTGGCAGTGCTATTTTTTCAGCCTTCTGGACTGGCGTATTAGCGTACGCTACGTAGACTAGCGCACGCTAATGTCGGGAGGCTAGCGCACGCTGATGATACCCGGTAGTGTGCGCTAGCGTGAGTTTCCAGTACTGGACAGTTTACTACTGAACTCGGTCAGGTACCAGTTAGCGCACGCTACGCTTGTATGGTAGCGCACGCTAACGGGTCAGGTGAGTTTTGGGCAGTTAGCTTCTGGACTCGGCTGATGTCCAGGTAGCGCACGCTATTGGTCGATAGCGCGCGCTACCGAGTGGTTTTTAGCGCACGCTACGTCTCGAGTAGCGCACGCTAACGGCCAGAAGTCTGGCTACTGGACTGGACGCTAACTGTTTTGGCCTGTAATTTTATCCCGTTAGCGCACGCTAACCTTGAGGATTAGCGCACGCTAACACTCCCTGGCTATATAAACCAGGGAGTTGACCCACATGAGCATATTATTTTCATTTCTTCTCCTCTCCGCGACGCAGAGCTTCTCCAGGCGATTTCCGAGCAATCCTTCCCTTCGATTATTTCAGGCATCCTCTACCTTGAGTTTTTGAAGTAGATTAACAACACCTACTTGTGTTCTTCATCCTCAATCCAAGGTAAATCTCTTAGAACCCTACTTTCGGGCGATTTCGGGGTTTTGGGATTTTCTTCCGATCCGTTCCGTTTTGTTGGTGGATTCATGATGATTATGATTAATCTTGTTGGTATTCTTAGTTTCCCTACGGATTCATGGTATATTTCGTAGTTTTTGCGGAATCGAGAGGGATTGGTTGTGGTCCACCCTCATTGTTGTTTATATACGAATATACATGAATCGTAGGCGGGTTTTCGGGTGTATTCCAATTCCGTATTCATTTAGAAATGGTTGTGATTGTATTCTTCGAATCGTTAGGCTCGGTTTCGTTGGTTCCTAGCGTTCTTTGGTGGCTTTCCTTTCCGTTCGTTGTGTCGTAAATTATTCAAGCAAGTATTTTTGGAAACCTTTATGCTTAACGTGAAATGGTAATGTATATTGTGTGTGTTTTGCTCACCCTGGGAGGGTCCGACGGGGCCTCGGGGGAATCTATGACTTCACTCTGGATTCATGAGTTTGTTTCGCTAGCCAGCTCGGGAGGGTCCTCAGAGGCCTCAGGTGGGATTCGTGGCTTCGTCCCGGTCCTAGGCGATGCCTGTGCGTGATTTGTTTTATGAAATGGCCAGCTCGGGAGGGTCCTTATGTAATACCCGGTTGTAATTCATTCATCTTCATTCAGTAATTATCAGTCTGTAATTGTCACTCAGTATTTCTCACTCGTTAATAATCACTCATCATTCTTGATTCATTCATTTGTGTTCACTGTTGGCTTGTTGTAATCGTATATCAGTTACCGATCGGCATGTCATCTCCGTTTAGAGATCGACGGGAGTATTGTTGTTTTCATCGTGATTGGTAGTCGTATACTGGGGGCTTCATCGGTGGCTTGTGTTAGACTTATTCATTTTCACATTCGTATGTTATGTCGGATCATTCATCAGTCGTAGCGAGGAATCGGAGTATCGGAATTTTCAACTTGGCCAGCATCGAGTTACGGCCGTAAGGACTTTGGGTTACGGCCGTAACAAGGGTTCGTGTTTTCAGGCCATTTGGACGAAAGGGACTTACGGCCGTAAGGTCTTGTGGTACGGCCGTAAGTCGAGCAGGTACGGCCGTAAGGCTCGCCGATTCTGGCGTCTACGCGTCAGCAGCTCTGAGACATTTTGGCGAAGGTGAGTTACGGCCGGAAGGCAGGTGAGAGACGGCCGTCAGTGGTGGTCGTGCATTTTGGGTGTGGTCGACCAAGGGTGACTTACGGCCGTAAGGGTTGCGGCATACGGCCGTAAGTCGAGAAAGGTGCGGCCGTAAGGCTTGGCCGATTCTGGCGTCTGCGGCAGTGCACAGTCGTTTCGACGAAGAGGGCTTACGCCGTAAGTTTGGCGGATACGGCCGTATCATCCGAGTTACGGCCGTAAGGTGTGCGGTTACGGCCGTAAGGGTGTCGACGGATGTTTTTGACGAAGGCGGAGTTACGCCGTAACTTCGGGATCGATTACGGCCGTAAGTCTGCCGGCGAGCTTTGACGAAGCCGAATTACGGCCGTCTGAGTTGGCGATTACGGCCGTAGGGCCGTTGACTTGGAAAGTTACGGCCGTAAGAGGGCCGAGTTACGGCCGTAACCCGTGATGTTTAATGACTTGGCGGGTCATTTCTCCTCACTTCTTCTTTTTCCTTCTTCATCAGAGAGAGGGTTGAGAGAGATTTTATCATCATCAATCACTTGAGTGTGTAATCTTCATCATCTTCATTCCTTTGAGAAGCTTGGATACTCGTTTTAACTCGTGTTCTTCTGATCGTAGTGGTTGGATCTTCAAGAGGTAATTTCTTCAACACCTTGGATTTCGATTTTGTGTTGAGTTATGATGTTTTGGACGTTATAATCATGTTATATGAAGGGATATGTATATGATTATGAGTTTGTATAAGGATTCATTGGATTATTGAGAGATTTATTCAAGAACACTTTGAATATCGAGTTGGATTTGGGGATTTCTGATTAATTGTTGTTATAATCACGTTTTTGGATATTCATAACGGATTATTGATCGTATTGGAGATGTTTTGTTGTTTTGAAACACTTCTTGGGGATTTGAAATTGGTATTATTGAGGTTTAGTGGTAATCAATCAAAGTTGGCCTCAAAGTGTTCGATATAATGCCCCAATGAACTTGGTTTAATCGTATCGACGTCTTGAGTTCGTTATATTCGTGTTTAATTCGTTATTGATCGGATTGTTGGCAATTGTATTGAATTAAGGTTGTTCGAGCGACCGGTATCTTGGTTAGGACGTTGTTCGTGGACGGACATTCTTCATCGTTGTTGAGTAAGTTACTTCTTACTCGGTTAAAAAGGATATTCATACCTTTTGTTGTTGATCATTCATAATCATAACTCATTCATCATTGTATTAATCATATTAAAACTTGTTATTGTCAATTAATCACTTCAGTCATAAGGAACGACGGTTCCAATCTTTTCGTTGAGCTATCATTCATTTCATTATTACTCTCATCTCGGTGAGTCATTCTTGGCCTTGTCTAATTATTGTTCATTGATATTCATTATGGTCATTCTCGTTCATATGACCTTCTGGGTTCATATTGCGTGGCCGGGTGTGGCTGTGTGGAATTTTTAGTCGGGCACACAATGGTTATTGTATTGGGTTCACCGATACATTAGACCGTGCACACGGGTCATATTGTCTCGTGAGACTAATTAGGTACACGGACGGATGTTGTACACTTGCACAGAACACTACGGGCGTACTATGGTACTCCTCTTCAGCGTAATTCATAATTAAGATATTTCATAACTTCAGATATAATCATGATTGTGTACTTTCAACCCTTGAGGATTGTTGTTCTGTTTAACTGACCCCGTTTGGGGATTTTGTTTTTCAGGTCATGGCAAGGCAAACGCACGGGAATAGCATGTTGATGTCGAGGAGTCCTAGTGATACTAGTAGGGGGCCCCGATCTTTCAGTTATTCATGTTATTGTCTTTTATTTTTCCGCTGCAGACTTTCACTTGAATACTCCGTTTCATTCAGTGTTGTGTATTTTATCTTCATATAAAATACACTAGTATTCGGTATTGTCCTGGTGTGTTGTAACTAAACTCCTCATCGGAGTAATTATTGTTGTAATGTAGTTCGGTACTACATTTATCTTGTGTAATTCATTCATTCTCATTTACCTGGTGGGTCCCAGTTGGGGATCTACGGCACTGTAATATCCGCCTAGTTTGGGGTGTTACACCTTAGAGGCCTCAGGTGGGATTCGTGGCTTCGTCCCGGTCCTAGGCAAATTGTTTGACTGTTTGTTTCCGGAAAAGACATGTCTGGTTTTGGTTTTTGAAATGATATTGGTGCATGTACTATGAAATGTGTAAGCGATTGGTTTGCCTTGATTACTTGTACAAGCGTAATTGCTAACCCCTATGGGGACCCGTTATGGGGAAATTCTTGTTATGGATTTCAGGTTATGATCATCCGGACGAGCGAGCTCTGGGACAGTACGAGGATGTTGTCCAGGGTCGTTGACATGTGCACTTGGGTCTAATTATTTCTTTTGTCCACTTCGATATGGTTGTTTCCTACATTTATAAACTGATAGACTGTACTCGCGAGTACTTAGGCTTTTCAAATTCAAACTCCGTGTTGTATTATTTTAAATTGCTACACTGTTGATTGTTACTCATTTAGTCGGTGCTCCGGGTGTATTTTCATGTGATGTATTATTTGATTGTGCTTCCTCGCTTACCGAGATGGTTAGTCGAGGGGTGTTCGCTGTTGTAGCCTGGTGGGTCCCATGTAGGGGTCCACGGCGCTGTAATATACTCCGAATATCTTGGGGTGTTACAAGTACCTTGTCCATACTTTTCTTGTTTTGTGGATATGATGATTGGTGATTGTCTTGGTGTGTTTCTTTGTTTGTTTGAAATGAGTTTTCAAAAGATTTGGTTAGCCTTGTTAAAGGCCCTCTTTCAAAACCGCGTGTGTTTTGTGATTGGTGTTCATGAACGAGTATGTGACTCCTGTGGATATGTTTGGTGTTGATGATGCACTTGGTGTTGCGTGTGGATGTATATTGTTTCATTTCGGTGCATTGTGGTTTGACGTGGTGTTTTGCTAAGTGTTTGATGCCTCTGGGTGAATTGTTTGGATATTCTTGGTGTGATATGTTATTTGTGCATGATTGATTTGCTAGCCAGCTCGGGTGGGTCCGACGGGATCACGGAGTGGGATTCGTGGCTTCGTCCCGATCCTAGGCGACGCGTGGTGCTTGAGTATTTCGCTAGCCAGCTCGGGTGGGTCCGACGGGATCACGGAGTGGGATTTGTGGCTTCGACCCGGTCCTAGGCGATGTGAGTACTGTGTTTTGTGAATGTGTTTGCTCACCTCGGGAGGGTTCGACGGGACCACGGAGCGAATTCCAATGGCTTCGACCTGGGTTCACGAGTGAAACTTCACTAGTTGGTATTGATTTTATGTCCGTCGAGGACACGTGACTTGGGTTTTGGCCCTGCGAATTGTTGTCGGTTTTCAAATTGCGAAAATAAAACCTTTGGGCTGTGACCCCTGTTGATTTTTGGAAAGAGAAGGATTCGGAAATCCTAAATTGTTTTCTATTAAAACTCTCGATGGCATTTTAAACTGTTCTATAAATTGTTTCCCTTGATTTGTGATCTTTCGGTTTTGGAATGCTTTACCAAACTCATGCCTCGGGAAGTGCTTTTCGTTACGTTTGGAACTTTGAGGATTCCTGATTATTATTGTTCTTGGAACTTGTATTGTATGACTCGTATTTTTGCACTTGTACTTGCACTAGCAAAACAGTGGAGTTTTGCTAACCCCCGAGTATTCGGGGGGTGGATGCCTATTTTTGCATTCAGGTTTTGGAGCATAGCACATGGTCGGCACGAAGGATGGTGAAAGATGAACGATACTAATCACACGAGGATCCGTTGATGCCGTATTAGTCTAGTTGTATTTTCTTTTCCGCTGCAGTATCTTTTCCCCGTTGTACGGGAGTTTATTGTATTTTGACCCCTGCGTGGGTATGTGTTTGGAATTTAGTTGTATGTTATTACTGAAACACCAAGTCGGTCTACTGAGTCATTTTAGCCTTAAAGGCGATGTTTAGATGTTTGATTTTAGTTATCAGCCTGGTAGATCCTCGAGGAGAGGGTCTACGGCGTGTAATATCCCTGAGTGGATTGGGGGTGTTACACGGACATTAAATTCTATCCTATTAAAAATAAATTTCGTCCCGAAACTTAAAATATAACATCGTGGTAGAATACAAACAAAACCAAAAAGTCCACGCAACAAATATCAATTTCTACACGAATTACAGCACGAAGTACGATACACAACTACATCACGGGACACCACCAGGCACTCCACGATTAGGAACGAAAACCCAATTCCCGAACATCTTGGCAACGGTCTCACAATGCACCGCTCGGTGACCCACTTGGACACACTCGAAACAGTTGACTAACGGTGAACGACAATTCTTCGCAGTACGAGATCAGGCAACAACAGTCAGCAACCCCGTTCGAACAACAACGATCGAACAACAACGATCAAATAACAATGATCGAACAACAATGATCAAATAACAATGATCGAATGACAATAATCGAACAATGACTCCGAAGTCCCCACTTCAACTCCAGACATTAAAAGAACTGGTAGAAAGTGAAAGATGTTACTTCCAAACAAGGTTCACAAGAATCGAACCGAACTCGGAAAGGTCACGATGACAAACAGGTCGATCTAAAACAAGGTCACAACCAGTTCGAACGATGACAACTGAGACATCAAATAAGTTCAAAAAGTATCGACGAACACGTGTAAGTCGATAGAATTTAGAAGGAGAAACTGCAGAAGTCAAATATAGTACGGGTATTACATCCGACCTCTTATAAAAGAAATGTCGTCCTCGCAACTCACAACAACGGAAACAAGGTAACAACACAAAAAGCATCCGACAGGAGAATCTCCCATGGGTCTCTCAGAGTCGATCCTGATATCTGTGCTGAAGCGCGAACTCCGAAAGTCTCAGTAGCCAATTCGCAAAACTGAATTCGGTGTCCCTCGAAATGCGTTACTGGCGAGAAGGACAATTTACACGTCATGCCCCGGCACATCACGGTTGAAACACCTCGGGTCGGCATACCGAAAATACAAATGCTAGATACAATGGGGCATAACGTCGCAAAACAATATAGCGGAGATGCCAACTCAGCACAACAAAGAATCATAACACATATCATATACAACAATTACCATCGTAAAGTAATACACACACAAACACTACAACAACGACGGTATCGTTCGGCGACCTCAACGGCCCGAACGATAACCAGCACATAATTACAAACATTATGAAACAATCACACATGTACACAAACGTACAAACCCAAACTTCAACATCTCACACTCGTGCGACAACACGCTAATCACCACGAGGCGATAAACAGTAAACACCAGTTCACACCTCTCACAGAGGGCTAGTACAACAAATGCTTGGCAACGCCTCGACGTTCATGCCACCAATTCGATCATACTCGGGAGCAAACATCATAACGACAACGCGAACATCATACATACATACCCAGCCCTCAAACGGGAATGTATAGGTTTTAAAAACGAAAACCTCCTTTTGAAAATAATTTTGGAAACACCGATTGATCTTGAGTATCACCCTTCAAAAAAAATACAATCGTGAAACATTGTTATCGAGACTTTGGAAAACTATTTCACATTCGATAAAAATGAGGACACTTTCTTTTCGTGAAAAACTTTCGGAAATATTCGACCCTCGGGTCTAAGTAAAAGTGTTTCTAAAACATTTTAAATATCTCAAAACATTTTGGTCCTCGAGATAGAAGAATGTTGAAACATATTGTGGCACCTTGGATGTACCACGAGAAAATAATTCATTTTAAAAGTACGTCTCGAAATATATTTTCTAAGGTACTCAAAGTTTTCAAAGATAATTCAATGGACTAGAATGCCCAAAAATTTCAGATAATTACACGGAACATTATAGCACCGTGGGTCCCGCGCCGGAACCCACCGGGCTAAAAACCATTTACAAAACGCCAAAAAGGTCGATGACGGTAATATTTTTCAAATACTAAAAAAAAGGCCAAAATGCCAAAAACTCAGTTAAGGGAATCGGTTTTCGAAATAAAACTCAGCCGGTAAAATACCGAAAGCCATTACAAAAGAACTCACACAGAGGAAAAAGGAATACAGTCCAACATGCACAATCCAATTGAATACATCTCACAGCATCTAGTTTAAACATACAACAAAACCATTCCTCGGAGTTTCTCACGAACTCAATCGTCGATACCTTATTCGAAACCCAACAAGGTTCTCAATTTTCACACCATACCACCCCTCACAGTGGTTCAAAGGTAAAACAACAATAGGCCCAGTTTTATACATATACTATATGTCACACGTATTAAATACAACTATATTCACAACACCGTACAAATAAAATTATGCACCGCAATTAACTTATTTAGATAAAATCATGATACACAGGTACTTCGCATAAAAGAGGAGACTTACGTCCACAGGCCGCACGGAGATGACGGTCGCCCACGATACTAATCTCATCCGACAACATATCCGACACGTTGTGACTACGCACAACTCAACTTGTCACCTGACGACTCGAACGACAAGACAACACATTACTCGACAAACCACGACTCGACTCGACCCGACAGCCTAGGTTTCCGCAACCTAAGCTCTGATACCATAAATGTAACACCCCCAAAACCATATGGGAATATTACTCGCCGTAGACCCTTTCCACAAGGATCTACCAGGCTAAACATCCATAAACAACCAAATGCTTGCCCAGCCAGGGTCAAACAATAAAATGATACAGACCGATATGGTCACTTACACGTGAATACACAGACCGATGAGGTCACACAACCCAATCGACAAAACTGACTTAAATAACATTACCCACACAGGGGTCGAAATACTATACAGCGGAAGACTGAAATCAACTCTGACAACACAACAAAAAAATCAAACAACTCTCAACTCATGATTAGTATCGCAGCTCGTCATCCTCTTGTGCCAATCGTGTGACTGATACCCCGAATCTGCATGTACCTGGACGCAAAACAGACATCCACCCCCCGATTACTCGGGGGTTAGTAAAACTCCACTGTTTTACTAGTGCAAGTATCAAATCATACGAAATATAACAAGCAAGTAATAATCGTGAATCAAATATAACAATCAAGTATCAAAATATCCCCGGGAGGTTTTCACAAGGAAAGATAAGCTATGAAGCATTCAAAAATAAGATTATCACCTCGGGAATTTTTAGAATTTCAAAACCTTTCGAAAATCTTAGGGTCTTAACCCAAATCTCAAAATTGTATTTCAACAATTTACAGTACGAAAACATTTCCATAAATCTCATGGGGCTCGGCCCAACATTCTTTTCTTAAAACTTTCTTACAAAAAGTTTGATTTACAAAACATGATTCGTGACACCGTGATCCCCTGTCACGTGTCTCCATAGGTTCAACAACCCGCACGGACATAACCAATCACAACAATCACAACAATCAATCATGCTCATGACTCCATGATCGCTTGCCACGAGTCTCCGTAGGTTCAACAACCCACACGGATTGAGCAAACACAACAATCACAACAATCAATCATGCTCATGACTCCGTGATCGCTTGCCACGAGTCTCCGTAGGTTCAACAACCCACACGGATTGAGCAAACACAACAATCACAACAAACAGTCCCGATCCCATGAACCTGTGTCACGTGTCACCGTAGGTTCCGTCGAACACACTGCGGTTGGGCGTCGTGTCCTGACTCAATGGACCTGTGCCATGAATCATCGTAGGCCTCGTCAGACCCGCACGATTGGACCTCAGCACCACACACTAAGTTCTGATCCCATGGACCTGTGCCATGAATCCTCGTAGGCCCCGTCGAACCCGCACGAGTGAACTTAGCGTTCCAACATATCACATTCACATTCACATTACATACAACAATGAGCACAGTTAGTCAATCACGTTGATCACCACAAATCGTACGTCACACGCACATAACACAATCTCAACAATCTCAACAACTATCATCAATCAACGACGTACAACCAACATAACACACGTTTGGTACGCAATGCATTACACAACAACTAACACATATACCAATATAACACTATTATCACAAAGCCTTCAAATTTCGGAAAACACAAACAACTCAAACGGAACATATTTACGAAGGCAAGCAAAATCATCATAGATCCCATACGTGATTACTTGTCGCAAGATACAAGTCGTATAGTAAGATACTTGCCTTACTAACCGCTACCGAACGCTCCGAAGAACACGGTTCGACCGGGAAGCTCGGACCCCAAAGAAGGCAACGAACGGAAGGGTTCCGACTCGAGTTCTTCACAAGAATTCGACCCAAACAACATATAATCAACAAATCATTGATCATACGAGGAATAATAATCGTAGAACGCCCGAAAACCCCTCTATGACATTTTACCGGACACCTTCAAGGCGTCGATCAAGAACCCGACTAAAACAACGAATCGATACGATCCAACCATGGGATAACAAGGGAAATGATACAATACATCTAAATAATTATCAATCCATCACAATCCTAAGTTAAATCGGATTAAACGGACGAAATCGAACAAAATACCCAAAATCCCCAAAATTAGATTTCTAGAAAATCTGACCTGATTCGATCGATCAAAGGATGTTATAGGACGGATTATTGATGATATGAACCTCAAAACTTCATGGATTTATTGTATAACAACATACCTCCATGATTGATCAAGCTCCAGCCGCGGAATGGGAGAAAACGAGTGGGACAAAATGAGTGAAACCCGACTGCTCTGCCATATCTATACTTCTGCCGGACACGGCGCAGCAAACGACCCACACCAGCGCCGGGTGTCTCGGCCGTGTCTCGGCAGGCTGCCGGTCCTGACCGACCCGGCGCAGGACACGGCGCTCAGCAGCGCCGTTTTCAGGGCCGTTTCGCCTAGGTCAGGCCAGCAGCCTCCAGACACAAAATGAGGAATCACAACGACGATCCGAACGATCTCGAAACCCAAACCTGAATACGAACCGAAGATACGGTTACGAAGTACTCGCAAAGACGAATCTAAGAGCTAATAGAACATACGATTCCGACCACCCGAAGGCTCGAAATTCGACAACGGAAGGTAATTACCCCAAACTTTGGGAAATTACGAAAATGGCCCAAAACGTCCGAAAATCACGATACGTGATCGAATAACCAAACCGAAGTTCACAACACGTCTACCAAAGTTAAACGGACTTACGGAAAACTCGAAACAGTAATTTCGAACGCGATTCACGAGAATCGAACTCGAGTGCGGAAAAATCGTTAATAAACACGGAACTCAACAAAACAATACCGAAACAAACTCGGATGACAAAAAGTGCAGAATTAATCATTCTCAGAATGACGAGCGGTCCCAAGCGAGTCGTCTAAACGGACCTCCGCCAAAAAAATAAAATTACCGGAAATCCGAAATTGCGGATATTACATAAATAAGTTAAATTATTGGTAAAATATTGTTTTATCAAAATACCTGTGTACATGGAGTATCTTCACGTGTGTTGTCCTTCTCCGAGTTATTTATTACTTTCTCTCTCTAACAAAATTGATCACAAAAAATACTATTTAAATTTGGAAAATAAGGTGCAATATTAACAGAGAACTGATAATTTACCTCAAGATCAGTTCCATTGTCTTCATTAGTGCTCTCAAAAATATTAGCTCCTAGTAATAACCTTTTATTGGGAGCTTGTATGCGCCGAGAACTAAAAGACGACCCTGATGCCTGCAACATTTTTATTTAAAACCATGAATTAAACGATATTGTAGTAATGAAATTAAAATTTTGAATTTATTAGAACTTACAATGATATTTTGATCCTCTAACATGTGAAGTTTAGACTGAAGCATCTCCATTTGAGAAAAATATTCATCCTTGAATTTTGAAATTTGCTCTTCAAATTTCTTTTCAATGCTTTCGACTTTTTCACTATATTTTTCTTGGACAGCCCGGTCAAAATCTTCTCGAGAAGTGAAAATCGAGTTTTTATTCTTCAAAGTTGCATTGTTGCCGCGTAAACATCCAGGCACTTCTTTTCTAATAACTTGTTCAAAAATCTCATCATTAGCATCAATGTCATCCACCAATTCATCCGGCAACTTCCTCTTCAACTCTTTCAACTTAGCCTAAAACAAATATTATATCTCAGAACTCAAAATAAAACCATCTTATACAAATCAATAGCCCAACGAGGTGCAAAGAGTATATGTCAAAATTGAATGAGAATAAATGAAATGAAAATCAAAATTATTCAACCTAGAGCGAAAATATGAGTACTTACAATCTTTTCTTCAGTTTGAGTATCAAGGGGTTTTCCAACTTTACCGTTTCTTGAACAAATAAACAAATCTATCTTTGAAGGTTCTTTACCATGCTCCCGACGAAACTATTGAGACAATAATAATTATAATCAGTGACTACGAGAGCGAACATGATTTTTCAACAAATACCTAAACAATAAAAATATTGTTATCTCCTCATTGGGACACTACTACAAAATGAATGTACACTACTACAATAATAATTATAATCAGTGTACATAATCAGTGTACATAATATCAGTGTACATATATCTCCTCATTGGGACAATAATAATTATAATCAGTGTACATAATATGAATGTACACTACTACAAAAACTGATATTGCTGTCACATGACCGATTCTACAATGTACTCATATGACTTGCTTGCAACTTATATTGATGTACAGAGAAAAACTGATCCAAACCTCCTTACCCCATAAAAGCATGCTGATGTTGATGAGGACATGGAGTACATACACTTTAAACATATCTCTTCGCAAATAAATAAATAAATAATAATAATAATAATGATAAATAGAACAAAAAAAGGAAAAAGAAAAGAAAAAAAAGGATGCTCTAATCAAATGGTATTAACAGGTTGTAGCAACTACCAGATGAATTTTACTCCATTTTCCAAGTGCAAACACCCAACATTTATATATGTCAGGTACTTTAGTGAACTCAAAACCCAAAGTTTTCAACAGAAGGTAAGAAAAACTTTTCTTACTGTCTAAAGCTTGAGTACCTCAAGGCGGGGTAACATTAAAAACTTTACCAAATAAAGAAGAAGGCACTTCTCTCAGTATATAGAATGATTTATTTATAAGACGATTTATATAAAAATAAATAAAACATGTATACTACCTCTTCTTTAACACATGCCATATCTTTTCTTCCCATTCTAGGTGGCAGCTGAACATGTTTTCGGCTATTTCTGTTGGCTTTACTAAGCTTCTGTCAATTAACAAAGAAACAAATGTTAATATTATAACGTGAAGCTTCCAATAATGATAAATAATAGATAAAAACTCGTCGAAAATGCGCTCACGATATAAAATAAAATAAGCTACTAGCCAAGTCAGAACAAGAGATTATGAAATGTGCTAAGCTACTGGTTTGTTTTCATTCTATGGCGGCGAGCGGGCAGAAACTGAAGGGGGTTTATAGGAAATATTCAGTTACGAAAGAGGGGTCATTGCAGTTCTACCACCAGCCAAGTCTCTTTTGGTTGCAAGAATTTGAGATGGATATGCATTACTATATTGGTGAACAGGCTAATATTAGAGTGGATATATACTTTTAATCCCAAAAAAAAAATCTAAAATCTATAATGGTTCTTAGTTAACATATGGGAGATGGTTTCTATTATAATCTCCCCTGTATGTATATATGTATCTATTTAAAATCAGTTAGCTAACCTTTGCACCATTAGAACTCCAATGGTTCACCAATAATGGCCATTGATCAGCTTCCACTCTTGGTGGACATTTGGATAGTACACTGCTTTTATCATATCGAGAAGGAGTATAAAATTTTGTTTTTAGTCTGTTTTTCCAATCTTTCCAGAGCTTCCCGGGTTTCTTCATACAATTCTTCTTGTAGCTATCAGTCAAATTAGTATTATCCTACGAGCAAAATATAAAAGCATACATTTAAATAAGAAGACTTGTACATATTTTGTTCTATGTCATATGGAGAGCATGCATTGGAATGTTTTATTTGCCCGATACAAAATTTTGACCTTCTGTTCTGTCTCACTGTTGGGCTCATTTGCTAGTGTTCGAACTAATTAAAAAGTAACACATTCATTTGCATTGTGAACGGAAGATTTACTTGTCAAAGACAAAGTGGGTTAGCTCAAGTGGTAAGAGCATCCACTAAGTAGGTATAATGTAATAATAAGACATGTGCATGTTAAAGATGAATTACATTTGACATGGATTTGTTAAGCAGGTTGCTTAATGATTTCGATAAATAAGATGGATTCTACCTTATTTTTGAGGAAATGAACCTTGACCTATCCAAGTTCATCTACTATATTGAAAATAACATTAAAATTTGAATATACAAACCTTCACTTCAGCCCACACAAGGTCTTTCTGTATATTAGGAACTGCCCTCCAGTCCGTATACGAAAGAGGTAACTTGTTTCCATCCTTGGCCAGAATACCCAATTGAGATGAAAACATAGCCGCATTGTTCCCAACAACATTATTTTCAGAATCTAATTCTAAAAGCAAAACTTTTCCAGTACCCCATTCGTATCCCACTTTGGCCTGTCCTCTTCTCACTAAACCTATTAATCACTTTTGTTTTTAAGAGTTTAATAATAAATTTATTATTTTAAATAGATAAATAAAACATAACAGTTTAGTTTACCTCGACTGTTGGCATCATCTTCAGTAACATGAGGCTCATCATCACCATTTTCATTTCCAATATCATTAGATGGGTTTTGGGTAGTATCATTGGTCCCTGAATTGTTGTCGGAAAATGATCCATCTGAGTCAGAACTATTATTGGTATTAGCTTGGTTCTGTGTTTCAGGAACTATGGTGTCTAGCATTGGCTCGATTGAGTGTCGAGGTTTCTTCACAGCAGGAGCCATGGGTGTCTGCAAACAAATATTTTGAAGAAAAAGAAATGATACTGTTACTTCCTAAATATTTTCCTGATGTGGTTTCTTCACAGCAGGAACCACAACTACAATATTTTCAAGTTGTCGCTCTTAAATTCATGTATGAGATTAACCATACAAAATAACCGAGCTGCACAGATTTTTTCTTTGATTAGTCTTTGGAAAAAGAAAAAGAAAAAGAAAAAATAGTTTTATTCACTGCACCTGGTTTAGAACAGAGACGAAGCGACTCAACATGCATGTTAATCTTTAACTAATTTGTTACTTCCTAAATAGCCCGAAGCATTAGGATAGAGAATTTATATACCTTAATCAATAATGAGTTTATGGGTTAAGTACTTGTATAAGCTCTTACGATTAATAATGCATCGATGACAACTACAAGCAAATTAACAAGTGATCATGGAGAGGATGAGAGCAGATTAATTTCACATATCCCAATCAAAAGTTAAATACAAACAAATCAAGAGTTCAATAACTAGGGCTGGAAAATCTAGTTTACCTTCCAAAAAATCTTAACGAAAATTCAATAAAAATCTGAAAAAAAAGGTGCAAGGATAGTTGAAATCGAGTCTTACCTCTCTGCCGATTTGATTCGTGATGATTGTGGAAAATTAGGGCTACGAATGAGTTTCTACTCTCCCGCGATTTCTCGATTTCTCGCAGAGGGAATGAAATATATGATGAGCAAATATTCCTTTTCTATAGATGTATTATAAAAGGAATACGTTAACAGCCTGCGTTAATGTATGTAACGCGCTGTCAGGCCTTTTAATTCCTGACTTATCCCCAGTCGCCTCATTTCATTCCTTTTCTTTCTTTCTCGCGACGTGAGTTTCCTTTGAGCGATTTGGAGCGATTCGTCCGGTGCAATCCGTAGAAACCTTCTAAAGGTTGATTATTGCGTCCCAAGGAAGGTTAATCATTATCATTCTCTGTACGAATCGAGGTATACACTGTTGTGTAATATCCGCAATTTTCGATTTTCGGTAAATTTCTTTTTTCGGCCGGAGTCTGTTTTGACGACCCGCTCATGACCGTTTCGTCATTCTGAGAATGATTAATTCTACACTTTTTGTCATCCGAGTTCGTTTCGGTGTTGTTTTGTTGAGTTCCGTGCTTTTTAGCGACTTTTCCGCACTTGAGTTCGATTCTTGCGAATCTCATTCGAAACTGCTGTTTCGAGTTTCCTGTAAGTCCGTTTAACTTTTTTAGACGTGTTGTGAACTTCGGTTTGGTTATTCGATCGCGTATCGTGATTTCCGGGCGTTTTGGGCCATTTTGTAATTTCTTGAAAGTTACGGGTATCCGTATCTGTAATTGTTGTCTCGACCCGTTTCTTGGTCGCGCATGATTAATTATGGTATTATGTTTTCATTTCGGGCCGTTGATGTTGTTCGCGAACTTTTCGTCGTGTTCGTTCCGTACGTTTTCGGAAATCGGGTCGTCGAGCCCTGGTGGTTTGCATCGCCGGACGGTTATGGATCGCCGGACGATTGCGGGCACCGGTCGGACAGGTGCGGCAGGAACCGGCGTAGCGCACGCTACGGCCATAAGGCTGCGTGCGCTAACCGGCAGGTGTAGCGCACGCTATCGGCTGGCCTAACGCACGCTATCGGGTCTGGGCAGTGGGGTTCTGAGGTTCTGGACTCGGTCAGGATCGGCAGGTAGCGCACGCTACTTTCGGTCGTAGCGCACGCTAACCGGCAGGGGTAGCGCACGCTGTCGGTCGACTAGCATACGTTACCTGGGTGAGTTTGTTAGTCCAGAGGCTACTGGACAGGTCGGCTAGCGCGCGCAGGCTTCCGGCCGTAGCGCACGCTAGCGAGAGTCGGGCGGACAGTCATGGTCGGCAGAATTGGTCGGTGGTGCCGGGTCATGCGGGCCATGGCCGAGAGTGCTGGGCCGATACTGGCCGATAGCGCACGCTAATCCAGGAAGGCTAGCGCACGCTAGTTCCGGCCCAGTATATATATGACAAACCAACCACTTTTCCCTTCATTTTTCATTTCCCTTCTCTTCGGTCCGCGGCTGGAGCTTTGGAGGAGATGAAGCCATGTTGTTAAACAACAAATCCATGAAGTTTCTGAGTTTATATCACCGATCAATCATCCTATAACATCCTTCGATCCAGCGAATCAAGGTTAGATCTTTAGAACCCTACTTTTGGGTAGATTTGGGGGTTTTCGCGTTTTTGTCCGATTCGTTCCGTTTGGTTGATTAATTCATGATGAATATGATTAATATTCTTGGTATTCTTAGTTTCCCTACGGATTCATGGTATATTTCATGGTTTTTACGGAATCGAGAGGGTTTGGTTGTGGTCCGCCCTCGTTGTTGTTTATATACGAATATACATGAATCGTAGGAGGGTTTTCGGGTGTATTCCAATTCCATATTCATTTAGAAATGGTTGTGATTGTATTCTTCGAATCGTTAGGTTCGGTTTCGTTGGTTCCTAGCGTTCGTCGGTGACTTCCCTTTCCGTTCGTCGCGTCGTCATTAATTCAAGGCAAGTATTTTTGGAAACCTTTATGCTTAACGTGAAATGGTAATGTATATTGTGTGTGCTTTACTCACCTTGGGAGGGTCCGACGGGATCACGGAGGGAATCTATGGCTTCATCCTGGATTCATGAGTTTGTTTCGCTAGCCAGCTCGGGAGGGTCCTTAGAGGCCTCGGGTGGGATTCGTGGCTTCGTCCCGGTCCTAGGCGATGCCTGTGCGTGATTTGTTTTATGAAATGGCCAGCTCGGGAGGGTCCTTAGAGGCCTCGGGTGGGATTCGTGGCTTCGTCCCGGTCCTAGGCAAATTGTTTGACTATTTGTTTCTAGAAAAGACATGTCTGGTTTTGGCTTTTGAAATTGATATTGGTGCATGTACTATGTGTTGGGATTCGGTGCCTAAAACGAAGGCCCAGCGGAAGCGGTAAAACGAAAATTAATTCGATCCGAATCCCTACGAGGATCGATCGAGGTACGTATATACGAATATCAAAAACGAAATACAACAGATACGAGAAACATACCCTCGTAGTCCGTTGATTAAATGGATAACCTTCTCTTGAGCTATTCCCCAAGCTCTTGAACGATCCAACGCCGAAAGCACCGCGTCTCTACTAGCCACGCGCCGGAAAAACGACCGGAATAACAACACTTGATTAACCTCTAAGGTTACGGCTAGAATCAAGTGATGAAGCTTTTTATTATTATTATACTCTAAGTGTATAATCTTGTTCTCTCTATTTTTTCTCAATCTTTCTCTAAGAAAGTTGAACAAGATGAAGATGAAGTTGAAGACTAAAATGAAAACTATATTCTCTCTCCCACCTATAACCTCACGGCTGGAATCTCAAGTGGGAAGTGAGAGTTTTTAAAGTCTTCAATATTATCTCATTTCAACCACCTCAAATCACCTTTCTATATAAAATGAGATATGATATCTCAAAATGTCTTTAGTCATCAACCTACCAAGGATGAGACCAAGACAATGAGGGAAAAGTATGAGGTGGGGCAGCCTCTAGAAGGATTTGGACAAGTTCGGTCCGTTTCGAACTCCCGAGAGTCCAAACAGATAAACTCCGATTTCGTTCCGATGTATTTATATCGACTAATTAATCCAATTAATTAATCATATCAAATACATTATAACATAATTAATTTCTCCAAGAAATAATTATATTCATGAATTAAATTAATCACCCTGTAATATATTTAATTCATTAGGCCGTAAATTAATTTATCCAATAAATCAATTTAGACATCCAATGTCCCAAAATCAATTAGACATCCAATATCCAATAAACTAGATATCCAATATCTAATATTTATAATGAGAGAACAAGCTCGATTCATTCCGTCGTCAATCCTAATGCGCGACTCGGTAGGTCCGTCTCAGTCAGCAATGGGAGGAACCAAAGAGTAGTAGCACCACCTAACCAGTCTGGTGGCCTACACTGTACCCCGACTGAGAACGAATGTTTGGGATCATTCAAGAACCATTCTGTTTTGAATACCAGTAAACGTATAAACCCTTCTTTCAAATGTCCCGATCAAGTTATAGGGTCACGGTCAGTCAAACCCCATCTGTACTTGACGCTATGCATGCGTTAATGCAAACCGAGATCATCGAGCTGTCGTGTATCTAATACAACTAGCTCCAATGCTTTGGCCAAAGACTTATGATCTCATCTGCCAATAACCGCATAGGACATATAACCCACTCACTTACGGGAGAAAGAATTCTATCTTGGTATTCAGTAGGACCTGCTACTTGCCCGTCAAGATGCACGTCGAGGTTGACCCCCGCCTTCCGGTTTATAGGGTCGAACTACTCTAATGAAAATCTTGACGTCACAAGCACATCCCTACTAAATCCTCAAGTCGAAGGTTCACGAATACCTATCACAACCTTTCGATTCCGTCATTGACTGTCCCAGAGTGAAATCCGTGTGACGAATCGAGGGTGAGTCGGTTCGAGTATACTAATCCAATTAGCATACCTATAACGTGCGCTCCCACTAACCATTAGCGTTCGACAGGCACTCTCCATGTCAAAGAACACGTCATACAAGTCTTCACATAAACTTAACGCCCAGTCAAGTTTCATCGACTTGCGAACGATTAAGTATTTGAGCTATAACCTTTCCAAAGGCCGCCCCTTTATCCAATAAAGAGTGGAACGTTTTGCTCTCAAATACACGGACTAGTTTCTATATGTTTATTTACGAGTTAGGAATGTCAGTAACTACCAGTAAATAAAGAAACATTCATTTGCCTTATATAAATGGTTTACATAATTACAAGTACAATGCCCTCACTCAACATCCTTTGAGTGGCATTCGAGGGCATACTCCTAACAATCTCCCACTTGCACTCAATGCCACACACCATGGTATCTAATACCCATGTTCTCCAGATGACGCTCCAAGCTAGTCTGAGAAAGTGGCTTGGTCAGTGGATCGGCGACGTTGTCGGCCGAGTCTACTCAGGCGGACAATGTATCCCTTGCGAACAAATTCTCTTACGAGATGATACTTCCTCTCAATATGTTTGGTGCTGTTGTGAAACCTCGGCTCCTTGGCCTGCGCTACAGCTCCGTCGTTGTCGCAGTACAGCGGAACAGGCATCTCAGCACATGGTATCACTTGAAGTTCTCCCAGAAACTTCTTAATCCAGAACCCTTCCTTGGAAGCCTCCGAGGCTGCTTGATACTCAGCCTGACAGGTGGAATCAGCAGTCGCGCTTTGCTTGGCACTACGCCAAGATACTGCTCCTCCATTAAGAGTAAATATGTAGCCAGAAGTGGACATCGAGTCGTCCTTCAGTCCTTGGAAGTCCGAATCAGTGAATCCCACCACATCCAAATCTCCACCGCCATACATAAGAACCATATCTCTCGTTCTTCTCAAGTACTTGAGAACGTTCTTTACAGCAGTCCAATGTTCCCTACCTGGGTTTGCCTGAAACCTACTCACCACGCTTACAGCATGCGCGATTTCAGATCTTGTACACAACATAGCATACATAAGGCTACCCACGGCCGAAGCATATGGTATATTACTCATTTCCTTTCGTTGTTCCTCACTTTGAGGACACATCTTCAAAGAGAGTTTTATTCCATGTTGCATCGGTAGGAACCCTCTTTTAGAATCATCCATCTTAAATCACTTTAAGATTTTATCTATATAGAGGGCTTGGGAAAGACCTATTGTTCTCTTTGCTCTATCCCAGTAGAGTCGAATACCAAGAATATAGGTAGCTTCTCCCAAGTCTTTCATGGAGAAATTACTCGAAAGCCAAGCTTTCACAGAACTGAGCATTCCCACATCATTTCCTATTTGTAGAATGTCATCTACATATAGTACTAAGAATGCGATCTTGCTCCCACTAACCCTCTTGTATACACAAGGTTCCTCCTCATTTTGCACAAAGTCAAACTCTTTGACTGCCTCGTCAAAACGAAGGTTCCAACTACGCGACGCTTGCTTCAGTCCATAAATGGAACGCTGAAGCTTGCACACTTTATGAATATCGACTTCGGACACAAAGCCTTTAGGCTGCTCCATATAGATTTCCTCCTCGAGGAATCCATTAAGGAAAGCTGTCTTTACGTCCATTTGCCATATCTCATAATCGTGGTAGGCAGCTATAGCAAGCATCATGCGAATAGACTTGATCATGGCTACGGGCGAGAAGGTATCGTGGTAATCGATCACTTCCTTCTGGGTATAACCCTTTGCCACAAGCCTGGCCTTATAGGCGTCAACCTTGCCATCACCATCAGTCTTTCTCTTATCGATCCACTTGTTCCCAATAGGCACTATGCCCTTGGGGCGGTCTACTAGAGTCTAGACCTGATTGACATGCATCGAGTCTATCTCAGCTTCCATAGCTTCACGCCATTTTGCGGAGTCTACATCCACCATCGCTTGGTCATAGGTTATTGGGTCGGTCTCTTGGCTATCACTTGGAACCTCATGGAGACCCAGCTCATCCAAGTGCACAAGCCCATACCTCTCAGGTAAATGAGACACCATACTAGACCTACGATGTGGTTGTACTTGTGTTTCAGAAGGTTCAGTTCCAGTTTCTTGCACAGGTGTCTCCTGAGGAGTTTCATTATATTCTTCTAAAGAAATACTTCTACCTGCTCTG
Organism: Orobanche coerulescens; assembly: GCA_033398695.1. NCBI lineage: Eukaryota > Viridiplantae > Streptophyta > Magnoliopsida > Lamiales > Orobanchaceae > Orobanche > Orobanche coerulescens. Next base: position 81,338,127 of record CM065815.1, on the reverse strand, counting down.
CCTTCCTGAATAAACTCATCTTCCAGGAAGTGTGCTTGTAAAGCAACAACGATCCTTCGATCTTCGGGCATGTAGAATAGATATCCCATCGTCCCAGACGGGAATCCAATGAAACGTCCCTTCGCAGAGCTAGCTTCCAACTTTTCCACCTTAGTCTTCTTGACATAGGCGGGACATCCCCAAATCCTAATATGATTAAGACTTGGTTTCCTGCCCTCCCACATCTCATGTGGAGTTTTAGGAACGGATTTGGAAGGACATATGTTCAAGATATACGCGGCAGTCAGGAGTGCATACCCCCACAGGTAAATCGGCAAGTCAGTATAGCCCAGCATGGAACGGACCATGTTCAACAGGGTCCGGTTCCTTCTTTCTGACACACCATTTAACTGAGGAGTACCTGGAGGTGTTAGTTGTGAAACTATTCCATGTTCCTTAAGGAACTCGTCAAACTCCATACTCATATACTCGCCACCTCGGTCCGACCGAAGTGCTTTGATATGATTACTAGTTTGTTTCTCGACTAGGGCCTTGAATTCCTGGAATTTCTCAAAGGCCTCGGATTTATGTTTCATTAAGTATACATAACCATACTAGTATGATCATATGTAAACGTAATGAAATATTGATATCCGTCACGTGCTGCTTCCAAAGCACCACATACGTTGGTATGGATTAATCCCAGTTTATCAGCGGCTCTTTCAAATGTCCCTGTGAAGGGGGACTTAGTCATTTTGCCTTTAAGGCAAGATTCACAAGTAGGAAAGGGATCCGATCCCAATGGACCCATAAGTCCATCTTTTTCCATCTTGTAAACCTTGGTCTGACCAACATGACCAAGTCTAAGATGCCATTTCAAAACTTGATTGGTTTCATCCCTACCACGTTTTCTAGTCATAGTATTCACAACTACTTTGTTGTTGAGATTTAGATGATACAATCCATTCAACAATGTAGCAGTACCCACTAGTTTATTTCTAAAATAAATTTTGCAGGAACCATCACCAATGAAAAATGAAAAGCCTTTTCGGTCCATGACCGGAATGGGTACAATGTTTTGTGCCCCTTGGGCAAAACAAGTACATCTTCTAAAGTCAAAACAAAGCCGGATTCTAAACCCAAAAGAAGTGATCCTGTCGTCGCCTCGACACTATGCCCGCTTCCGACCGTGATCATAACTTCTCCGGCTCCAAGCTTCCTACTTTGTTCAGAGATCCCGATTCACGGTACAAATATGAGAACTAGCACCAGAATCCGGTATCCGAAGTAGAAAATACGATGAGAACAATTTGTTTCCAAAACTAAAAGTTACATGCACAAGTGCCATGAAGAATCGGACAGTCTCTAGCCCAGTGGCCCAGCTCACCGCACTTGAGACAAGCATCCTTTTTCTTCTTGTTCTTCGAAACCATCGGGGCCTTGCCCTTACCCTTAAGGTCCTTAACTTGTGGTCCAGTTTGCTTCTTGGTCTTTTTCTTCTTGTTCTTAGACCTCCGAGGTCCAGAAGAAATCACAAGAGCAGACTTCTTCATTCGCGGAGTCTTCATCTGAGACTGAGCGGTCACAAGTTTATTCATTAGCCCAGCTAAATTACATGCAATCTCATTGCAGTTGAAGTTCATAACAAACTGTGAGAAGGAATCAGGGAGAGGCTGTAAGATAAGGTCGGTTTGGAGAGAAGTATCCATTTTAAAATCATGAGCCTCCAATCTCTCGATCATGGATATCATTTTGAGGACGTGTTCCCCAACTTTCTCACCTTCCTTCATCTTTGCACCGAACAGTTGCTTGGATATCTCATATCTAGCAGTTTTGCTGTGCTCACCATAAAGTTCGGTTAAGTGAGATAGAATCTGCCTAGCAGAAGTCATTTTCTCATGAGCTCTCTGAAGCTCATTAGACATAGAAGCCATCATGTATGCACGGACTTTTACGTCATCCTTAACCCACTTTTCGTGGTTTTCAATCTCTTCCTGATTGGCTCGGGTCCGCACAGGAGGCGCCGGAATGTCCGTCTCCAAGACGTATCCCAGTGCCTCTATACTGAGGACAATCATCAGATTGCGGAGCCAATCCACAAAGTTAGGTCCCATTAAGGTGTTCTTTTCGAGTAGAATTGCGAGTGGATTCATTGTCATATTGGGTTATGTCTGCATTAAGCATAACAGATTAATTAGTGACTTGTTATATTATGTTCTGAGTATAGAATTAAGGTCTTTTCTATTCTTGTTACTCAACTCCCACTATTTTTATCGGAATAACACACTCCCCATGTGAAATCCGGAAGTATCGTCGCTCTACTTCATAGTGGTGATCGAGTTCTTTATAAATCTTAATAGAGGGCAACCGAACAGGTTTCTAGTCTATTAATTTTCATAAAGTGGTGTCCAACACCAACCCATCTAATGGATGATTCAATCTTCTTTTTCCCCTTGTTCACTCCCCTCAACCTATACGGTTTCTATGGTTCGTGAACAAGTTAAGTTTATACCATCGACGCAAATCAGTTTCACAATTGAATCTTATCCGGCAACCTATCAGGTTTCTAGGGATAAAATTTGCTCCAACCGAAGGCATCCAATGCGCTCTCGGTAATTTATCCATCCTCCCCGAAAGACTACCCCGATAACTCGGAAGCATAGCACATCCGGTTTGGATTTCAATTTCTCGAAAACTCGATGGAGGGAAGGAAAACCTTGAAACCTTATAAACTTAATAATTTATCGTGGGAGAATTTTCGCGATTAATGTTACACTTTGCACATTAATTCATTTAAGCGCGTTTGTGGCATTCATACAATACGAAACAACCATTCACAACCTAGTTGCTACCAACATGTGGTTCATGGACCGTTCCTAGAAAACAAAAACTCCGTAATCTAATTACAAGTCTTCGTCTTGAATCTTCGTCTTCTCGAAATGGATCTTCCTCCGGTCTTCGTCATTACATATAAATTTTACATCGAAAATTGCATCCTAGATACAAACATTTCTAGTAAAATAAATAGGCTCAAAACGGCCTTTACAACCCAATCGAATAAAACGAACGATTCAAAACTAAGTCCACGAACCACATCCCCATTCAAAAGCATTCATCCAATAAATACTAAATAAATGGACTACACATAAAATATATTGATCCAACCAATATAAAAAATAACCATCTATTAGAATTAATCCAATTAATTCACAAACATGGTAGTTTTAATTCGTTCGTATAAACCGGATGATAAATATTTCACAATAATAAATTTCCTCAAAATAAAACACCAAGTATTTTATTTAGTCAAATTAAATCCAATTTAATTTCCGGAAATTATTATAACGAAACATAAACACAAAACGGAGTCGAAATAAAATCGCCCGGGCCTAGCCCGTGGTCCGGCATCACAGCCGGTCCTTTGCCGAGGGGCTGATCTGCCCAGTGCAGGAAGCAAGCTGCCCGGCAGCGGTCCAGCACCCCTGGGCAGCCCCGGGCAGCCCCCCGGGCAGGCGATTTTCCGACTCTTTTTCGTCCCGATTTCAAAAATTATATTTTTCTAATTTTAATATTACCCATATAATTCAGTTTTAATAAATAAAACCGATTTATATAGTAACATAAAAACATGGAAAAATTAAATTTTCGACGAACAATTAAAACAACGAATTAAACGGTTGTGATTCCAAATCACTAATCATTTAATCAAGCATTCCAAATGCAATATATCGTATATACGATCGCAAGACCTACGCTCCGATACCACTGTTGGGATTCGGTGCCTAAAACGAAGGCCCAGCGGAAGCGGTAAAATGAAAATTAATTCGATCCGAATCCCTACGAGGATCGATCGAGCTACGTATATACGAATATCAAAAACGAAATACAAGAGATACGAGAAACATACCCTCGTAGTCCGTTGATTAAATGGATAACCTTCTCTTGAGCTATTCCCCAAGCTCTTGAACGATCCAACGCCGAAAGCACCGCGTCTCTACTAGCCACGCGCCGGAAAAACGACCGGAATAACAACACTTGATTAACCTCTAAGGTTACGGCTAGAATCAAGTGATGAAGCTTTTTATTATTATTACACTCTAAGTGTATAATCTTGTTCTCTCTATTTTTTCTCAATCTTTCTCTAAGAAAGTTGAACAAGATGAAGATGAAGTTGAAGACTAAAATGAAAACTATATTCTCTCTCCCACCTATAACCTCACGGCTGGAATCTCAAGTGGGAAGTGAGAGTTTTTAAAGTCTTCAATATTATCTCATTTCAACCACCTCAAATCACCTTTCTATATAAAATGAGATATGATATCTCAAAATGTCTTTAGTCATCAACCTACCAAGGATGAGACCAAGACAATGAGGGAAAAGTATGAGGTGGGGCAGCCTCTAGAAGGATTTGGACAAGTTCGGTCCGTTTTGGACTCCCGAGAGTCCAAACAGATAAACTCCAATTCCGTTCCGATGTATTTATATCGACTAATTAATCCAATTAATTAATCATATCAAATACATTATAACATAATTAATTTCTCCAAGAAATAATTATATTCATGAATTAAATTAATCATCCAGTAATATATTTAATTCATTAGGCCGTAAATTAATTTATCCAATAAATCAATTTAGACATCCAATGTCCCAAAATCAATTAGACATCCAATGTCCAATAAATTAGATATCCAATATCTAATATTTATAATGAGAGAACAAGCTCGATTCATTCCGTCGTCAATCCTAATGTGCGACTCGGTAGGTCCGTCTCAGTCAGCAATGGGAGGAACCAAAGAGTAGTAGCACCACCTAGCCAGTCTGGTGGCCTACACTGCCGGCGAGAACGAATGATTGGGATCATTCAAGAACCATTACATCGTGAATACCGATGGCGTATAAACCCTTCTTTCAAATGTCCCGATCAAGTTATAGGGTCACGGTCAGTCAAACCCCATCTGTACTTGACGCTATGCATGCGTTAATGCAAACCGAGATCATCGAGCTGTCGTGTATCTAATACAACTAGCTCCAATGCTTTGGCCAAAGACTTATGATCTCATATGCCAATAACCGCATAGGACATATAACCTACTCACTTACGGGAGAAAGAATTCTATCTTGGTATTCAGTAGGACCTGCTACTTGCCCGTCAAGATGCACGTCGAGGTTGACCCCCGCCTTCCGGTTTATAGGGTCGAACTACTCTAATGAAAATCTTGACGTCACAAGCACATCCCTACTAAATCCTCAAGTCGAAGGTTCACGAATACCTATCACAACCTTTCGATTCCGTCATTGACTGTCCCGGAGTGAAATCCGTGTGACGAATCGAGGGTGAGTCGGTTCGAGTATACTAATCCAATTAGCATACTTATAACGTGTAATACCCAGTTATCACTCAGTAATTATCACTCAGTAATTATCATTCAGTAAATTGATACTCAGTAATTTCACTCATCATTGATCATTTGTCACTCATATTCAGTCATGGTATTTATCATTCAGAGTAATTGTATCGTGTATCAATCGTCATTCATCACTAATCTGATCGGAGTTTCGTGCCGTGTTCATCATCATTGTCATTTTCGTTGCAAGTTGTGCCTGAGGAGTAGCGCACGCTACATACTCCTTTTAGCGTACGCTAATTGGGTATAGGTAGCGCACGCTACCGCTAAGCTTTAGCGCACGCTAAGGCTACCTTGGCTGCAGTCCAGGAAGGTCTTGGGTGCGGTGAGAATATTTGTAGCGCACGCTACGAGTGGTAAGTAGCGCGCGCTAACGGGTTGTAGTAGCGCACGCTAGATGTGTGGAGTAAGCGCGCGCTAGGCGGATCGAGGTTGAGCCCGGTGGCTCTTGGATCGCATGAATTCATTCATAGCGTACGCTATGTGTTGTTGGTAGCGTCGAATCGAGTATTTTAGCGCACGCTAAACAATGGTTGTAGCGCACGCTATCGAGGTCAGATCAGAGGGCAGACGGTTTTCTGGACTCCAGTACTGGGCGTCGAATATTTCGCTAGCGCACGCTAACAATGGATATTAGCGCACGCTAGTAGTATGGCCGTAGCGCACGCTACAAATAGGTACGTAGAGCGCTACCGTGTTCGGACGAAGTCTTGGACTACCCAAATTACTCGTTAGCGCACGCTATGCACAAGGGCTAGCGCACGCTAACCTGGAATGAGTATAAATTGGACAGTTTAGTCAGAGTTCGTCATTTTTCATCCCATTTCATTCTTTCGTTGGTTTTGGACGTTTTGGAGCGAATCAGAGAGGATTCTTCGAGGTGTAATCATCAATCATCATCTTCAAGCTCATCTTTCGGATTGATCATCATTTCATCATCTTCATCACATCGGATCAAAGGTATTAAACTCTTGGATCTAGAATTTCGGATTTTTGGGTTTTCCTTCCGATTTCTTCGTGTAAACTTGGATTATCATTGGAATATGTTAGTTATGGATTATCTAACTTGGATAAACATATTCCTACGGATTTAAACGGTTATTTTCGGAATTATTTCAAGAACCCTTGGGGTTGACTTCGGTTAATTGGGGATTTTCCGATTGATGTTGTTGTAATCATGAGTTATGGATTCCTAATGGATTATTGATATCCTTGTAAGTGTTTTGATGGTTTGAAATACTCATCTTGAAGTTGGTTTCGATTCATACGAGTTCGGATATTATTGTATCGACGTTTGGGTCGGTTATGATCGTATTTGATTCATGTATTGATCGGTTGTTGGTAACTATTATTGTTCAAGGTTGTTCGAGCGACCGATATTTCATTTAGGACGTTGTTCGTGGACGGACATTCATCATCGGTATTGAGTAAGTTAATTCTTACTCGGTTAAAAGGATATTCATTCCTTTTGTCGTTGTTCATTCATAATCATAACTCATTCATCATTGTATTAATCGTATCAAAACTCGTCATTATCAATTAATCACCTCAGTCATAAGGAGCAGCGGTTCCGATCATTTCATTGAGCTATCATTCATTTCACCATCATTCAATCTTGGTGAGTCATTATTCATTTTCATTGTCACTTTTGTCATATTGTGGCATTCCGGGTCATACTGGCGTGCCGGTTGGTATGTGTAGGATTTTCATGTCGGGCACATTATAGTCGTGTGTTGGTTGGAGGCCTCACATTGGGTGTGCACACGAGTCGATTGCTCGTGAGGCGATTAGGTACAAGACCACGCGTGTTTGATCGTTGGTGGCTTGTGCACGGACACATTTCCATCCGGGCGTAGTGTGGCGCCATTCCTTTGAGCCGTCTTGATTAGTCAATTCATATAGCATGTTTGATTGCGTATGTTTGTGAGAATAATTCATAATTTCGGATATATCATGATTGTGTATTTTCAACCCTTGAGGATTGTTGTTACGTATGGCGGCCCGTTGGGGATCTTTGTTTTCAGTCATGGCAAGGCTAAGGCACGGGAGAGCACGGTGGCGAGGAGTCCCAGTGATACTAGTAGGGGGCCCGATCATTGATCATTTATTGATCATTTGTGTTTTCTCTATTTATTCCGCTGAGACATTCCGTTTGAATGCTCATTTCATTCGGTGTTGTGTATTTTATCGTCACATAAAATACACATGTATTCTCTTTTATCACAGGTGTGTTGTATAAAACTCCTCGTCGGAGTAATTGATGTTGTAATGTGGTTCGGTACTACATTTACTGTGTAATTCATTCATTTTCATTCGCACAGTGGGTCCCGTCGGGGTCCCGGCAACCGTAATATCCGCCTAGTTCGGGGTGTTACAGAGTTGGTATCGAGCGTGGTTTTGAATACTACCCTCCAAGTCATGTCTCATTTGAAATCATCGTTATCGGACTAGTATCATTGGACTTTCGCGTCACGTGTGACTGTGCAAATGCCGAGCCAATCGGACCAAGAGCGTAAGATTTCTAATGCCATGGTATAATTTACGGCATTAATCATTCATTCATAATTCATCGATTAACAATCCTCATTCATCAATTTCAATTGTGATCAAGTCGATAATGTTAACTCATTAATCACTCAATTCATTTTATTACTCGGTTGTTGATCTTGAAGATCATATCATCGATCTTGTTAAATTGTTCAAGATAATCATTTGATAATTTCATCAGAAATCATGTCACGTCAATCAATCATTCATGTAATCGCTGTATTTGAGCGCGTATGCTCATTTTCATCATTTCATAATATAATCATAATGTGATACTCATGCGAGATATATAACCATCATATGACTTTCCACTTCAGTATGGAAAGGGCTGGCAGAGGACGTGGAGGACGAGGCCGTGGAGCGGGCCGAATCCCGAGAACTCGTGCGAATACCGTGCAAATGCGGGAATAATGCTAACTCATCGGCGGCCAGCGCCACTCACTCACACGGACGCAATCATTCCTTTGTCAGGAGTCGTGCAGGACACGGCTCAGTCAGAGGGTGTTCGGGTCGACCCACTCGCATTTATGCAGGGCATGATGGCCCAAATGACTCAGATGGCTCAGTTGATGGAGACGATGCATAACTCCGTCAATCAAAATCAGCAGGCTCCTCCGCCGCCACCTTAGAGGCAAGAGAGGGGTGTAAGCAATATCATTAGCGATATCTCTCGCTTGACCACCTACTTTTGAGGGCTCATCGGCGGCGGACATTGTTCACTGGCTTGAGCATTTTGAGAAGTTATTTGCTATGGTGGATTGCCCTGAAGGGCATAAAGTTTCAGTTGCGGCTTACTACCTCGGTAAGAGCGCTCACTCATGGTGGTTATCGTTGAAGCCCACTGACGGATCATGTACTTGGGATCAGTTCAAGACTCTCATGATGGAGAGGTACTATCCGGCCCCACTCGGGAGGCCAAATTGTCGGAATTACTCACTCCCGACCTTTCGGCGGATGATGATGTTCTCGCCATCGCCGAAAAATTTGAGATCTTCTTCCGTTCGCCTCATCTATCATTCACTCGAAGCGGACAAGATCAAGTATTTCACAAGAGGTGAAACCCGTATGAGACTTGATTTGCTTAATCATAATTGCACCACGTTGGTGAATTCATTGAGAAAGCTCTTACTTACGAGCTTACGGCTAAGGAAATTGCTAAGCGGCAACCTTCGTCTGCTAGCAAGAAGTCCAAGAACCGTGTCGATCGGCGGGAGTCGGTGCCATTTTCAAGAAACCGCGTGCGGGCTCTACTTTACGAGCGACCTCCCACGGCGTCTAAACCCGCGGAATCTCGATCGCGGCGGCAGTTCGGCCATCACACATTTCAGCGTGAGGAACAGGGTCATTTCGGCACCAAGTGTCCGGCGATCATCACGTGCCACAACTGTGGGATTGCCGGGCATAGGGCCCGTTTTTGCCGTAGGGACTCTAAACCCACTCCGGCGTCATCTCAAGCCCCGTGTCATTCGGGGGTGCAGAATCAGGTCACTCGGTCGGCATCGTTCAAGACGACAGGAGCTAAAGGCGGAGCAGAGCTATCGAGCAGGAGCGTCGGTTCGGGGCGGCAAGCCCGAATTTATGAAATGAAGAAGACCGATGATCCCGAGGCCCGAATGATCTCGGGTACACTCGATATTCTATCTCAACTTTGTGTGTACCCTTTTTGATTCTTGTGCTTCTCATTTATTCATTTCCGAGTCATGTTTGAGTAGACTACGTGCGGGTAGTGCTACTAGTTGTGAGCCTTATGTCATTGGCCTACACGATGGTAGACGAATTATCGGTAAGTGAGATTGTAATTGTCCGATTCAGCTTCATGGTCGTGTATGGCCAGCGGACCTAATCGTAGTAGATTTACCGAGGGACGACGTCATTTTGGGTATTGATTGGATGGATCGTCATGATGCCATCATTAGTGTCCGAAAGCGTTTGGTCACTATCATTTCAGACGATGGAGTCGAATGTGTGTTTCAGGGAGGTAATCCCATTTACAGTAAAGTCATTAATTTGATGAAAGCAGTAAGATTACTCAATCAGGGGTGTGTCGGTTATTGGTGCTATATGGCCAAAACCGAGAAATCATCAGTAATGTTAACGGATATTCCGGTGGTGAGGGAATATGCCGATGTTTTTCAGACGAGTTACGGTTTGCCTCCACGGAGGGATGTGGAATTCACGATTGAGTTGGAGCACAGTACGTCCCGATATCGAAGGCACCGTGCGGATGGCCCCGACCGAAATGCAGGAATTAAAGAACCAACTTGAGGAATTGTTCGAGAAAGGTTATATCCGACCGAGTGCGTCCCGTGGGAGCACCCGTGTTATTTGTCAAGAAGAAGGATGGTTCATTCCTTATGTATTGATTATCGGGAGTTGAGCAGGTGACGATCAAGAATAAGTATCCCTTACCCCGTATTGACGATCTCTTAGATCAACTTCGGGGAGCTTGGTATTTTCCAAGATCGACTTAAGATCTGGATATCATCAGTTGCGGATTCGAGAGTCGGATATCGCGAGGACGGCGTTTCGAACACGCTATGGTCATTATGAGTTTGTGGTTATGCCGTTCGGTTTGACTAATGCACCTGCGGTATTCATGGAGTTAATGAATCGAGTCTTCATCGACTTTTTGGATCGGTTTGTTGTTGTCTTCATCGACGACATTTTGATTTATTCTCGTGACCGGGAGGAACACGAGTTTCACCTTCATCAAGTGCTCAATGTGTTGAGGCGAGAGCAACTTTTTGGGAAGTTTTCCAAATGCGAGTTCTGGATGTCCGAAGTGACTTTTCTCGGACATGTAATTTCATCAGACGGAGTTCGTGTCGATCCTCAGAAGACGGAGGCTATTCGGGATTGGCTACCTCCGAAGAACGTTAAGGAAATCCGAAGTTTTCTCGGATTAGCGGGTTATTATCGGCGGTTTGTGGAAGGATTTTCTAGAATCGCTCAACCCTTAACGAACCTTTGCGGAAAGATAAGAAATACACGTGGTCCGACGCGTGTCAACAGAGTTTTGAGGAACTCAAGAACCGGTTAATGTCAGCACCTGTACTTTCCTTGCCGCAGGGGACGGAAGGATTTGTGGTCTATAGCGATGCGTCCGGACAGGGTCTCGGATGTGTACTCATGCGAGCAGGAAGGTTATTGCCTATGCTTCACGGCAATTGAGACCTTACGAGATTAATTATCCGACCCACGACCTGGAGCTAGCGGCCGTGGTGTTCGCTTTGAAAATTTGGCGTCATTATCTTTATGGCGTTACATCGAGATATTCACCGATCATAAGAGCTTAAAGTATATATTTACTCGGAAGGAGTTAAATATGCGTCGAAGGCAGTGGTTGGAATTAATCAAAGATTATGATATCGAGATCCTCTACCACCGGGCAAGGCGAACGTTGTCGCGACGCCTTGAGTCGTAAGTCCGTTCGGGAGCAGATGCTTGCCCGTTTAATGATTCGAAGGAGCTCCAACAGAATTCCTTAGACCCGAGATCGAGTGCGGCCGGCGAGTTCGGGCGGCTTTGCATGTTAGAGATTTCATCGTCACTCGAGGAGAAAATCCGAGAGAATCGGGTTCGGACCCATCATTGTTGCGCATCCGAGAGGATGTGGCTCAGGAAAGCCCACGGATTCGTGGTCCACGAGGATGGACTTTTGAGGTTTAAGAATCGGTTGTGCGTGCCGCGAATGGCGAGTTGAAAAACTCTATTTTGAGAGAAGCTCATGCTACCCCTTATTACATTCATTCGGGGTCCAACAAGATGTACAAGGACTTGAAACAAAATTCTTGGTGGAGTAATATGAGCGAGAAGTCGCGAGAATTTGTTTCGAGATGCTTAACTGTCAACAAGTTAAGATTGAACATCGGCGGCGGGTATCTTTGAAACCTCTTCCTATTCCCGAGTGGAAGTGGGAAGACATTTCTATGGATTTCATCACGAGTTTGCCGACGAGTCGTCGTGGCATGAACACGATCTGGGTGATCGTGGACCGCTTAACTAAATCAGCTCATTTCCTTGAGATCAAGGAGACATGGGGTCCCGAGAGACTCGCTCAACTGTTCATCAAAGAGATAGTCAGACTTCACGGTACTCCTAAAAGTATCGTTTCCGATCGTGACGGACGGTTTGTGTCGCACTTTTGGAAATCAGTTCATCGTGCTATGGGAACTCAGCTTAATCTCAGTACCGCTTTTCATCCTCGGTCAGACGGACAATCGGAGAGGACCATTCAGACCTTAGAGGACATGTTGAGGGCATGCGTCCTCGATTGGAAAGACGATTGGGAAGCCCAACTACCATTGATCGAGTTCACGTATAATAATAGTTGGCATGCTTCGATCAAGATGGCACCTTACGAGGCCTTGTATGGTCGTCGTTGTCGATCTCCGTTGTGTTGGGACGACTTATCAGAATCAATCGGCACCGAGCCCGATATGCTTATAGCCGCCGTGAGAAGGTAGCTTTGATCAGGAGTCGTTTCTTGACCGCTCAGAGTCGACAGAAATCATATGCAGATAACCGTCGTCGACCATTAGAGTTCGAGGCTGGTGACCATGTGTTGGTCAAGGTATCCCCGAGTCGTGGTATCTTCCGTTTTGGGAAGAGGGAAGCGAGTCCGAGATTCATTGGACCGTTTGAGATTTTGGATCGAGTAGGCGAGTTAGCTTATCGATTGGCTTTACCTCCGGCGTTGAGCCGAATTCATAATGTGTTTCATGTCTCTCGATTGCGGAAGTATGTTGCCGACCCGAGTCACATACTTGATTCGACGAAATCGAGATCGCCGACGATCATTCATATGAGGAACGTCTATACGAGTTTTGGAGCGGCGAATCAAACAGTTGAGGAATAAGACGATTCCTTTGGTTAAAATTCAGTGGTCTAGACACGGAGTCGAAGAGGCTACTTGGGAAACCGAGGATAGAATGCGGGAGAGTTATCCCGAGTTGTTTGACCCTTAGTTTCGGGGACGAAACTCTTTTAAGGGGGGGTGTATGTAATACCCAGTTATCACTCAGTAATTATCACTCAGTAATTATCATTCAGTAAATTGATACTCAGTAATTTCACTCATCATTGATCATTTGTCACTCATATTCAGTCATGGTATTTATCATTCAGAGTAATTGTATCGTGTATCAATCGTCATTCATCACTAATCTGATCGGAGTTTCGTGCCGTGTTCATCATCATTGTCATTTTCGTTGCAAGTTGTGCCTGAGGAGTAGCGCACGCTACATACTCCTTTTAGCGTACGCTAATTGGGTATAGGTAGCGCACGCTACCGCTAAGCTTTAGCGCACGCTAAGGCTACCTTGGCTGCAGTGCAGAAGGTACTGGACTGCAGGTGAGAATATTTGTAGCGCACGCTACGAGTGGTAAGTAGCGCGCGCTAACGGGTTGTAGTAGCGCACGCTAGATGTGTGGAGTAGCGCGCGCTAGGGGCGGATCAGGTTGAGCCCAGTGGCTCTTTGGTCGCCCGAATTCATTCATAGCGTACGCTATGTGTTGTTGGTAGCGTACGCAACTGATATTTTAGCGCACGCTAAACAATGGTTGTAGCGCACGCTATCGAGTCGAATCGAGAGGGCGAGACGGTTTTACGGACTCGATCTTGGCGTCGAATATTTCGCTAGCGCACGATAACAAAGGATATTATCGCACGCTAGTAGTATGGCCGTATCGCACGCTACAAACAGGAACGTAGAGCGCTACCGTGTTCGGACGAAGTGCTGGACTACCCAAATTACTCGTTAGCGCACGCTATGCACAAGGGCTAGCGCACGCTAACCTGGAATGAGTATAAATTGGACAGTTTAGTCAGAGTTCGTCATTTTTCATCCCATTTCATTCTTTCGTTGGTTTTGGACGTTTTGGAGCGAATCAGAGAGGATTCTTCGAGGTGTAATCATCAATCATCATCTTCAAGCTCATCTTTCGGATTGATCATCATTTCATCATCTTCATCACATCGGATCAAAGGTATTAAACTCTTGGATCTAGAATTTCGGATTTTTGGGTTTTCCTTCCGATTTCTTCGTGTAAACTTGGATTATCATTGGAATATGTTAGTTATGGATTATCTAACTTGGATAAACATATTCCTACGGATTTAAACGGTTATTTTCGGAATTATTTCAAGAACCCTTGGGGTTGACTTCGGTTAATTGGGGATTTTCCGATTGATGTTGTTGTAATCATGAGTTATGGATTCCTAATGGATTATTGATATCCTTGTAAGTGTTTTGATGGTTTGAAATACTCATCTTGAAGTTGGTTTCGATTCATACGAGTTCGGATATTATTGTATCGACGTTTGGGTCGGTTATGATCGTATTTGATTCATGTATTGATCGGTTGTTGGTAACTATTATTGTTCAAGGTTGTTCGAGCGACCGATATTTCATTTAGGGCGTTGTTCGTGGACGGACATTCATCATCGGTATTGAGTAAGTTAATTCTTACTCGGTTAAAAGGATATTCATTCCTTTTGTCGTTGTTCATTCATAATCATAACTCATTCATCATTGTATTAATCGTATCAAAACTCGTCATTATCAATTAATCACCTCAGTCATAAGGAGCAGCGGTTCCGATCATTTCATTGAGCTATCATTCATTTCACCATCATTCAATCTTGGTGAGTCATTATTCATTTTCATTGTCACTTTTGTCATATTGTGGCATTAGGGTCATCTTGGCGTGCCGGTTGGTATGTAGGATTTTCATGTCGGGCACATTATAGTCGTGTGTTGGTTGGAGGCCTCACATTGGGTGTGCACACGAGTCGATTGCTCGTGAGACTTATTAGGTACAAGACCACGCGTGTTTGATCGTTGGTGGCTTGTGCACGGACACATTTCCATCCGGGCGTAGTGTGGCGCCATTCCTTTGAGCCGTCTTGATTAGTCAATTCATATAGCATGTTTGATTGCGTATGTTTTGTGAATAATTCATAATTTCGGATATATCATGATTGTGTATTTTCAACCCTTGAGGATTGTTGTTACGTATGGCGGCCCGTTGAGATCTTTTTTTAGTCATGGCAAGGCTAAGGCACGGGGAGAGCACGGTGACGGCGAGGAGTCCCAGTGATACTAGTAGGGGGCCCCAGTCTGTTCAGTCATTTATTCAGTCATTTGTGTTTTCTCTATTTATTCCGCTGCAGACATTCCGTTTGAATGCTCATTTCATTCAGTGTTGTGTATTTTATCGTCACATAAAATACACATGTATTCTCTTTTATCCTGGGTGTGTTGTATAAAACTCCTCGTCGGAGTAATTGATGTTGTAATGTGGTTCGGTACTACATTTACCTGTGTAATTCATTCATTTTCATTCGCCTGGTGGGTCCCAGTCGGGGGTCCACGGCACTGTAATATCCGCCTAGTTCGGGGTGTTACATAACGTGTGCTCCCACTAACCATTAGCGTTCGACAGGCACTTTCCATGTCACAGAACATGTCATACAAGTCTTCACATAAACTTAACGCCCAGTCAAGTTTCATCGACTTGCGAACGATTAAGTATTTGAGCTATAACCTTTCCAGTGCCGCCCCCTTTATCCAATAAAGAGTGGAACTTTTTGCTCTCAAATACACGGACTAGTTTCTATATGTTTATTTATGAGTTAGGAATGTCAGTAACTACCAGTAAATAAAGAAACATTCATTTGCCTTATATAAATGGTTTACATAATTACAAGTACAATGCCCTCACTCAACATCCTCTGAGTGGCATTCGAGGGCATACTCCTAACACTATGAAATGTGTAAGTGATTGATTTGCCTTGAATACTTGTACTAGCATAATTGCTAACCCCTTTGGGGGACCCGTTGTCGGGGAAATTCTTGTTATGGATTTCAGGTTATGTTCAGCCACACGAGCGGGCGCTGGGATGGTACAAGGATGTCGGCCAAGGTTGTTGACATGTGCAATTGAGTCTTGTTATTTCCTACTGTCTCTTTCGATGTGGATGTTTTCCAAATTGTAAACTTATAGATTGTACTCGCGAGTACTTAGGCTTTTCCTTTCGGATTGTGATTGGTCTTTATTGGAGTTACTGTATTTGTCGGTTGAGGTTTATTATGCCGGTTGTACCGGACGTGTTGTTTTATGTTCTTGTTGTTAACAATTGTTTCCTTGCTAACCGAGACGGTTAGTCAAGAGGTGTTTTCTTGTGTTAGCCTGGTGGATCCCATGTAGGGGTCCACGGTGCTGTAATACACCTCGAATATCTTGGGGGTGTTACAAAAAATGGTATCGGAGCTCTAGGTTTATGGATACCTAGGCTTGTCGGTTATTTGGGTCTAGTTATGTTTTGTTTTGCACATTGTCACACCGCTGCCAGCATCTCAGTACATCCAGTGCTCGTAAGTTTTCCTTACTCGATCCTCTTGTTTTCTCGTATTAAATTTCCACTTCTTGAACTGTGATTGCCTCTCTTTTACTTATCGTCGAGTTGTTTTTTTTCGATCCATCCGGTTCTTGTACTTTTGATTCTAGTATTGCGCAGTCCTTTATCTCTCTGGAGTATGTGCGCCGTTCTGGGCTTGACCGTTTGTCGTCTTGCGAGCCTTCCATCGCTAAACTTCCTAGCGTTGGTGGGATCGTTGGTGATCGAAAGATCCGAGTTTTGCTCCGTGGTATAGTGTGAGAGGTCTTGACCCTCTAGTATTTTGTTGTATGATGGAATCTGTGTTTGGTAATTGCGATATACTAAATGTATGTTGAGCCGAACGTACTGATGGTTTGGACACCGAGGGGTACAGTGTGATGTGAATGTTTTGAACATTGATATGTTCCGGGAAAGGTATCGATGGCAGAGTTTGTTGAGAAACTCATATAGATGGTTTCGACGTGTGTTCGAATCGGTGTTCGTTAGTTATACTATTAAACTTGAAGAGATAGTTTGACATATGCTTGGAATTAGTATTTCCGAGTTGCGCTTGTTGAACTGGTGATTTTTGAATGCCGTATATGCGTGTGTTCGGGAATTGATGGTACTTGGCTAATTATTAATATTTACAACCAATGTGTTTCTATTAATAATAATACATGTGGCGTGCATGCTTGAAAATTTCTTAGACTTGATCATATTGTGGGTTTTTGAAAAGTGACATGAATTTGGGCGAGCCAGCCTTGTATTTTCAAATAAAACCTTGTGTCGGTATTTAAAGGTCGTGTATAAAAGTGTTTGGGACATTTTATAAAATGCTACCACTGTTAAACCCTTGTCGTATTTGAAAGGGTCTTGAAAACGATTTTTAACTTATCGGTTTTATTTTCGAATAACTAGAGTATACGATTTAAAAAAAAAAAATCAAATTAGCTTGGGGAAACCTAGGCTGTCGAGTCAAGTTGTGTTTGTTGAGTTTTGTCTCGTCGGATTTTGTCTGACTTAGTCGCATCGCGACGCGTCGTTTGAGATCATTGGTCGTGATTAGTATCGAGGGGCGGTCGTTACTTACGTGCGACCTATGGATGCAAAACTCCCTTCTTGTGTCGTGCCTCGTGTGACACGAGTTATTTGTACGATTAGTCGTTAAATGATGGAATCCTTCTGTGGATTTTGATTTCACGATATGTGTTTATTAGACTCTCGTATTTGGTTTATACGAGGAGTGTCGTCACTGTTGATGTATTTTCGAACCGCATTTTATCCGCTGCGTGAGTTCTTTCAAAACGGATTTCGGCATTTTGCAAACTGAGTTGTATTTCGTAAAACCGATTCCCTGAATCAAGTTTTGGCATTTTGGCCTTGAACATTTCATGATGGTTTGACAAATGATTTTATGATCTATGGAAAATATTACCGTCATTGGTCTTTTTAGCATTTTCGAAATGACATGGGAAATTGTGCTTAGCCTGGTAAACACGTGTGAGAAAGGTTTACGGCATGTAATTTTTCTGATATGTTCTGTTGCTGTCTCTGTGGGTCGTTAGCGCACGCTACGCCTTGCGGCTAGCGCGCGCAAGAGTGCGTTGGTAGCATGCTACGGGGAGGATAGCGCACGCTACCTGGTAGTTCAGGGCAGTCCAGGAGCTACTGGACTGGGTCTGAAGTTCTCGTTAGCGCACGCTAACACTTGGGGTTAGCGCACGCTAACGGTGTATTTTTGGTCAGGAGTTTTGTTTGGTGCCGTGATAGCGCACGCTAACCTTAATGATTAGCGCCCGCTAATTGTGTCCAGTATAAATACTGGACACCAGTCTAGAAGTTGCATTTTTCTTCATTTCCTCTTCTTCCTCCATGAGTTTGAGACGTAGCGACTAGGGTTCGCATCCGGGCTGATTTTTCTTCCATCCAAAGGTGTTTTGGAGTATCATAGATGATTTTTAACATCATCTAATCCATTGTCCTTCGCCGAATCTAGGTATTTTCTTGAATCCCTAGAGTTGACTTTTTGGAGTTTTGTTCTTGATATCGTTTTCCATCTAGTTTTGATAAACCGATTGTTGTTTTAACGATGTTGTTAAACATATCCTAAGGATTGTATATCACTGTCGTGATTTTGAGCGATTTGATGCGTGTGATATGATGTGTTTAAGTGAATGTTGATACGTGTGAATTCTGGGAATTTTGGCCTATTGTACTTCTGAAAAACCTTGAGTATCTTAGAAAATAAACCTCGAGACGTACTTTTAAAATGAATTATTTTCTCACAGTGTTCTCAAGATGCCTACTAGCGCCACGCTATGTTTCAAAATTATTCTACTTTGGGGATCAAAATATTTTGAGATATTTCTAATGATTTAGAAACGCATTTACTTAGACCCGAAGGTCGAATATTGCTGAAAAGTTTTAATTTAAAGAAAGGTGTCTTCATTTTTTTTATCAAACGCAAGATGATTTTTTTTTAAAGTCTCGATGACGATGTTTGTACTACTTTTGATATATGATACTCAAGATCAACTGGTGCTTGCAAATTATTTTCAAAAGGTGGTTTTCGTTTTCAAAACCTATCATTCCTATTTGCGGTTCGGGAATATATGTGTGATGTTCGTACTCTCATTAGGGTGTTAACCCCCGAGTTGTGGTTGAATTGGTGGTGTGAGCGTTGAGTCGTTCGCCACACAGTTGTCGTGGTAGCCTCTGTGAGGGGTGTGATGTTGGTATTGGATGTTGTCGCCTCGTAGCGATTTATGCGTTATCGCATTTATGCGAGCTGTTAGAGATCGGGTTGGTATGATTGTGTGCATCGGTGATTGTTCCGCATTGTGTCGGTTGCTTGTTGTATTGTTACCTTGGTTCCGTTGTTGTGAGTTTCGGGGGCGAGGTCAAAGGTAATACCCGTACTATTTTGACTTCTATATCTTCTCTTTCTCCAGTCTATCGATTCGCTCGTGTTCATTGATACCTTCTGAACTTGTTCTGTACCTTGGTTTCATCGTTCGAACGAGCTGTAATCTGATTTGAGTCGATCTGGTTATCGCTGTGACTTTTTCGAATTCGGTTCGATTCTTGTGAACCTTGTTCGGAAGTAACATCTTTTGGTTCTAATAGTTCTTTTATTCGAAGTGGATCGGATTTTAAACTTCTGTATTTTCGGCTCTATCAACTCGTTTATGCTCGTTAACATTTCTGAACTTTCCCTATCCCTTGTTTTTGTTGATCGAACGAGGGTGGTATTGTTTCGGAATAACTCATTTGTCGTTGCGACTTTTCAATCGCTATTCCCTTTCCTGTGGATCTTATGGGAATGATTGTCTGGTAGTTCTCACTAGATCATCCTGGGAGTTGTTGTTTGAATTTTATTATCCTTCGTGTTTTGGACATGATTGTTCGATTTTTGTTGTCTCGATCGTTTGTTTGTTCGGTTTTTGTTCTCGTTTCGTGATTGTTGAGCGTTCAGGCTCCTTCGTAATTCCCTTAAGTTCGGGAAATTACTCTCGTTTTCGATCTTCCAACCTTTAGGCGGTGGAATTCCGTATTTGTTCAGCGTTTGGCTCGCATTTTGATTGATGAACCGTTGTATTGGTCAATCGTATTAATTTTCGTTTGTTGTGTTTTGTGATTGTTTGGATAATTGACTTGATTGTATTATCCGTTTGATGACGCTTGTCATTTGTTGGTTTTATTATATCCCTAACGGCGACGTTGTGTTGGTCGTCGTGGAGCATGTTTCCACACCGTATATTCCGTTACGTCGTTTGTAACGTTTCGCCGTTGGGCGTTAGTTAAGCGTTTCTTGCGTATCTCGTTGAGTTTTCCTGGCGGGATATTTCTTCTCCCTAATTGTTTTAAGTTTCGGGACGAAACTTCTTTTAAGGAGGGTAGAATGTAATATCCACAATTTTCGATTTTCGGTAAATTTCTTTTTTCGGCCGGAGTCTGTTTTGACGACCCGCTCATGACCGTTTCGTCATTCTGAGAATGATTAATTCTACACTTTTTGTCATCCGAGTTCGTTTCGGTGTTGTTTTGTTGAGTTCCGTGCTTTTTAGCGACTTTTCCGCACTTGAGTTCGATTCTTGCGAATCTCGTTCAAAACTGCTGTTTCGAGTTTCCTGTAAGTCCGTTTAACTTTGTTAGACGTGTTGTGAACTTCGGTTTGGTTATTCGGTCGCGTATCGTGATTTCCGGGCGTTTTGGGCCATTTTGTAATTTCTTGAAAGTTACGGGTATCCGTATCTGTAATTGTTGTCTCGACCCATTTCTTGGTCGCGTATGATTAATTATGGTATTATGTTTTCATTTCGAGTCGTTGATGTTGTCCGCGAACTTTTCGTCGTGTTCGTTCTTTTATACGTTTTCGGAAATCGGGTCGTCGAGCCCTGGTGGTCGGGTACTGGCCGGACGATTGCGGGCACCGGCCGGACAGGTGCGGCAGGAACCGGCATAGGGCATGCTACGGCCGGAAGGCTGCGCGCGCTAACCGGCAGGTGTAGCGCACGCTATCGGCTGGCCTAACGCACGCTATCGGGTCAGGGCAGTGGGGTTCTGAGGTTCTGGACTCGGTCAGGATCGACAGGTAGCGCACGCTACTGTCGGTCGTAGCACACTCTAACCGGCAGGGGTAGCGCACGCTGTCGGCCGACTAGCGTACGTTACCTCGGTGAGTTTGTTAGTCGAGAGGCTACTGGACAGGTCGGCTAGCGCGCGCAGGCTTCCGGCCGTAGCGCACGCTAGCGGGAGTCGGGCGGACAGTCATGGTCGGCAGAATTGGTCGGTGGTGCCGGGTCATGCGGGCCATGGCCGAGAGTGCTGGGCCGATACTTGCCGATAGCGCACGCTAGTCCGGGAAGGCTAGCGCACGCTAGTTCCGGCCCAGTATATATATGACAGATCAGCCACTTTTCCCTTCATTTTTCATTTCCCTTCTCTTCGGTCCGCGGCTGGAGCTTTGGAGGAGATGAAGCCATGTTGTTAAACAACAAATCCATGAAGTTTCTGAGTTTATATCACCGATCAATCATCCTATAACATCCTTCGATCCAGCGAATCAAGGTTAGATCTTTAGAACCCTACTTTTGGGTAGATTTGGGGGTTTTCGCATTTTTGTCCGATTCGTTCCGTTTGGTTGATTAATTCATGATGAATATGATTAATCTTGTTGGTATTCTTAGTTTCCCTACGGATTCATGGTATATTTCGTGGTTTTTACGGAATCGAGAGGGTCTGGTTGTGGTCCGCCCTCGTTGTTGTTTATATACGAATATACATGAATCGTAGGCGGGTTTTCGGGAGTATTCCAATTACATATTCATTTAGAAATGGTTGTGATTGTATTCTTCGAATCATTAGGTTCAGTTTCATTGGTTCCTAGCATTCGTCGGTGACTTCCCTTTCTGTTCGTCGCGTCGTCATTAATTCAAGGCAAGTATTTTTGGAAACCTTTATGCTTAACGTGAAATGGTAATGTATATTGTGTGTGCTTTACTCACCTCGGGAGGGTCCGACGGGATCACGGAGGGAATCTATGGCTTCGTCCTGGATTCATGAGTTTGTTTCGCTAGCCAGCTCGGGAGGGTCCTTAGAGGCCTCGGGTGGGATTCGTGGCTTCGTCCCGGTCCTAGGCGATGCATGTGCGTGATTTGTTTTATGAAATGGCCTGCTCGGGAGGGTCCTTAGAGGCCTCGGGTGGGATTCGTGGCTTCATCCCGGTCCTAGGCAAATTGTTTGACTGTTTGTTTCCGGAAAAGACTTGTCTGGTTTTGGCTTTTGAAATTGATATTGGTTCATGTACTATGAAATATGTAAGCGATTAGTTTGCCTTGAATACTTGTACTAGCGTAATTGATAACCCCTTTGGGGGACCCATTGTCGGGGAAATTCTTGTTATGGATTTCAGGTTATGTTCAGCCAGACGAGCGGGCGCTGGGATGGTACGAGGATGTCGGCCAAGGTTGTTGACATGTGCAATTGAGTCTTGTTATTTCCTACTGTCTCTTTTGATGTGGATGTTTTCCAAATTGTAAACTTATAGATTGTACTCGCGAGTACTTAGGCTTTTCCTTTCGGATTGTGATTGGTCTTCGTTGGAGTTACTGTATTTATCGGTTGAGGTTTATTATGCCGGTTGTACCGAACGTGTTGTTTTATGTTCTTGTTGTTAACAATTGTTTCCTTGCTAACCGAGACGGTTAGTCGGGAGGTGTTTTCTTGTGTTAGCCTGGTGGATCCCATGTAGGGGTCCACGGCGCTGTAATACACCTCGAATATCTTGGGGGTGTTACATGTTGAACCCTAGTTTTTGGGGATTTCGGGATTTTTGGCATAATTCTTCCTTTTAATCCGATTTAGCTTCGACGACTTGTTAGATTACGATTGTGTAGTAGTAAATCCCTTGTTTCCATTATAGTTTAACGAATTTAACCTATTAGTTTCTCCATTGTTAGATTATAACCGTCTTGGACTTCGTAATGACCGACAAATTGTTCCAACGGATAGAATTAGGATTAATTCTTACCTTTCCGCATTATTGAGACTTGTTGTATACCGTTATTGTGTTAGGAACGGATTTGGGAGGATTGTTCGGAGCGAAACCTAATCCTTCGTCGTTTCCTTCGTTTTGTCTTATTCAAGGCAAGTACATGTATTACATTTCGTTATGTATGTTGCGTTTTCGAAATGAATGATGAATTGTGGTTTTCGGGTGCGTGAGTTGTGTTCCTTCCACCCGGAGTGTCCGACTGGATGTCTGGGGGTCGATACTAAGGGGTACGGCCGCGGAAGTGAACTTGGGTGCGTGTGTGGTTGAACTTCCACCCGGAGTGTCCGACGGGATGTCTGGGGGTCGATACTAAGGGGTACGGCCGCGGAAGTGGTATCCCTCCCGGAGCATTCGACGGGATTTCTGGGGGTCAATACTAAGGGGTACGGCCACGGGATACCAATTGTGATTTTGTGATATCGTGATGATTGAAACTGAGTTGTTTGCCAATGTAGTATTCCGGAATATTTATGGCAAATGATTTCTGATTGAGATGATTATGTAAAAACCGTATTTGTATATAATGTTGTGTAATTGTGTGCTTGCACTAGCTATTCGAATGCTAACCCCTTAAATGGGGGAAATGCGTCTTATGCATTTCAGGTACCGGGAGAGCTGAGGAGCAGGCACGGGACATGCACGCAAAGGATGGGCTGGCTTGATGATGTGGCTCGAGTCTGTATTTCTATGTTTTGTCATTGCATTTGTCAGGTACTGGAGTTAGACTGTTTACTTGTAAACTTGGTTTAAGTCCCCTGCGTGGGCAATGAATTGATATTTACCTTATGTTTCATGTACTCCGTTGAAATATTTTGGCCGAGGCCACAGCCTTATTTACTTTTGAGTGCATCTTTTGGGATTTCATTGTGGTTATGTGTCATGTGTTAGCCTGGTAGACCTCACGAGGGTTCTAAGGCGTGTAATGTCCCATTTGTGAATTGGGGTGTTACATTTATGATATCGGAGCTTAGGTTTTGAATACCTAGACTATCGGTAAATTTTTGGGTTTGTTAGTTGCATCATTAGAGTCAGTCGTTGAGCCTAATATCATCATGCTACCATCTTTTCGTGCGACCTATGGCTGTAAGTCTCCTCGAACTCTTATATTTCTGTAATTCGTTTTCTTGCGTTGTTCGGAATTGTGAATTGTGATACCAACTTTGTCAATTGTGAATCTTTCTGATCTTGTTCTTTTCATTTTTCCTTCGGTATGCTGATTGGTCGTGGTAGACCAGCTAGGGGACGCGGCCGAGGCCATGGTCGGGGTGCTGATAATGAAGAGGGCTCACTTTCTCAGTCCTCTGCGGACTCAGCCTCTCACTCAGTGCCGTCGGGTAATAATGCCGACGTCGGGGCTACTGCCGTACTTCAGCAGTTAGTAGCCCAACTTACTCAGATAGCTCAGGGTGGACGCCAGAATCCGCCCTAGACACCTGAAGAGGAAGCTAGTAAGTGGCTTCAGACGGTGACTAAGATGCACCCACCTCGTTTCTCCGGATCTTCTGACTCCCTCGGTTGGGAGAATTGGCTCTTTCAGTTGTCCAGGACCTTCGATGCCATAGCTTGTCCCGAAGACAGGAGGGTACATATTGCCCAGTACCTCCTGGATAAGGAAGCTGCGGAATGGTGGGAGGTCGTTGCGCCCAGAGACCGTCGAGCTACTTGGGAGGAATTCTAGGCTGCTATGGAAGCAGAATATTGTCCACCGCCAGTTAAGAAGCGCAGAATTGTGGAGTTCTTCACCGCTACACCTCAGGATGTGTCTATTTCTCAGGCCATCATTACTTACAATCAGCAGTTGGGTTTCATGAGAGATCAAGTGAGGACGGAGGCTGATAAAATCCGTTACTTCAATATGCGCATGAAGCCGCATATCAGGCAGAGTATGGCACCGCTCATGTGTGCCATTTTGAAGGAGTATCAGGATCGAGCTCTAGCGATCGATATGGCCGCACCGGAATCAGAGTTGGGTACCGAGGCCAAGAAACAGAAAACGGTTGGCAGCTTTTCAGCCGGCAAGAGTGGCCGATTTTCGAGAGCACAGTCTGCCCCTACACCTGGGAAGAGACCGTTTCATCAAGCTGGGGGATCTCAGGGTAATCGTTCAGTCCAGTCCATTGCTTCTGGTGGCAGGGTTTGTTTTAACTGCAACCAATAAGAGCATTTGATGAAGGATTGCCCTTCTCCTCCAGTTACTTGCTTTACTTGCGCTCATTGTGAGAGGGCCACCAGGGCCGCCAGAGTTCCGACTACCACTGCCGATCAGAGGGATCACAGCACTCCAGCTACCCATGTTCCGCAGAGTTCGGGTCGTGGTAGGGGTCGGGGTCAGCCGGATCGCCGTGCAGCATCGAGTTCGGGTTCAGTTCACCCCCGATTGTATCAGATGAGGCGCACAGAGGAGGCATACGTTCCAGTGGCGTCAGGTACCACTCAGATCCTTACTCATACAGTTTCAGTGCTTTTTGATTCGTGTGCTACCCATTCCTTTATTGCATCGGATTGTGTGAGTCGTATTGGTTTTGACTGCTTGTTTGAGTGTGAACCGTTTGTAGTGAGTACGCCCAGCGGGGATCGTATGATTGGGTACCGGGAAGTTAGGGATTGCCCAGTGAGGATCGGGAGCCGGGATTGGCCCTCGAATCTCATTGTTATAGACCTTAATGGTGAGGATTTGATCCTCGGAGATGATTGGTTGGATCGTCACGGTGCTATCATGAACTATGGGACTCGTACCATCTCGATAGTGGCCGAGAACGGCACCGAGCATACTCTCGTCGGTTGTAAGCCGGGTAGATCGGGGAGTGTGATTAGCGCCTTGAAGGCGATGAAACTTCTGAACCAGGGTTGTGTCGGCTACTGGTGTTATGCTTTGAAGGCGGAAGATGGTGGAGTTGATTTGTCGTCAATTCCAGTTGCTATTGAATACCCCGACGTATTTCTGGATGACTTGCCGGGATTACCACCACAACGAGAGGTGGAGTTTCCTATTGATCTAGAGCCTAATGCGGCCCCTATTTCTCGAGCGCCATACCGTATAGCACCGTCGGAGATGTTAGAATTGAAGAATCATTTGGGAGAGTTGTTAGATAAAGGGTATATTCGACCGAGCGCATCGCCTTGGGGTGCGCCTGTACTTTTTGTTAAAAAGAAGGATGGATCACTTCGTTTATGCATCGATTATCGAGAATTAAACAAGTTCGGGCTACATCCTCGGATTGACGACTTGTTTGATCAGCTTCAGGGGGCGACAATCTTTTCGAAGATTGATTTGCGATCGGTGATAAGTGTCAGTTTTGTACACTTATCCATGGTTTGTATCGATAAAATTCACCCATAATTGAGCTAGTCTTCTCGTTTTTTGCTTTTAATTAATTAGTTTTAATAATTTTATTTTTATCGGATGATGATCGGATTAAATAACTGATTTACTCAAGAAATAACATGTTTAATAAATATTCTCGTTGTTGAATTTTGATATATTCATGTTGTAGGGCTTTCCGAGACGAATTCGGCAGTATTTCCGGATTCAAAATCAGAGTTATATATCAAAAGTTATCATCCGAAGAAGATCTGGGGCAAAAACGCAAAGTCTGAGAAATTCTGGGCTGAAAACGTAACTATCAAAGCTTCAAGTGAGCAAATTTATGAAGCCACGTTACGGCCGTAACATTCAGGAGTTACGGCCGTAAGTCACCCTAGTTACGGCCGTAACTCCTGGACGTTACGGTCGTAACTCTTGACAGATTGTTATGATTTGTCTAATTTTTTATACTTTTTGTGTATTATTGGGGGGATGGCTGGCATTGATCCGATCTAATGTAATAATGCTGGAGTTTTGGAGCTATTAGATGACTTTAGGTGTATAAATAGACCCCTTATATCCTTCATCATTCATCATTCATCTTATAATTTTCCATTTTTTGTAAACTTTTCTTTTTGTGTGAAGAACACACTTGTGTTCTTGAGTGATATTTGTAAGTGTGGTATAGCATATGTTGTCCAGAGAGTTTATTGCTTCTATCTCCTTTATCTACTAAGGGAGTTAGGATCAATTCTTTCTCTTGATTCAACTAATAATGACCACCAAAGCTTGTAATATGTGTAATAAACCCTTCATGGGCTAAGTTACCTTTAGTTGGGATTATAAACAAGGTTAGTCATATTATTTATGTTTGTATAAAAGATCTTTTGTGAATTACTTATTATTGTGTGTGATTTTCATTGTTTTAACAATCTTTATTTATTTGGCCAATAAATGACGATATTTATGGTCTTCATATGTTTCGAAAGAAAATATGTTTGATTAGATCAAATGATCTTCACTCTAAGTTGTTCTAGGGGATAGAAATATACATCTAGTCCTTAGATGATTCTTTGAGTTATTTTCATAAATCCTAATGCTATGTATTGAAGCCAATAAACATAGAAATATAGTGGATTGATTCAATATGTAAGGGGCGTTTTATAGTTCGAAAGAGAAACCGTCTTTTTAAGGAAAATCGAATCTACACAACATAATAAGTAAATTCATTTTATGATCTCCTATACATCTTTTATAACTAATGACAAACTAAGTTTGTAATCCCAACTATTTCATTTTATCGTTAATCAATCTATTATTATTGCTATCTTTTTATTTCCTTATAATATTAGAACAATTATTGCATTTTCTTTGCAAATATTAAATCAAACTTTTTAATTGTGTGTTTCACTTATCTTAGTATCTATAAAAATAAACTAATAGTGTATAATTCAAATTATAACCAAACTTCCTTGTGGGATTGATAAACCAGACTCAAAAAGTCCACTTTACTACTTGATACGATATCGTGCACTTGCGATAGTTACACTAAAAACGTGTCAAGTTTTTGGCGCCGTTGTCGGGGAAGTATAAGTTATATTTGAAATCTTACATTGTAAACTATTTTTATAGGTACAAATTTCTCGACATTGTAACTTAAGTACTAAATTGTGTTTGTCCGGTCAAGTGGCGGATAACGGTACTCCGTGACTGTAACACCCCCAAAACCATATGGGAATATTACACGTCGTAGACCCCTTTTCACGAGGATCTTACAAAACGACCAACTGCTTGCCCGGCCAGGGTCAAACAATAAAATAATACAGACCGTTAAGGTCACTTACATGCGAACACACAGACCGATGAGGTCACACAACTCAATCAACAAAATTGACTTATACAACATTATCCACACAGGGGTCGAAACACAATATAGCGGAAGACTGAAATCAACTCGGACAACACAATGAAAATCAAAA
This sequence comes from Orobanche coerulescens, assembly GCA_033398695.1. Taxonomy (NCBI): domain Eukaryota; kingdom Viridiplantae; phylum Streptophyta; class Magnoliopsida; order Lamiales; family Orobanchaceae; genus Orobanche; species Orobanche coerulescens. The sequence goes on along the minus strand of CM065815.1, from coordinate 81,309,968 downwards.
CAACTCTCAACTCTTGATTAGTATCGCAGCTCGTCATCCTCTTGTGCCAATCCTGTGACTGCTCCCCTGAATCTGCATGTACCTGGACACAAAACAGACATCCACCCCCGATTTCTCGGGGGTTAGTAAAACTCCACTATTTTACTAGCGCAAGTATCAAATCATACTAAAATGTAACAAGCAAATAATAATCGTGAATCAAATATAATAATCAAGTATCAAAATATTCCCGGGAGGTTTTCACAAGGAAAGATAAGCTATGAAGCATTCGAAAATAAGATTATCATCTCGGGAATTTTTTTTTAGATTTTCAAAACCTTTAAGACCTCAAGTCCTAATTCACAAAACCTTTAGAAAAACTTTAGGGCCTTAACCCGATTCTCATTTCAAAGCACACTAGATAATATATCATTATGAGTCTGAGACCCATATTTAAAATGTTACCCAAATAATCACTGATACACGATCATTATTCGTACACATCATGTACCGAACTCCGGAGGCCTCGACGGACCTTACCCGGACCGCACACACTGTTCGTACACATCATGTACCGAACTCCGGAGGCCTCGACGGACCTTACCCGGACCGCACACACTGTTCGTACATATCATGTACCGAACTCCGGAGGCCTCGAAGGACCTTACCCGGACCACACACACTGTTCGTACACATCATGTACCGAACTCCGGAGGCCTCGACGGACCTTACCCGGACCACACACACTGTTCGTACACATCATGTACCGAACTCCGGAGGCCTCAACGGACCCTACCCGGCCACAAACATCGTTCGTACACATCATGTACCGAACTCCAGAGGTCTCGTCAGACCCTACCTGGATCACACACCTTGTTCGTACACCTCATGTACCGAACTCCAGAGGCCTCGTCAGACCCTACCTGGATCACACACCTTGTTCGTACACATCATGTACCGAACTCCAGAGGCCTCGTCAGACCCTACCTGAAACACACACACACACATCGACACGACACAACTCATAATCATCAAATATCAAGCCATTCCACATTACATACAACAATGAGCACAATTAATCAATCACATTGATCACCACAAAATCGTACATCCCACGCACATAACACAATCTCAACACTAGCAACAACTATCGTCAATCAACGACACATAACCAGCATAACACACGTTCGGTACACAATACATTGCACAACCGAGTGTACAACCATCCCATATGTACGTCGCAATCCTGCACAAATGGCACAACGCCTAACACGTATACTAATATAACAATATTATCACAAAGCCTTCAAATTACGGAAAACACAACCAACTCAAACGGAACATAATTACGAAGGCAAGCAAAATCATCATACATATTGTAATATCCACGTTTTCTATTTTTAGTAATTTCTATTTTTGGTGCATATTCGTTTCGGACAACTCGCTTGGCACTGTTTTGTAATTCTGAACCTATTTTGTTCTTGGAGTTTCTCCGCTTAGACGGGTCTCGATAATGTTTTTACGTAATTTCATCTTGTGTTATATTTTGTCTCATGTGTATTCGATTCTCGTTAAACTCGTTCGATTTCATCATTTTCTTACTTCCATGAGCTCGTATGATTGAGTAGAGCATGTTGTGAGTTTTGGATTGTTAAAACGACGTTGTATCGTGATTTTCGGATGTTTGGGCCGTTTTTGTAATTTCCTAGAAGTTTAGGGAATTTGTTCCTTGTTCGACTTTGGTTGTGTACCTCAGATCGTTTTGGGGTTTCGTACTTCCATTTCGTGTTATTGTTGCCCAAATATCGATTCCTATTGCTTTTATTCTCTTTCCGGATCATTTTTCGTCATTTTGGGACCCGAGGGGGGTGTGGGCCGCGGCACAAGGATTGTGCGCCGCGGCACACACATCACCCAGTTGTTGGCCGAGCAAACTGTACCGTGTGCCGCGGCACAAGGATTGTGCGCCGCGGCACACAGTGCCGAAGCCGCAAAGACACTTGTCCGGGCCGCGGCACACCCGTGTGGCACTTGCCGACCAAAACCTACTGTACCGCGTGCCGCGGCACATGCCGAGTCTGGGCCGCGGCACACTTTAAATGAGCCGCGGCACAATGAGCGGTCAGCCGATCACTGGGCGCAATTTTTGGCCCTGTGCCGCGGCACAGTTTAGCTGAGCCGCGGCACACAATGCGGTCAGCGCTATATCAGCGTTTCTTTTCAGCGGTTGCAGCTCATTTTTCCTTCCTTCCACCGTACGCGAGAGAGAGAGGGTTGAGAGGGGGATTTTTTCTCCATCTACCAATTGATTGTGTGTTTTTCTTCATCTTCCTTCGATCGTGTAGCTCGAATTGTGGATCTGGCACGTGTTCTTTGGATTATAGGGCTTGAATCTTCAAGAGGTAAGAACTCCTTTAACCCTAGTATGATTTTGGGGAGGGTTTGGTGGTGATCTTGTGTTTTAATCCGAATTAACCGATGTTGTTGTTAGATTTTGATAGTACACTCGTGACCCTTGGTTTTCTTGTTATTTGTTGGGATGAAATCCCGTTATTACACCGTTGACCGATTTCATTTCCTTATGCGCGCGTGGTGTCCGATGAATTGTCCCAACGGGTAGAACTAGGATGAATTTCTTCGTATTCATGTTGTTGAGATTGGTTGTATATCATTATTGTGTTAGGGTCGGATTTGAGAGGATTGTTCGGATCGTAACCTATTCCTTCGTCGTTTCCTTCGCGTCGTATTATCCAAGGCAAGTACATGTATTATATTTCATTATGTATGTACGGTTTTGATGCGAATGATGTAAACTGGTTTATTGAACGATTGTATTGGTTACTCTTCCACCTGGGGATGGCATGGGGCCTCTGGGGGCCGATACTAATGGGTACGGCCACGGAAGTGGACTTGGGTGCGTGCGTTGATGTTCTTCCACCTGGGGACGGTTCGACGGGACCTGTGGGGGCCGATACTAATGGGTACGGCCGCGGAAGTGGTTTCTCACCTGGGGACGGTCCGACGGGACCTCTGGGGGCCGATACTAATGGGTACGGTCGCGATTTACCAAACGTGGATAATTGTGATGTGGAAAGCTTGATAATATATTGATTTGGTGTAAATGTGATATTCCCGAATATTGATTTTTCCTAATGATTTGTTTGCATTGAATAGTGTATGTATATAATGTTGTGTAATTGTGTACTTGCACTAGCTATTCGAATGCTAACCCCTTAAATGGGGGAAATGCGTCTTATGCATTTCAGGTACCGGGAGGGCTGAGGAGCAAGCACGGGACATCCATGCAAAGGATGGGCTGGCTTGATGATGTGGCTCGAGTCTGCATTTTTATGTTTTGTCATTGCATTGTCGAGTATTGAAGTTAGACTGTCTATTTTGAAACTTGGTTTAAGTCCCCTGCGTGGGCAATGTATTGGTATTTACTCTCTGTTCATGTCTTACGTTAAAAATGTTTTGGCCGAGGCCACGGCCTTATTTACTTTCGAGTGCATCATTCGGGATTACCTTGTGGTTTATATGTCAAGTGTTAGCCTGGTAGACCTCACGAGGGTTCTACGGCGTGTAATGTCCCAGTTGTGAATTGGGGTGTTACACATATCATACGTAATTACTAGTCGCAAGATACAAGTCATATAATAAGATACTTGCCTCGATATCGGCATGCAAGTATTCCAACGAACGCGGTTCAACCGGAAGGCTTCGAAACGCCCGATGCTATCGAAAAAAAGGACGAAAATGAACGGAAGGGTTCAACTCGGTTTGTTCGCAAGAAAATCGACCCTAACAACATATAATCAATAAATCATCGACCATAGGAGGAAGAATAATCGTAGAACGCCCGAAAACCCCTCTATGACATTTTACCGGACGCCTTCAAGGTGTCGATCAAGAACTCGACCAAAATAACGAATCGATACGATCCAACCATGGAATAACGAGGGAAATGATATAATACATCTAAATAATCATCAATCTATCACAATCCTAAGTTAAATCGGATTAAACGGGCGAAATCGAACAAAATACCCAAAATCCCCAAAATTAGATTATCAAGAAATCTAACCTTGATTCGGTAGATCCGAGGAGGTTATGGGATGATTGATTGATGTTAGAAACTCAAGAACTTCGTGGATTGATATATAAACAACATCTAATCACGTATTCCAAGCCCTAGCCGCGGAAGGGAATGAGAGGGATGGGAAAAATGGGTTTAAACCCGTCTGCTCGAACATATATATATACTCCCCAGCATCCTGCCGACCACTTACGGCCGTAACCGGCAGACCTTACGGCCGTAACCGGCATTCGTCAAAATCCGCCCAGCGCATGCCGATCTCTTACGGCCGTAACCGACAGGTCCTTACGGCCGTAACTCGGGACTTACGGCCGTACCCGGCAGGTCCTTACGGCCGTAACCGGAATTCGTTCGGAAGCTGCCTGGCACCCGTACGGCCGTAACTCTCGGCCCTTACGGCCGTAACCGGCATTCGTCAGGCCATGCCTGCCGATCACTTATGGCCGTAACCGGCACCTTACGGCCGTAACTCGGCCAAAGCCGACTGGCCGCGGCGTCTCGGTCGTGGCCACTCCGACGGTCCGAACGACCCCGAAACCCGAACCTAAATATGAATCGAAAAAACGGTTACGAAGTACTCCCAAAGACGAACCTAAGCGCTAAGAGAACACACGATTCCGACCACCCGAAGGCTCGAAATTCGACAACGGAAAGTAATTACCCCAAACTTTGGGAAATTACGAAAATGGCCCAAAACGTCCGAAAATTACGATACGTGATCGCATAACCGAACCGAAGTTCACAACAGGTCTAACAAAGTTAAACGGACTTACGGGAAACTCGAAACAGCAGTTTCCAACGAGATTCGCAAGAATCGAACTCAAGTGCGGAAAAGTCGCCAAAAAGCATGGAACTCAACAAAACGACACCGAAACAAACTCGGATGACAAAAAGTGCAGAATTAATCATTCTTGGAATGACGAAACGGTCATGAGCGAGTCGTCAAAACGGACTTTCGCCGAAAAAAAGAAATTACCGAAAATCGAAATTACGGGTATTACATTCTACCCTCCTTAAAAGAAGTTTCGTCCCGAAACTTAAAAAAAGTAGGGAGAAGCAATATCCCCACCAGGAAAACTCGATGAGATACACAAAAACCGAAAACTCGCGCCCAACGGCGAAACGCTGCAAGAAACGTAAAGACACATACGGCGTGAAAACACGCTCCACGACGACCAACACAACGCCACCGATAGAGACATAATAAAACCAACAAGTGACAAGCGTCATCAAACTGATAATACAACCAAGTCGATTATCCGAACAATCACAAAACACAAAGCACCCATTACAAGAAAACACGCACAATCAAGAAAACAGAAATAAACACACAAACGATCCACAAGGACAACCACAAACAATTCGGACTACGCCGAAGTCCTCAAAAACTACACTAGGCATTTATGTGTCCTTTCGGAGCAGAGACGCAGCCTCAATCCCCAAATATCTCAACTACCATCTCACAATGCACGGCTCGGTGACCCACTTGGCCACACTCGAAACAGTTGACTAACGGTGAACGACAATTCTTCACAGTACGAGATCCGGCAACAACAGTCAGACAACCCCGATCGAACAAAAACGATCGAACAACAACGACCGAACAACAATGATCGAACACAACGATCAAATAACAATGATCGGACAACAATGATCAAATAACAATGATCGAACAAGAATGATCAAATAAAAATGATCGAATGACAACAGTCGAACAATGACTCCGAAGTCCCCACTTCAACTCCAGACATTAAAAGAACTGGTATAAAGTGAAAGACGTTACTTCCAAACAAGGTTCACAAGAATCGAACCGAGCTTGGAAAGGTCACGATGATAAACAGATCGATCTGAAACAAGGTCACAACCAGTTCGAACGATGACAACTGAGACATCAAAGAAGTCCAAAAAGTATCGACGAACACGTGCACATCGATAGAATTTAGAAGGAGAAACTGCAGAAGTCAAATATAGTACGGGTATTACATCCGACCTCTTATAAAAGAAATGTCGTCCCCGCATCTCACAACAACGGAAACAAGGTCACAACACAAAAGCATCCGACAGGAAAATCTCCCATGGGTCTCTCAGAGCCGATCCTGATATGTGTGCTGAAGCGCGAACTCCAAAAGTCTCAGTAGCCAATTCGCAAAACTGAATTCGGTGTCCCTCGAGTCCTCACTTGAAATGCGTTACTGACGAGAAGGACAATTTACACATGCATGACCCGGCACATCACAGTTGAAACACCTCGGCTCGGCATACCGAAAATACAAATGCTAGATACAATGGGGCATAACGTCGCAAAACAACACAGCGGAGATGCCAACTCAGCACAACAAAAAAAATCATAACAAATATCATATACAACGATTACCATCGTAAAGTAATACACACACAAACACTACAGCAACGAAGGTATCGTTCGGCGGCCTCAACGGCCCGAACGATAACCAGCACATAATTACAAACATCATGAAACAACCATACATGTACCCAAACGTACAAACCCAAGCTTCAACAGCTCACACTCGTGCGACAACACGCAAATCACCACGAGGCGACAAATAGTAAATACCAGTTCACACTTCTCACATAGGGCTAGTACTACAAATACGTGGCAACGCCTCAACGTTCATGCCACCAATTCGATCATATTCGGAAGTTAACATCATAACGACAAAGCAAACATCATACATACATTTCCAAACGCAAAAGGGAATTGATAGGTTTTAAAAAAAAAATAAAACCCCCCCTTTTTAAAATAATTTCGGAAACACCGATTGATCTTGAGTATCACCCTTCAAAAAAAAATACAAACGTGAAACATCGTTATCGAGACTTTGGAAAACTATTTCGCATTCGGTAAAAATGAGGACACTTTCTTTTCGTTAAAAACTTTCGGAAATATTCGACCCTCGGGTCTAAGTAAAAAGTGATTCTAAAACATTGGAAATATCTCAAAATATTTTGGTCCTCGAGGTAGAAGAATTTTGAAACATATTGTGGCACCTTGGAAGCACCACGAGAAAGCAATTCATTTTAAAAGTACGTCTTGAAATTTATTTTCTAAGATACTCAAGGTTTTCAAAGATAATTCAATGGGCTAGTATGCCCAAAAATTTCAGATAATTACACGGAACATTATAGCGCCGTGGGTCCCGCACCGGAACCCACCAGGCTAAAAACCATTTACAAAAACGCCAAAAAGGCCGATGACGGTAATATTTCAAAAACTCACAAAAGCCATTTACAAAATACTAAATACTGTCATAAGAATTTCACCAAAATGATCAAGGCCATAATGCCAAAAACTCGGTTAAGGAAATCGGTTTTCGAAATAAAACTGAGTCGGTAAAATACCGAAAGCCATTGCAGAAGAACTGACGCAGTGGATAAAAGGAATACATTCCAACATGCAAAATCCAATTGAATACATCTCACAGCATCTAGTTTAAACATACAACAAAACCATTCCTCGGAGTTTCTCATGAACTCAATCGTCGATACCTTATTCGAAACCCATCAAGGTTCTCAATTTTTACACCATACCACCCCTCACGGTGGTTCAAAGGTAAAACACAATAGGCCCAGTTTTATACATATACTATATGTCACACGTAGTAAATACAACTATATTCACAACACCGTGCAAATAAAATTATGCACCGCAATTAACTCATTTAGATAAAATCATGATGCACAGGTACTTCGCATAAAAGAGGAGACTTACATCCACAGGTCGCACGGAGGTGACAGTCGCCCACGATACTAATCTCGTCCGACAACATAACCGACACGTTGTGACTACGCACAACTCAATTTGTCACTGACGACTCGAACGACAAGACAACACATTACTCGACAAATCACGACTTGACTCGACCCGACAGCCTAGGTTTCCGCAACCTAAGCTCTGATACCATAAATGTAACACCCCCAAAACCATATGGGAATATTACACGCGTAGACCCCTTTTCACGAGGATCTACCAGGCTATACCTTACAAAACGACCAACTGCTTGCCCGGCCAGGGTCAAACAATAAAATAATACAGACCGTTAAGGTCACTTACATGCGAACACACAGACCGATGAGGTCACACAACTCAATCAACAAAATTGACTTATACAACATTACCCACACAGGGGTCGAAACACAATCTGACGGAAGACGAAATCAACTCGGACAACACAACGAAAATCAAAACAACTCTCAACTCTTGATTAGTATCGCACTCGTCATCCTCTTGTGCCAATCCTATGTTGCTCCACCGAATGCATGTACCGGATGCAAGCAGGACATCCACCCCCGATTTCTCGTGGGTTAGTAAAACTCCACTGTTTTACTAGTGCAAGTATCAAATCATACGAAATGTAACAAGCAAATAATAATCGTGAATCAAATATAATAATCAAGTATCAAAATATTCCCGGGAGGTTTTCACAAGGAAAGATAAGCTATGAAGCATTCGAAAATAAGATTATCATCTCGGGAATTTTTTTTTAGATTTTCAATACCTTTAAGACCTCAAGTCCTGATTCACAAAACCTTTCGAAAAACTTTAGGGCCTTAACCCGATTCTCGTTTCAAAGCACACTAGATAATATATCATTATGAGTCCGAGACCCATATTTAAAATGTTACCCAAATAATCACTGATACACGGTCATTGTTCGTACACATCATGTACCGAACTCCGGAGGCCTCGAGGGACCTTACCCGGACCGCACACACTGTTCGTACACATCATGTACCGAACTCCGGAGGCCTCGACGGACCTTACCCGGACCGCACACACTGTTCGTACACATCATGTACCGAACTCCGGAGACCACGATGGACCTTACCCGGACCGCACACACTGTTTATACACATCATGTACCGAACTCCGGAGGCCTCGACGGACCTTACCCGGACCACACACACTGTTCGTACACATCATGTACCGAACTCCGGAGGCCTCAACGGACCCTACCCGGCCACAAACATCGTTCGTACACATCATGTACCGAACTCCAGAGGTCTCGTCAGACCCTACCTGGATCACACACCTTGTTCGTACACCTCATGTACCGAACTCCAGAGGCCTCGTCAGACCCTACCTGGACCACACACCTTGTTCGTACACATCATGTACCGAACTCCAGAGGCCTCGTCAGACCCTACCTGGAACACACACACACACATCGACACGACACAACTCATAATCATCAAATATCAAGCCATTCCACATTACATATAACAATGAGCACAATTAATCAATCACATTGATCACCACAAAATCGTACATCCCACGCACATAACACAATCTCAACACTCGCAACAACTATCGTCAATCAACGACACATAACCAGCATAACACACGTTCGGTACACAATACATTGCACAACCGAGTGTACAACCATCCCATATGTACGTCGCAATCCTGCACAAATGGCACAACGCCTAACACGTACACTAATATAACATTATTATCACAAAGCCTTCAAATTACGGAAAACACAACCAACTCAAACGGAACATAATTACGAAGGCAAGCAAAATCATCATACATATCATACGTAATTACTAGTCGCAAGATACAAGTCGTATAATAAGATACTTGCCTCGATATCGGCATGCAAGTATTCCAACGAACGTGGTTCAACCGAAAGGCTTCGAAACGCCCGATGCTATCGAAAAGAAGGACGACAACGAACGGAAGGGTTCAACTCGGTTTCTTCGCAAGAAACTCGACCCTAACAACATATAATCAATAAATTATCGATCATACGAGGAAGAATAATCGTAGAACGCCCGAAAACCCCTCTATGACATTTTACCGGACACCTTCAAGGCGTCGATCAAGAACTCGACCAAAACAACGAATCGATACGATCCAACCATAGAATAACGAGGGAAATGATATAATACATCTAAATAATCATCAATCTATCACAATCCTAAGTTAAATCGGATTAAACGGACGAAATCGAACAAAATACCCAAAATCCCCAAAATTAGATTATCAAGAAATCTAACCTTGATTCGGTAGATCGGAGGAGGTTATGGGATGATTGATTGATGTTAGAAACTCAAGAACTTCGTGGATTGATATATAAACAACATCTAATCACGTATTCCAAGCCCCAGCCGCGGAAGGGAATGAGAGGGATGAGAAAAATGGGTGTAAACCCGTCTGCTCGAACATATATATATACTCCCCAGCATCCTGTCGACCACTTACGGCCGTAACCGGCAGACCTTACGGCCGTTACCGGCATTCGTCAAAATCCGCCCAGCGCATGCCGATCGCTTACGGCCATAACCGACAGGTCCTTACGGCCGTAACTCGGGACTTACGGCCGTACCCGGCAGGTACTTATGGCCGTAACCGGCATTCGTTCGGAAGCTGCCTGGCACCCGTACGGCCGTAACTCTCGGCCCTTACGGCCGTAACCGGCATTAAATCGAGCCATGCCGCCGATCACTTACGGCCAGAATCGCACCTTACGGCCGTAACTCGGCCAGGCCAGTACCTGCTGCGGCCGTCTCGGTCGTGGCCACTCCGACGGTCCGAACGACCCCGAAACCCGAACCTGAATATGAATCGAAAATACGGTTACGAAGTACTCCCAAAGACGAACCTAAGCGCTAAGAGAACACATGATTCCGACCACCCGAATGCTCGAAATTCGACAACGGAAAGTAATTACCCCAAACTTTGGAAAATTACGAAAATGGCCCAAAACGTCCGAAAATCACGATACGTGATCGCATAACCGAACCGAAGTTCACAACACGTCTAACAAAGTTAAACGGACTTACGGGAAACTCGAAACAGCAGTTTCCAATGAGATTCACAAGAATCGAACTCAAGTGCGGAAAAGTCGCCAAAAAAGCACGGAACTCAACAAAACGACACCGAAACGAACTCGGATGACAAAAAGTGCAGAATTAATCCTTCTCGGAATGACAAAACGGTCATGAGAGAGTCGTCAGAACGGACTTTTGCCGAAAAAATAAATTACCGGAAATCGAAATTACGGGTATTACAGTGACTATTAAAGTCGGATTTTTCAGTTTCCCACAACAACTGATATTTGTAGATATTTCCTTCAATTATTTTCATTGTCTTTTTATTTTTATTTTATCATGGAAGAAACGTTGTATAAAATTGAAAAAAACTTTCCCTTTCTAAGCAAAAATGCAATTTTAAAAATTTACAAGGCAAGGCTTGAAAGGATGAGGTTCCTTATGAATAAAAGCATACCTTTTGACATCAGATTCATAATTGAAGCCAAAGTAAGATAGAGGGTGAATTCACAGAAACACCGACTAGATTTTTACCAGGGCTAGGAAAAAGTTCATATGCCAAGAAACGACGAGCAAAGATGATAGCCGTTTGCTATAAATGTGATAGATGGAACTGTAATTTAAAATGTCGATCTTTAGGAATTCCATCTACAAACAGAGAAGATAAAATTCTGTTCATTAAAGATGGTCTGAATAAGGAGAATTTAGATGATATCGAAATTTCTCTTGACACGCATCCTAGTGGACTCGTACATTATGGAATTCGATGTTTGTGGAATAAATTCAACCAGAATATGAACAACGTCTTGGGAATCTGACGTTAAAAGACCCTGTTTGCCAATTTGTAAGAAAATTGGATGGGAAGCTTCTCCCCGACTCATAGAAGGCGTTTAGGCCGTTTCTGAACGTAAAATCAGAGGAAGATGTGAGCCACAATCACAACTATTGTACATACGCGTAAGTATCTTTTATTTTTGTCGTGTGGTGAGATTTTCTGAATAAAAAATGTGATACGCGATAAATGCTTTCATTATTCTATTGAGTAGTTGAAGCACAATCAAACGCAATCACAAGCTTGTTAAACAATTTTTACCTTCTTTTTCTTCTATAAATAAACTTTCTACTGGTTTCTTTCATTCATCCCTCAAACTTGCACTTTTCTCTGCTTCTCTCTAAAAAAATTTTCTTTTCAAAAATGGAGTCATCATCTTCAACAAAAAAATTTAGCACAGTCTGCATTTTTGGTGGAGCTAGTTATGGAAAAGAGGCATGCTTTCTTTGACGACCCACAACTTGGGTCGCACCTTAGGAGAAAAATGCATTCATGTAGTTTACGGAGGAGGAAGTCTAGAATTAATGGGACGAGCTGCTGCTTCTGCCTATATGGAAGGAGTAAGAGTGTTGGGAATAATCCCAAAACCTCTGGCTGAAAGTAAAATCACCGGGTCAACTATTGGAGATGAGTTTAGATCTGTAAATATGCAAGATCGCATAACTCATATGATAAATAATTCTGGTGACTTTATCACCCTTCCCGGTGGTTTTGGCACCCTTGAGGAACTTTTTCATGTGGTTACCAGAGCCCAACTAAATGTTCATCAAAAACCAATAGGTCTGCTTAATGTCAATGGTTTCTTTGATGGTTTACTATCTTTCATCGACTACTCTGCTGAAAAGGGTTTTATTTCCGAGCGTGCTAAACGAATCATAGTCGTTGCAACAACACCAGAAGAACTAATCAAAAAACTCAATGAATTTGTTCCTCAACCAGATCCAGCTCTAGCTAAAATTGTCTGGGTAGAAGATTTTACCGTGAGAAAATGAAAAGTGGATTCATTCTTCTCCCTTTGATATCCCATGTCGGACCTCTTGTACTTTTACTTTCTGTCGTGTGTAATAATCGTGCTAAATGGTGGCAGCTTAAGGAGTTTCTTCTTGATCTCTTGACGCGCATCTATTCGCGATTTATGTATTGTTATTTTATTACTGTAATGTTGTAACACCCCCAATCCGCTTAGGAATATTACACGCCGTAGACCCTCTCCTCGAGGATCTACTAGGCTGATAACTAAAATCAAACATCGCCTTTAAGGCTAAAATGACTCAGTAGACTGATTTGGTCTTTCAAAAAATACATACAACTCAAATACAACTCATGCCCACGCAGGGGTCAAAATACAACCACACCCGTACAACGGGAAAAAAATATACTGCAGTGGAAAAGAAAATACAACTAGACCAATACGACAGCAACGGATCCTCGTGTGATTAGTATCGTTCATCTTTCATCATCCTTCGTGCCGACCCTGTGCTATGCTCCAAAACCTGAATGCAAAAATAGACATCCACCCCCCGAATACTCGGGGGTTAGCAAAACTCCACTGTTTTGCTAGTGCAAGTACAAGTGCAAAAATACGAGCCATACAATTCACATTCCACGAATAACAATAACCAGGAATCATCAAAGATCCAAACATAATGAAAAGTACTTCCCGAGGCAAGAGTTTGGGTAAAACATTCCGAAACCGAAAGACCACAATTAAGGGGAAACAATTTGTAAAACAGTTTAAAATGCCATCGAGAGTTTTAATAGAAAACAATTTAGGATTATCAAATCCTAATCTTTCCAAAATCAACAGGGTCACAGCCCAAAGGTTTTGTTTTCGCAAATAGAAAACCAACAGCAATACACAGGGTTAAAACCCACGTCACGTGTCTTCGGCGGACATAAAATCAATACAATATAATCGCCCAAGATACGTAAACCTTGGTCACCAAAAATACAACACCAACCCGTGAATCCAGGGCTATACCATTGGATTCCCTTTGTGGCCCCGTCGGACCCTCCCAAGGTGAGCAGAGTGCGTTTTCGAAATCATATACACCAACTCGTGAAGTTTTACTCGTGAATCCAGGGCTATACCATTGGACTCCCGCCGTGGCCCCGTCGAACCAACCCACGGTGAGTAAACACATTCACAAACATACACACACTCGTGAAGTTTTACTCGTGAATCCAGGGCTATACCATTGGACTCCCGCCGTGGCCCCGTCGAACCAACCCACGGTGAGTAAACACATTCACAAACATAAGCAACCGCACTCGTGAATCCAGGGCTATACTATTGGACTCCCGCCGTGGCCCCGTCGAACCAACCCACGGTGAGCGAAATACATTCACACAATTAACACGTCACAACAAGGATATTCATACAATCCACCAAAGGCAACAAACACAAAGCACGACGTAATCGTCAAATCAAAACGCACCGAAATGAGAAAATATACATCCATACGCAACACCAAGTGCACAAACACACCAAACATATCCACAGGAGTCACATACTCGTTCATGAAACACACCAATCACAAAACACACGCGGTTTTGAAAGAGGGCCTTTAACAAGGCTAACCAAATCTTTTGAAAACTCATTTCAAACAAACAAACAAACACACCAAGACGATCACCGATCATCATATCCACAAAACAAGAATAGTATGGACGAGGTACTTGCCTCGAATAAGAACAACGCGAAGAATCGACCAAAGTAGGTTGACACGAACCGACTACGAACCCGCCGACTCCACCGATCGCCAACTCGCGTTCATAAACTACGAAGGACAATAACAACAATGAAATGAATTCCCGAACACGACTTAAAGCCGTTGAATTCAAAGAACGAATGACGAAAGTTCAAGCGTTTCCCCCAAAACGGCCAAGAACACGATTCGTTCCGTCAAAACCCGAAAATGGAATTCCAAGTTGAAATATGGATATACAATCCATAGAATATGTTTAACAACATCATTTAACCACAATCGATCCATCAAAAACGGATGAAAAACGAGATCGAGGACAAATCCCCCAAAAAGTCAACTCGAAGGAAATCAAGAAATATACTTCGATTCGACGAAAAACAATGGATTAAATGATGTTAAACACAAGAATACTACCAAGATTAATCATACACATCATGAATTAATCAACAACATGGAACGAATCGGACAAAAATGCAAAACCCCCCCAAATTCTCCCAAAATAGGGTTCTAGGAAATCTCACCTTGATTCGCTGGATCAAAGGAGGTTATGGAGGGATTAATCGATGATATGAACTCCCAATATTCGTGGATTAGTTGCTTGACAACATGTCTCCTGGATCGCCAAGTCTCCAGCCGCGGAGAGGAAAAGATGGAAATGAAAAACGGGTGAAAATATGACTACTCTGTCATATTTATACAGGCACGGCCTAGCGTGCGCTACACCTTCCTGACTAGCGCGCGCTAACGGGCAGCCTCAGTCGGGGCCCGAAAGGACGGGTACTGAAGACTCAATCTGCCGGCCGGATCCTGCCTGCCCGACCGCGATAGCACGCGCTGCGCGGATGCTAGCGTGCGCTAGCCGATCATCCCGTAACCCTCGATCGAATCGCCCGCAGTAACGACGCTAGCCGGCCGACAGCGTGCGCTACGCCTGCCGACTAGCGCACGCTACGCTCGGCGTAGCGTGCGCTACCTGCCGATCCTAACCGATTCCAGAACCCCAGGACTCCACTGTCCAGACCCGATAGCGTGCGCTACACCTGCCGGTTAGCGCGCGCAGCCTTCCGGCCGTAGCGTGCGCTACGCCGGTTCCTGCCGCATGTAATATCCGGGTTAATTACCGAGTATTTCACCTGTATTTGAACCCTGTATTAGTTTGGAATTGTGATATCAATAAGTGGAATATGGTATTTACCGTATTTGTATTTTAGTGCATGCGTATGGCAGCATATTACTTGTCTCATACAAATACTCAATAATACAAATTATTGAGTATGGCTGCATATTATAAGTAAAGTAATCAATTATGGAGTTGGGTGGAGGCCAGCACATGGTCCTGGACAGTTTTTAATTATTAAGCACAGATGACTTTGGAATCTAGCGTAGGAAATTATTGAGCACAGGGGTCCAGAAACTTTTTATAAAGGACAGCACCTCATTTCATTTGGTTTTCATCTTCCTTCACCTGTTCTTAGTTCCCTGAAAGTCCAGAGGGTTTTCCCTACCTCTTAAACACATTTAGACCACCCCTTTTGTGAACTTTGAAGATTGGGTGTCACTTTGGTGATTGATCATTGAAGTGGAGAAACATCTTGATCGGCAAGCAAGCAAGAGTTGGATTCTACTTATTGCCTCGGTGTTTTCTTCATCTTAAGGTATGTTAATACTAATTCCTACTTGGATTCGTGTTATCAAGGATATGATAGAAGTATCTTTGTCAAGATATTGAGTTCCACTGATAAAATCATCCAAGCATCATCATGTTTTAGAAATTGGGATGTTTATACTTATGAATAAATCATCAGAGGTTATATCCTTCCATATAAGTTGGATTTGTTAGATGTTTTCTGGATATAATGATGATATTGGAATCTAACACATCAATCTTGGATCACCCAACTTCACCTGAGAATTTCGTATGTTCAGTTTTCTACCCAGTACCCTACAGTCATCATCTAGGCGAGTCAAGTAGGCTGATCAGCGAGGTTGACTTCTGACTCGGCTGATCAGCGAGGTTGACTCGGCTGATCAGTGAGGTTGACTCGGCTGATCAGCGAGGTTGACTTGGATGATCAGCGAGGTTGACTCGGCTGATCAGCGAGGTTGAATTTCTGGTCCAATCGGGTGTTGACATGTGGCACAATATGATCCGTCTATTTAATTGTCCTTCGAACGGTCATAACTTCTTCATACGAACTCGGATGCGGATGAATTTTTTTTTAAAACGATCGTCTCGAGGTTGAATTTTGACTTGGCTGATCAGCGAGGTTGACTTCTGACTCGGCTGATCAGAGAGGTTGACTTTTGACTCGGCTGATCAGCGAGGTGACTTTTGACTCGACTGATTAGGTTACATTTTATGAACTTCCGACCGTGATTTGGATTGTTAGATGTTAAATGCATTTGTAAATGAAATATATATTACTTATTTTGTTAAGGTCTGAGCTTAGCAACGTGATTGATTGAAGGGGCGACCTTCGAGTGTTTCGTTTTCGTGGAAGTTTCGTTCTTGTCTTCGAATCGAGGCAAGTACCTTATTTGTTTTATGTATTGTTGTTATACATATTGTCGTACATGTATGTCGTTATTGTATGTCCACCTCGTGTTGGTCCGACGGGATCATCGGGGGATCTATACTAGCGTGCGCTGGATCATCGGACGGGTTTTTCCACCACGGGTTGGTCTGACGGGATCATCGTGGGTTCTAGGCAGTGAATGCTGGATCGTCGGAATTACCATGTGTATGTCATGATATCATGTTGTGATTATCAGTTGTATATGTTATTTATTGAGATTCTCGTAGGAGAAGACTCGTTGGTATTTTTGTCAATTACGTATTATTATTCCGCGTGAGATGTTGAATAATACGTTGTGGTACTTGTACTAGCATCGTTGTGCTAACCCCTTCGGGGGTGAACATTTTGTTTATGTTCAGGATCCAGGAGAGTGGAGAAACAACCACTGGAGCTGCATGACGACGGGGGTGCAGAGTGATGTTCTGGCCGTGTTTACTGGTCTGTTGTTTGTTAGTTATTTCAATAAGTACTCGAGTACGTAGTCGTTTTTGATGAATTTGAATTTGGTGATGTATTAATAATTTCTGTTGAACATTTGTATTTTCAGTATTTGGTCAGAACTGTTGTATCTTAATTTCGTTATTTTCATTCGTTGGTACCTGTTAATGCCTTTTCAACTCTTTAGCCTTGTAAATCCTGATGTAAAGGATTTACGGTATTAATATTCCTGAATATATCAGGGGTGTTACAGAATATGGTATCGGAGCTAAGATTATGGATATCTTGGCCGTTGGGTTAAAATAGGGGTCGTTTATGTCTTTTGAGGTAACCGACCGCGAATAACATCACTGTACTGCCTACGTCGTCGTGCGGGCGGTGGTTGTAAGTTCCTAAACTCTATCTCGTCCTTTGCATGTTACATTTCCTTATACTTGAGCATTTGAACGATATTGTTTCCTGTATATTGAGTAATTATGCTTACAGTATGTTGAGAGGCGGACGTGGACGTGGTCGCGGTCGTGGACGCGGACGAAGGAATGCTGAAAGGGAGGCGTCACCTTCTAATCAGGCCAGTCATAGCTCAAGCGAGCCGCAACGATCTATCAATAACGAACCGGAACCTGCTGTACCAGAAATCCTTCGTCAGGTGGTGAACCAGATGACTCAGTTCGCCCAGGTCGTGGACCGAATGCAAGTGGCGGTGGGACTACAGCAGGGAGAGAGACAGCAAGGAATCCCGGACATGGGAAATCGAGGTGACCGGTGGCTGCAAGAGGTGGCGAAGATGCAACCACCCAAATTCGACGGTATTTCTGAGACTCCCACCTGGGACCATTGGTTGAAGGAACTGGAGAAAATATTTTCCGGAATTAACTGCCCAGATGACCGGAGAGCCTCTATCGCTCAATACTTTCTGATAGGGTAAGCGTCCGAATGGTGGGAAGCCATCCGGCCTATAGACCATGATGCTGATTGGACAGAGTTTAAATTGATGATGGAAGCTCAGTACTGCCCTCGTCCTGTGAAGGAAGCTAAGGTTCGGGAGTTTTTCTCCGCTCAGCCTTCAGATGTGCCAGTATCTCAGGCAATTAAGACGTTTAACCAGCAGCTGGCATTTGTTCGACATCTGGTCAGAACAGATGCAGAAATGATGATCCATTTTGATATGAGGATGAAACCAGAAATCCAGAGGTACATGTCCGGTTTTGAATGTACCACACTCCGTCAATACCAGGATAAGGCATTGGCGTATGAGATCAAGGAAGCAGCTATGGAGAAATTTACGGAATCCAAGAAGCAGAAAGTCTCTGGTACTTTTACAGAGCACAAGAAGAGCGGGGCCCGCAAGGCCCAATCATCTTTTCATTCTTTCAAGAAACCTCTGCACCCAGTTAGGAGCGGAAAGAACTTCGGAGCAACAACAACTATGACTGATGTTACCAGGAAATGCTTTAACTGTGCCCAGATGGGACACTATCGACGGAATTGCCCCCTACCTGCCGTGACTTGTTTTGATTGTGGTCAAGAGGGACATCGTGCGGTGTTCTGTGAAGAGGCTGGTGTAACACCCCCAATCCGCTCAGGGATATTACACGCCGTAGAACCTTTCCTCAAGGATCTACCAGGCTGGTAACGACATATAACAACTCAACCATGCCTTTAAGGTTAAAATGACTCAGTAGACCGATTTGGTCTTTCAACAAATACATACAACTCAAATACAACTCATGCCCACGCAGGGGTCAAAATACAACCACACCCGTACAACGGGAAAATATAGCAGCGGAAAAATAGAGTACAACTAAACCAATAAACAAAGTACGGTTCCTCATGTGATTAGTATCGATCATCTTTCATCATCCTTCGTGCCGACCCTGTGTTATGCTCCAAAACCTGAATGCAAAAACAGACATCCACCCCCCGAATACTCGGGGTTTAGCAAAACTCCACTGTTTTGCTAGTGCAAGAACAAAGTGCAAATATGAGCCATACCATTCACATTCCACGAATAACAATAACCAAGGATCCTCAAAGATCCAAACGAAACGAAGAGTACTTCCCGAGGCAAGAGTTTGAGAAAACATTTCAAAATCGAAATATCGTAAATCAATGGAAGTAATTTATAAAACGGTTTAGAATGCCATCGAGAGTTTTAATAGAAAACAATTTAGGATTATCAAATCCTACTTTTCAAAATCCAAAAGACAAAAGGGGGTCACCGCTCCAAAGGTTTACTTTCCGAAAAATGACATTTACCAAACCGTTGGGATTTTAGCCCCAAATCCGTAAAATGACTTTTACAAAACCATTAGGATTTTAGCCCCAAATCTCATCAACTCAAAGTACACAAGAACGAACACAAGGTTCGTCTCCCAACATCAAAATCCACAAATAAAGGATTTAAAACACAAACAACGAAGTACTCTAGTGCCATCCTAGCCAAGTAGGCCAAACGAACAACTTACCTCTTACACACTTAGTCAATGCATGCAATCATGAAAACCGTTCAAAAGCA
Source organism: Orobanche coerulescens (assembly GCA_033398695.1). Taxonomy (NCBI): domain Eukaryota; kingdom Viridiplantae; phylum Streptophyta; class Magnoliopsida; order Lamiales; family Orobanchaceae; genus Orobanche; species Orobanche coerulescens. Next base: position 81,290,026 of record CM065815.1, on the reverse strand, counting down.
CTCATTTCCGGAAATGCCAATAGTCAAACCACATTTGTAAAATGCACCACAATTAACCGTGGATCCACCCCTTCGTGGACCCCTACCGAGACCCCGTCGGATCTAACCCATAGTGGTTAAAAGCAAGCTCGCGGATCCACCCCTCCGTGGACCCCTACCGAGACCCCGTCGGATCTAACCCATAGTGAGCATACACACACACGTTACTCATGCAATACTAATATGCTAAGAATGTAAGTTCATCAAGAATACTTACTAGAGATGGCCACTAATCCGACACCATTATCAAACTCTTCAAAACACAATAACAAGATTAAACATGGAATACACGATTCCATAACTTTAAACAACAGGGATATCATCAAAACCTTCAATGTTCAAAATAATCGAATCATAATCAATTCCCAAAACACACCATTCACAAAAACACTCACGCGTTTTGAAGGAGAGCCTTTAACGAGGCCAAAACAATTCTTTTGAAAATTCATTTCAAACAACCAAACAAACACACCAAGACGATCACCGATCATCATATCCATAAAATAAGAAAAGTATGGGCAAGGTACTTGCCTCGAATAAGAACAGCGCGAAGAATCGACCGAAGTAGGTTGACACGAACCGACTACGAACCCGCCGACTCCACCGATCGCCAACTCGCGTTCATAAACTACGATGGACAAATATAACAACGAAAATGAATTCCAAAGTACGACCCAAAGCCGCTGAATTCAAAGAACAAATGACGAAGGTTCAAGGATTTCCCCCAAAACGGCCAAGAACACGATTCTTCCCGTCAAATCACGAAAACGGAATTCCAAGTTGAAATATGGATATACAATCCATAGAATATGTTTAACAACATCATTTAACCATAATCGATCCATCAAAAACGGATGAACAACGAGATCGAGGACAAATCCCCCAAAAAGTCAATTCGAAGGAAATCAAGAAATATACTTCGATTCGACGAAGAACAATGGATTAAATGATGTTAAACACAAGAATACTACCAAGATTAATCATACCCATCATGAATTAATCAACAACACGGAACGAATCGGACAAAAATGCAAAAACCCCCAAATTCACGAAATTAGGGTTCTAAGGTAAGATTACCTTGATTCGCTGGATCAAAGGATGATAACGGATGATTGATTGATGTTATGAACTCAAGAACTTCATGGATTTGTTGACAAACATCATGGCTCGAAGATCTCCAAGTCTCCAGCCGCGGAAGATAAGGATAGGAAATGAAAAACAAAATGAAATGTGACTGCTCAGCCACATTTATACTGGGCCGGACTAGCGCGCGCTAGGCTGCCGAGCTAGCGTCTTATCGGCCCGAGCCGCGATCCGATGGCCTTACGGACTAGACCGATCGGCGGGTAGCGTCGCGGCCTTCCGGCCGAAGCGTGCGCTACTGCCGGCCGTAAGCGTCTGCAGCGTCCCGACGATGGCGTGCGCTACTGCCGAGCTCCGACCGATTCAGAACCCCGAGGACTCCACCGTCTGCACCGATAGCGTGCGTTAGGCCAGCCGATAGCGTGCGCTACACCTGCCGGTTAGCGCGCGCAGCCTTCCGGTCGTAGCGTGCGCTACGCTGGTTCCTGCCGCACCCGTCCGGCCGGTGCCCGCAATCGTCCGGCCAGTCCCGCAACCGTCCGGCCAGTGCTCGAACAACAGGGCTCGACGAATCGATTTCCGAAAATGTACGGAACGAACACGACGAAAAGTTCGTGGACAACATCAACGACCCGAAATGAAAACATAATACCATAATTAATCATACGCAACCAAGAAACGGGTCGAGACAACAATTACAGATACGGATACCCGAAACTTTTAAGAAATTACAAAATGGCCCAAAACGCCTGGAAATCGCGATACGTGATCGAATAACCAAACCGGAGTTCACAACACGTCAAGCAAAGTTAAACGGACTTACAGGAAACTCGAAACAGCAGTTTCGAACGAGATTCGCAAGAATCGAACTCAAGCGCGGAAAAGTCGCTAAAAAGCACGGAACTCAACAAAACGACACCGAAACGAACTCGGACGTCAAAAAGTGTAGAATTAATCATTCTCGGAATGACGAAACGGTCATGAGTGAGTCGTCAAAACGGACTCCGACCGAAAAAAGAAATTTACCGAAAATCGAAAATTGCGGATATTACATTCTACCCTCCTTAAAAGAAGTTTCGTCCCGAAACTTAAAACAAGTAGGGAGAAGCAATATCCCGCCAGGAAAACTCAACGAGATACGCAAGAAACGCGTAACTAACGCCCAACGGCGAAATGTTACAAACAACGCAAAGGAATATACGGCGTGAAGACACGCTCCACGGCGACCAACACAACGTCGCCGTTAGGGATATAATAAAACCAACAAATGACAAGCGTCATCAAATGGATAATACAATCAAGTCAATTATCCGAACAATCGCAAAACACAACAAACAAAATCAATACGATTGACCAACCTAACGGTACATTGATCAAAACGCGAGCCAATCGCTGAACAAATACGGAATTCCACCGCCCAAGGGTTGGAAGATCGAAAACGAGACTACTTTCCTGAACTTAAGGGAATTAGGAAGGAGCCTGAATGCTCAACAATCGCGAAACGAGAACAAAAACCGAACAAACAAACGATCGAGACAACACAATCGAACAATCATGTCCGAAACACGAAGGATAATAAAATTCAAACAACAACTCCCAGGATGATCTAGTGAGAAATACAAGACATGCATTCCCATAAGATCCACAGGAAAGGGAATAGCGATTGAAAAGTCACAACGACAAACGAGTTATTCCGAAACGATACCACACTCGTTCGATAAACAAAAACAAGGGGCAGGACAAGCTCAGAAATGTCAACGAACATAAATGAGTCGACAAAGTAGAATATACAGAAGTTCAAAATCCGATCCACTTCGAATAAAAGAACTAGTAGAACCAAATGATGTCACTCCCGAACAAAGTTCACAAGAATCGAACTGAACCCGAAAAAGTCACATCGATAACCAGATCGACCCACAACAAGATCACAGCTCGTTCGAACGATGAAACCGAAATACAGAACAAGTTCATAAAGTGTCAACGAACATGAGCGAATCGATAGACTGGAGAAAGAGAAAATACCGAAGTCAAAATAGCACGGGTATTACCTCCGACCTCGTCCACGAAATTCACAAAAACGGGAGCAAGGTAACAAGACATTAAACAACCGACACATAACGGAACCATCACCGATGCACACGGTCATACCAAACCAAGATCTAACAGCTCGCACATACGCGACAACGCAGAAATCACCACGAGGCGACAACATTCAACACCAACATCCCGCCTCTCACAGGGGGCTAGCACAACCAATGTGTGGAAAGCGACTCAACGCTCACACCGCCAATTCGATCATACTCGGGAGAAAGTATCAAAATGGAAATGCGAACATCATACATACATACCCAGCCCTCAAACGGGAATGGATAGGTTTTAAAAACGAAAACCTCATTTTGAAAATAATTTGAAGAATACCGGTTGATCTTGAGTATCACCTTTCAAAAAGTACAAACGTGAAACATCGTTATCGAGACTTTGGAGAACCATTTCGCATTTGATAAAAATGAGGACACTTTCTCTTAGTGAAAACTTTCAGAATATTCGACCCCCGGGTCTAAATAAAAGTGTTTCTAAAACATTGAAAATATCTCAAAGCATTTTGGTCCTCGAAGTAGAAAATTTTTGAAATATATTGTGGCACCTAGGATATACCACAAGAAAATAACTCATTTGAAAAGTATGTCTCGAAATTTATTTTTCCAAGATACTCAAGGTTTTCAAAAATCCAATAGGCCAGAATGCCCAAAACTCACACATATCGACGTTCACTAAAACAACTCCTAGTACACGCATCAAAACATTTAAAATCAAGACAATACATGTCTTTAAACGGAAATAAACGATAAAATACCACAGTCGAAGACCGCCTGGGATTCAGAACAAAACCACTGACCCCATTCGAGGCCTCTAAGGACCCTCCCGCACCGACTAGTGAACAAGTCGTACGTGTATAAGCACTAAGCTTCCACAAGAGAACTTGTAAAACGTGAAAATCGATTCGAAAATCATCAGCAACGGACAAAAAACAACAATAAAAAGACATCACAAGTGACGACACTCCTCGTATAAATCAAATACGAGAGTCGACTAAATACATATCGTGAAATCAAAATCCACATAAGGATTCCACCACTTAACAAATAATCATAAAAAAATAGCTCGTGTCACACGAGGCACAACTCAAAGAAGGGAGACTTACTTCCAAAGGTCGCACGAAGATGATGATCGCCCCAAGATACTAATCACGACCAACAAACTCAAACGACGCGTCGCGACACGACTTAGTCAGATAAAATCCGACGAAACAAGACTCAAACAACACGACTTGACCCGACAGCCTAGGTTTCCTCAACCTAAGCTCCGATACCATTTATGTAACACCTCCAATCCGCTCAGGGATATTACACGTCGTAGAACCTTTCCTCAAGGATCTACCAGGCTGGTAACGACATATAACAACTCAACCATGCCTTTAAGGCTAAAATGACTCAGTAGACCGATTTGGTCTTTCAACAAATACATACAACTCAAATATAACTCATGCCCACGCAGGGGTCAAAATACAACCACACCTGTACAACGGGAAAATATAGCAGCGGAAAAATAGAGTACAACTGAACCAATAAACAAAGTACGGTTCCTCATGTGATTAGTATCGATCATCTTTCATCATCCTCCGTGTCGACCCTGTGTTATGCTCCAAAACCTGAATGCAAAAACAGACATCCACCCCCCGAATACTCGGGGGTTAGCAAAACTCCACTGTTTTGCTAGTGCAAGAACAAAGTGCAAATACGAGCCATACCATTCACATTCCACGAATAACAATAACCAAGGATCCTAAAAGATCCAAACGAAACGAAGAGTACTTCCCGAGGCAAGAGTTTGAGAAAACATTTCAAAATCGAAATATCGTAAATCAATGGAAGTAATTTATAAAACGGTTTAGAATGCCATCGAGAGTTTTAATAGAAAACAATTTAGGATTATCAAATCCTACTTTTCAAAATCCAAAAGACAAAAGGGGGTCACCGCCCCAAAGGTTTACTTTCCGAAAAATGACATTTACCAAACCGTTGGGATTTTAGCCCCAAATCCGTAAAATGACTTTTACAAAACCATTGGGATTTTAGCCCCAAATCTCATCAACTCACAGTACACAAGAACGACCACAAGGTTCGTCTCCCAACATCAAAATCCACAAATAAAGGATTTAAAACACAAACAACGAAGTACTCTAGTGCCATCCTAGCCAAGTAGGCCAAACGAACAACTTACCTCTTACACACTTAGTCAATGCATGCAATCATGAAAACCGTTCAAAAGCACTCATTTCCGGAAATGCCAATAGTCAAACCACATTTGTAAAATGCACCACAATTAACCGTGGATCCACCCCTCCGTGGACCCCTACCGAGACCCCGTCGGATCTAACCCATAGTGGTTAAAAGCAAGCTCGTGGATCTACCCCTCTGTGGACCCCTACCGAGACCCCGTCGGATCTAACCCATAGTGAGCATACACACACACACGTTACTCATGCAATACTAATATGCTAAGAATGTAAGTTCATCAAGAATACTTACTAGAGATGGCCACTAATCCGACACCATTATCAAACTCTTCAAAACACAATAACAAGATTAAACACGGAACACACGATTCCATAACTTTAAACAACAGGGATATCATCAAAACCTTCAACGTTCAAAATGATCGAATCATAATCAATTCCCAAAACACACCGTTCGCAAAAACACACACGCGTTTTGAAAGTGAGCCTTTAACGAGGCCAAAACAATTCTTTTGAAAATTCATTTCAAACAACCATACAAACACACCAAGACGATCACCGATCATCATATCCATAAAATAAGAAAAGTATGGGCAAGGTACTTGTCTCGAATAAGAACAACGCGAAGAATCGACCGAAGTAGGTTGACACGAACCGACTACGAACCCGCCGACTCCACCGATCGCCAACTCGCGTTCATAAACTACGATGGACAAATATAACAACGAAAATGAATTCCAAAGTACGACCCAAAGCCACTGAATTCAAAGAATAAATGACGAAGGTTGAAGGATTTCCCCCAAAACGGCCAAGAACACGATTCGTCCCGTCAAATCACGAAAACGGAATTCCAAGTTGAAATATGGATATACAATCCATATAATATGTTTAACAACATCATTTAACCATAATCGATCCATCGAAAACGGATGAAAAACGAGATCGAGGACAAATCCCCCAAAAAGTCAATTTGAAGGAAATCAAGAAATATACTTCGATTCGATGAAGAACAATGGATTAAATGATGTTAAACACAAGAATACTACCAAGATTAATCATACCCATCATGAATTAATCAACAACACGGAACGAATCGGACAAAAATGCAAAAACCCCCAAATTCACGAAATTAGGGTTCTAAGGTAAGATTACCTTGATTCGCTGGATCAAAGGATGATAACGGATGATTGATTGATGTTATGAACTCAAGAACTTCATGGATTTGTTGACAAACATCATGGCTCGAAGATCTCCAAGTCTCCAGCCGCGGAAGAGAAGGAGAGGAAATGAAAAACGAAATGAAATGTGTTGCCGACCACATTTATCTTGGCCGGACTAGCGCGCTAAGTGCCGAGCTAGCGTCTTATCGGCCCGAGCCGCGATCCGATGCCTTACGGACTGAAGCGCTTTCGGCCGGGTAGCGTCGCGGCCTTCGGCCGTGGCGTGCGCTACATGCCGGCCGTAGCGTCTGCGGCGTCAAGCGATGGCGTGCGCTACTGCCGAGCGACCGATTCGAACCCCGGACTCCTGTCTGCACTCCGATAGCGTGCGTTAGGCCAGCCGATAGCGTGTGCTACACCTGCCGGTTAGCGCGCGCAGCCTTCCGGCCGTAGCGTGCGCTACGCCGGTTCCTGCCGCACCCGTCCGGCCGGTGCCCGCAATCGTCCGGCCAGTCCCGCAACCGTCCGGCCAGTGCTCGAACAACAGGGCTCGACGACTCGATTTCCGAAAACGTGCGGAACGAACACGACGAAAAGTTTTTGTACAACATCAACGACCCGAAATGAAAACATAATACCATAATTAATCATACGCGACCAAGAAACGGGTCGAGACAACAATTACAGATACGGATACCCGAAACTTTTAAGAAATTACAAAATGGCCCAAAACGCCCGGAAATCACGATACGTGATCGAATAACCAAACCGGAGTTCACAACACGTCAAAAAAAGTTAAACAGACTTACAGGAAACTCGAAACAACAGTTTCGAATGAGATTCGCAAGAATCGAACTCAAGCGCGGAAAAGTCGCTAAAAAGCACGGAACTCAACAAAACGACACTGAAACGAACTCGGATGTCAAAAAGTGTAGAATTAATCATTCTCGGAATGACGAAACGGTCATGAGAGAGTCGTCAAAACGGACTCCGACCGAAAAAAGAAATTTACCGAAAATCGAAAATTGCGGATATTACAGCTGCAAAGTCTTTTAGAGCCCGTACACCACGGCCAGTCCACAAGGAAGCCAGTGTCCAACAAACGCAGAAAAGTATTCAGATGCCTCAGAATTTTGGCCATGGGCGAGGCAGAGGACAGTGGGACGGAAAGGGTACATCGAGTGCCGGATCTGTTCCCCCACGTCTGTACGAGATTAGGAGAACAGACGATCGAGATCTTCTTTGTTGCATCAGTGTCCGAGATCCTTTCCCGGCCGATTAAGCGTTTTATTCGATACAGGAGCTACGCATTCTTTTATATCCTTGTCTTGTGTAAATCGTTTGAATGTTTCTGGTTTTCATAATTGTGAACCTTATGTTGTTGGTTTACCGAGTGGAGAGAGGATTGTTGGAAACTTAGAAACTAGATATTTCCCTGTATCATTTGGAGGCAGAGAGTGGCTCTCAAACCTGATTATAATAGAAATGCAAGGGGACGATCTGATACTCGGAGACGATTGGCTTAATCGATATGGAGCTATTGTAAACTCTTGAAAGAGGAATATCTCATTGATCGTGACGATGGTTCCAAATCTTGTTTGAGGGATGGAAACTGGGAAGCTCAGGAAAGTTGATCAAAGCGATGAAAGTGTCAAATTGTTGAAACAGTGTGCATGGGATCTTGGTGTTATGCAATGAAGAAAGAAGACGAAATTGTGGAACTTTCATCCATTCCTGTTGTGAACGAATTTCCAGATGTATTTCCTGATGAGTTACCTGGACTACCTCCACGAAGGGATGTAGAATTTACCATTGAACTAGAACCCGGAGCTACACCAATTTCTAAGGCGCCGTATCATATGGCACCTACTGAGATGTATGAACTGAAAAAGCAATTGGCGGAGTTACTGGATAAAGGCTATATTCAGCCAAGCGTTTCACCCTGGGGAGCGCCGGTTCTTTTTGTCCGGAAGAAGGATTGATCACTTCGACTATGTATCGACTATCGAGAGCTGAACAAGATGACGATTAAGAACAAATATCCGTTGCCACGGATTGATGATTTATTTGACCAGTTGCAAGGAGCAACAGTATTCTATAAAATTGATCTGAGATCAGGATATCATCAGCTAAGGATTAAAGAATCAGATGTTCCGAAATCAGCATTCAGAACTCGCTACGGACACTATGAGTTTGTAGTGATGCCGTTTGGTCTCACTAATGCACCTGCTGTATTCATGAAGTTGATGAACCAAGTGTTCATCAAATATTTGGATAAATTTGTGGTCATGTTCATTGATGACATTCTAGTGTATTCTAAGAACCCGGAAGAGCATGCGCAGCATTTGCAGATTATATTAGAACTTTTAAGAAGCGAGCAACTGTACGCCAAACTCTCTAAGTGTGAATTCTGGCTAAAGGAAGTAATGTTCCTCGGTCATGTGGTATCAGTTAAAGGAGTCCGAGTAGATCCTCAGAAGATTGAAGCGGTTTTGGATTGGAAGCCTCCTAAGAACGTGAAAGAAGTCTGAAGTTTCTTAGGACTTGCTGGGTATTATCGTCGGTTCGTGGAAGGGTTTTCCAAAATTTCCCGCCCACTTACTCGACTCCTGCAGAAAACTCAAAAGTTTGAGTGGAATGAGTTGTGTCAGGTTAGCTTTGATGAATTGAAGAAGAGATTGACGACGGCACCGATTCTATCACTTCCACAGGGAACAGGAGGATTTATAGTTTACAGTGATGCTTCGAACCAAGGACTCGGATGCGTATTAATGCAGAATGACAAGGTGATCGCTTACGCGTCACGACAGCTGAAACCTTATGAAGTTAATTACCCAACACATGATTTGGAGCTAGCGGCAGTAGTTTTTGCTTTGAAGATCTGGAGGCATTATCTGTACGGGACTCACTGTCAGATCTTTACGGATCACAAGAGTCTCAAATACGTTTTCAGTCAGAAAGAGTTGAACATGCGGCAAAGGAGATGGTTAGAGCTGATTAAGGACTACGACTTGGAGATTTTGTATCATCCACGCAAAGCGAATGTAGTGGCCGACGCACTCAGCCGCAAGCCTGTTTCTATTCAGATGCTGGAGACTCTGACCTCCCAACTTAGCCTTCAACGAGAGATTATTCGAGAAGGAATTGAAGTATGGTTACAAAGAGTCCAAGGATAACTGTGCGTGATGGAAATAACCGTCGAAGAATGAAGAAATCAAATCTAGACAGGCAGATGATCCTCTGATGATTCGGTTACGTGATGAAGTGATCAAAGGGAAGGCCCCCGGATTCGTAATCCATGATGATGGAGTTTTGAGATTTCAAAACCGACTCTGCGTACCTGATGTCGATGTTCTGAAACAGACAATTATGAAGGAAGCTCATAGTTCGCCCTATTCTATCCACCCGGGCACCAGTAAAATGTATAAGGACTTGAAACAGAATTTCTGGTGGGGAAACATGAAGAAAGATGTAACGGACTATGTTTCGAAATGCTTGACTTGTCAGCAGGTTAATATCGAGCATCAACGGTCTGCCGGAATGTTGAAGCCGCTCCCGATTCCTGAGTGGAAGTGGGAGGACATATCGACGGACTTTAACACTAGTATGCCGAGAACCAAGACAGGAATGAACATGATTTGGGTGATAGCTGATCGTTTAACCAAATCAGCTCATTTTCTAAGCATTAAGGACACGTGGGGACCAGAGAGGTTGGCACGAGTATTTATTTCGGAGATAGTTCGATTGCATGGAACGCCGAAGACCATTGTTTCTGATCGAGACGGCCGTTTTGTGTCTCATTTTTGGAAAGCAGTTCATAAGGCTTTGGGGACAGAATTGAACTTCAGTACAGCTTATCACCCGCAGACTGACGGACAATCCGAGAGGACCATTCAAACGGTGGAAGACATGCTAAGGGCCTATGCCTTAGATTGGTCAAACGATTGGGAAATTCATCTACCGTTGATTGAATTTACCTACAACAATAGTTGGCATACTTCCATTAAGATGGCACCGTTTGAGGCATTATACGGGAGGAGATGTAGATCGCCCCTGTGTTGGGACGATTCATCAGACTTAATCGGGACAGAACCAGAGTTGATCGTACAGACTCGAGAGAAGATAGCCTTGATTCGTAAAAGGTTGTTGACCGCCCAGAGTCGCCAGAAATCTTATGCAGACATACGTCGTCTCCCTTTGGAGTTCAGTACTGGAGACCACATACTTTTAAAGGTTTCTCCTACTCGGGGAATTTTCCGTTTTGGAAGAAGGGGAAAACTGAGTCCGAGATATATCGGACCGTTCGAAATCCTTGAGAGAGTTGGAGAATTGGCATACATATTGGCATTACCGCCATCATTGAGCCATGTTCATAACGTGTTCCACGTATCCCAATTACGGAAGTATATACCAGATCCTAGTCATGTCATTGATTTTGGCGAGATCGAAGTCGCTCAAGATGGCACGTTTGAAGAGAAACCAATCAGGATACTCGAGAGTCGAGTTAAACAGTTGAGAAACAAACCGATTGCATTGGTCAAGGTTCAGTGGTCGCACCACGAAGTGGAAGAAGCCACTTGGGAAACAGAAGAAAGTATGAAGTCCATATATCCAGGATTATTTTCGTCTTGAGTTTCGGGACGAAACTCCTTTTTAGTAGGAGAGTATGTAATATCCAGGTTAATTACCGAGTATTTCACCTGTATTTGAACCCTGTATTAGTTTGGAATTGTGATATCAATAAGTGGAATATGGTATTTACCGTATTTGTATTTTAGTGCATGAGTATGGCAGCATATTACTTGTCTCATACAAATACTCAATAATACAAATTATTGAGTATGGCTGCATATTATAAGTAAAGTAATCAATTATGGAGTTGGGTGGAGGCCAGCACATGGTCCTGGACAGTTTTTAATTATTAAGCCTGGACAGCTTTGGAATCTAGCGTAGGGAATTATTGAGCACAAGGGTCCAGAAACATTTTATAAAGGACAGCACCTCATTTCATTTGGTTTTCATCTTCCTTCACCTGTTCTTAGTTCCCTAAAAGTCCAGAGGGTTTTCCCTACCTCTTAAACACATTTAGACCACCCCTTTTGTGAACTTTGAAGATTGGGTGTCACTGGTGATTGATCATTGAAGTGGAGAAACATCTTGATCTGGCAAGCAAGCAACCGGAGTTGGATTTTACTTATTGCCTCGGTGTTTTCTTCATCTTAAGGTATGTTAATACTAATTCCTACTTGGATTCGTGTTATCAAGGATATGATAGAAGTATGCTGTCAAGATATTGAGTTCCACTGATAAAATCATCCAAGCATCATCATTTTTAGAAATTGGGATGTTTATACTTATGAATAATTCATCAGAGGTTATATCCTTCCATAAAAGTTGGATTTTTTAGATGTTTTCTGGATATAATGATGATATTGGAATCTAACACATAAATCTTGGATCACCCAACCTCACCTGAGAATTTCGTATGTTCAGTTTTCTACCCAGTACCCTACAGTCATCATCTAGGCGAGTCAAGTAGGCTGATCAGCGAGGTTGACTTCTGACTCGACTGATCAGCGAGGTTGACTCGGCTGATCAGCGAGGTTGACTCGGATGATCAGCGAGGTTGACTCGGCTGATCAGCGAGGTTGAATTTCCGGTCCAATCGGGTGTTGACACGTGGCACAATATGATCCGTCTATTTAATTGTCCTTCGAACGGTCATAACTTCTTCATACGAACTCGGATTCGGATGAATTTTTTTTTAAAACGATCTTCTCGAGGTTGACTTTTGACTTGGCTGATCAGCGAGGTTGACTTCTGACTCGGCTGATCAGAGAGGTTGACTTTTGACTCGGCTGATCAGCGAGGTGACTTTTGACTCGACTGATTAGGTTACATTTTATGAACTTCCGACCGTGATTTGGATTGTTAGATGTTCGTACGACTGTAAATGAAATATATATTACTTATTTTGTTAAGGTCTGAACTGAGCAACGTGATTGATTGAAGGGGCAACCTTCGAGTGTTTCGTTTTCGTGGAAGTTTCGTTCTTGTCTTCGAATCGAGGCAAGTACCTTATTTGTTTTATGTATTGTTGTTATACATATTGGCGTGCATGTATGTCGTTATTGTATGTCCACCTCGTGTTGGTCCGACGGGATTATCGGGGGATCTATGCTAGCGTGCGCTGGATCATCGGACGGGTTTTTCCACCATGGGTTGGTCTGACGCGATCATCGTGGGTTCTAGGCAGTGAACGCTGGATCGTCGGAATTACCATGTGTATGTCATGATATCATGTTGTGATTATCAGTTGTATATGTTATTTATTGAGTTTCTCGTAGGAGAAGACTCGTTGGTATTTTTGTCAATTACGTATTATTATTCTGCGTGAGATGTTGAATAATACGTTGTGGTACTTGTACTAGCATCGTTGTGCTAACCCCTTCAGGGGTGAACATTTTGTTTATGTTCAGGATCCAAGAGAGTGGGGAAACAACCACTGGAGCTGCATGACGAAGTGCAGTGATGTTGGCGGGTTTACTTGTCTGTTGTTTGTTAGTTATTTCAATAAGTACTCGAGTACGTAGTCGTTTTTTATGAATTTGAATTTGGTGATGTATTAATAATTTTTGTTAAACATTTGTATTTTCAGTATTTGGTCAGAACTGTTGTATCTTAATTTCGTTATTTTCATTCGTTGGTACCTGTTAATGCCTTGTCAACTCTTTAGCCTTGTAAATCCTGATGTAAAGAATTTACGGCGCTGTAATATTCCTGAATATATCAGGGGTGTTACACCGCATCCGTCTGGCCGGTGCCCGCAATCGTCCGGGCAGTGCTCGAACACCAGGGCTCGACGACTCTATTTCCGAAAACGCACGGAACGAACACGACGAAAAGTTCGCGGACAACATCAACGACCCGGAATGAAAACATAATACCATAATTAGTCATACGCGACCAAGAAATGGGTCTAGACAACAATTACAGATACGGATACCCGTAACTTTGGGTAAATTACAAAATGGCCCAAAACGCCCGAAAATCACGATACGTGATCGAATAACCAAACTGAAGTTCACAACACGTATAACAAAGTTAAACGAACTTACGGGAAACTCGAAATGTTAGCTGACCGAGATTCGCAAGAATCGAACTCAAGTGCGGAAAAGTCGCTAAAAAGCACGGAACTCAACAAAACGACACCGAAACGAACTCGGATGTCAGAAAGTGTAGAATTAATCATTCTCAGAATAATGAAACGGTCATGAGCGAGTCATCAAAACGGACTCCCGCTGGAAAAATAAAAAAAAAAAAAAGAAATTACCGGAAATCGAAAATTGCGGATATTACATTCTACCCTCCTTAAAAGAAGTTTCGTCCCGAAACTTAAAACAAGTAAGGAGAAGCAATATTCCACCAAGAAAACTCAACGAGATACGCAAGAAACGCGTAACTAACGCCCAACGGCGAAACGTTACAAACAACACAACGGAATATATGGTGTGAAAACACGCTCCACGACGACCAACACAACGTCGCCGTTAGGGATATAATAAAACCAACAAGTGACAAGCGTCAACAAACAGATAGTACAATCAAGTCGATTATCCAAACAGTCACAAAACACACGAACGAAAAGCAATACGATTGACCAACCCAACGGTTCATCAATCAAAACGCGAGCCAAACGCTGAACAAATACGGAATTCCACCGCCTAAGGGTTGGAAGATGGAAAACGAGATTAATTTCCCAAACTGAAGGGAATTACGATGGAGCCTGAATGTTCACCAATCACGGAACGAGATCAATAAAAACTGAACAATCAAACGATCGAACCACAATGATCGAGACAACAAAAATCGAACAATCATGTCCGAAACACGAAGGATAATAAAATTCAAACAACAACTCCCAGGATGATCTGGTGAGAACAACAAGACATGCATTCCCATAAGATCCACAGGAAAGGGAATATCGATTGAAAAGTCACAACGACAAACGAGTTATTCCGAAACAATATCACACTCGTTCGATCAACAAAAGCAAGGGGCAGGACAAGCTCAGAAAATGTCAACGAACATAAACGAGTTGACAGAGTCTAGAATACAGAAGTTCAAAATCCGATCCACTACGAATAAAAGAACTACTAGAACCAAAAGATGTTGCTTCCGAACAAGGTTCACAAAAATCGAACCGAACTCGGAAAAGTCACGGCGATACCAGATCGACCCAAAACAAGATCACAGTTCGTTCGAACGATGAAACTGAAATACAGAACAAGTTTAGAAGGTATCAACAAACACGAGCGAGTCGATAGACCTGAGAAACAGGGAATGCAGAAGTCCAAAAACAATACAGGTATTACATTCGACCTCTTATAAAAGAAGGTCGTCCCCGCAACTCACAATAACGGAAACAAGGTACCAACACAAAAAGCAACCGATAGAAAAATCTCCCATAGGCCTCTCAGAACCGATCCTGATGTCTGTGCTGAAGCGCGAACTCCGAAAGTCTCGGTAGCCAATTCGCAAAACTGAATTCGGTGTCCCTCGAGTCCACACTCGAAATGTGTTACTGACGAGAAGGATAATTTGCACGTACATTCCCCCGACATATCACGGTTGAAATGCCTCGGCTCGGCATACCGAAAATACAAACGCTAGATACAATGGAACGTAACATCACAAAACAACAAACCGGAGATGCCAACTCAGCACAACAAGGAATCATAACACATATCATATACAACGATTACCATCGTAAAGTAATACACACACAAACACTACAACAACGACGGTATCGTTCGGCGACCTCAACGGCCCGAACGAGAACCAGCACATAATTACAAACATCATGAAACAATCATACATGTACACAAACGTACAAACCCAAGCTTTAACAACTCACACAGGTGCGATAACACGCAAGCCACCACGAAATGACAACATTAAAGATCGTCATCACACCTTCCCCGACCACAAGCAGGAAATGATGGGTTTTAAAAAACGAAAACCACCTTATGAAAATAGTTTGGAAACACCAGTTGATCTTGACTATCATTTTACAAAAAGTTGAACAAAAATCATTGTCGAGACTTTGAAAACCATCTTGCGTTTGATAAAACGAGGACACTTTCCTTTTTGTGAAAACTTTCAGAAATATCCGACCCTCGGGTCTAAGTATAAGTGTTTCTAAAACATTGAAAATATCTCAAAACATTTTGGTCCTCGAGGTAGAATAATTTGGAAACATATTGTGGCACCTTGGAAGTACCACGAGAAAACGATTCATTTTAAAAGTACGTCTCGAAATTTATTTTCTAAGATACTCAAGGTTTTCAAAAATAATTCAATGGGCTAGAATGCCCAAAAATGCTCATGTAACAATATTCGTTTAAACATATTATAATATATGCATCAAATCGCACAAAGTCAAGACAATACATGTCTTTTACCGGGAAGACAAACAGTCAATTATCACAGTAAAAAAGACATAAATAATGACAACACTCCTCATACAAACGAAATAAGAGAATCACACGAACGCATCACGAAACCAAGAATCTACATGAAGGTTCCATCACTTAACACAAAGTCAAACAAATAGCTCGTGTCACACGAGGCACAACACAAAGAAGGGAGACTTGCAGCCACAGGTCGCACGAAGATGATGATCGCCCCACGATACTAATCACGACCAACAAACTCAGACGACGCATCGCGACACGACTCAGTCAGACAAAATCCAACGAGACAAAACTCAATAGACACCACTAACCCGACAGCCTAGGTTTCCACAACCTAAGCTCCGATACCATTCTGTAACACCCCCAATCCGCTTAGGGATATTACACGCCGTAGACCCTCTCCTGGAGGATCTACCAGGCTGATAACTAAAATCAAACATCGCCTTTAAGGCTAAAATGACTCAGTAGACCGATTTGGTCTTTCAAAAAATACATACAACTCAAATACAACTCATGCCCACGCAGGGGTCAAAATACAACCACACCCGTACAACGGGAAAAAATATACTGCAGCGGGAAAAGAAAATACAACTAGACCAATACGACAGCAACGGATCCTCGTGTGATTAGTATCGTTCATATTTCATCATCCTTCGTGCCGACCCTGTGCTATGCTCCAAAACCTGAATGCAAAAATAGACATCCACCCCCCGAATACTCGGGGGTTAGCAAAACTCCACTGTTTTGCTAGTGCAAGTACAAGTGCAAAAATACGAGCCATACAATTCACATTCCACGAATAACAATAACCAGGAATCATCAAAGATCCAAACATAATGAAAAGTACTTCCCGAGGCAAGAGTTTGGGTAAAACATTCCGAAACCGAAAGACCACAATTAAGGGGAAACAATTTGTAAAATAGTTTAAAATGCCATCGAGAGTTTTAATAGAAAACAATTTAGGATTATCAAATCCTAATCTTTCCAAAATCAACAGGGTCACAATTTCAAAGGTTTTGTTTTCGCAAATAGAAAACCAACAGCAATACACAGGGTTAAAACCCACGTCACGTGTCTTCGGCGGACATAAAATCAATACAATATAATCGCCCAAGATACGTAAACCTTGGTCACTAAAAATACAACACCAACTCGTGAATCCAGGGCTATACCATTGGATTCCCTTCGTGGCCCCGTCGGACCCTCCCAAGGTGAGCAGAGTGCGTTTTCGAAATCATATACACCAACTCGTGAAGTTTTACTCGTGAATCCAGGGCTATACCATTGGACTCCCGCCGTGGCCCCGTCGAACCAACCCACGGTGAGTAAACACATTCACAAACATACACACGCACTCGTGAAGTTTTACTCGTGAATCCAGGGCTATACCATTGGACTCCCGCCGTGGCCCCGTCGAACCAACCCACGGTGAGTAAACACATTCACAAACATAAGCAATCGCACTCGTGAATCCAGGGCTATACCATTGGACTCCCGCCGTGGCCCCGTCGAACCAACCCACGGTGAGCGAAATACATTCACACAATTAACACGTCACAACAAGGATATTCATACAATCCACCAAAGGCAACAAACACAAAGCACGATGTAATCGTCAAATCACAATGCACCAAAATGAGACAATATACATCCATACGCAACACCAAGTGCGCAAACACACCAAACATATCCAGAGGAGTCACATACTCGTTCATGAAACACACCAATCACAAAACACACGCGGTTTTGAAAGAGGGCCTTTAACAAGGCTAACCAAATCTTTTGAAAACTCATTTCAAACAAACAAACAAACACACTAAGACGATCACCGATCATCATTGTAACACCCCGAGATATTCAGAGTATATTACAGCGCCGTGGACCCCCACATGGGACCCACCAGGCTACAAACAAGAAAACGCCACTCGACTAACCATCCCGGTTAGCGAGGACACACATTTAATTATAAGACATAAAAAGTTACGCCCGGAGCAACCGGCGAAATGATCATCAACCAACAATGTAACAATTTAAAAGTAGTACAACACGGAATTTGAATTTGAAAAGCCTAAGTACTCGCGAGTACACTCTATAAGTTTATAATTATTAGAACAATCAATTCAAAATGGACAAGGAAATAGAAAGACCCAAATGCAGATGTCAACGACCCTGGCCAACGTCCTCGTACTGTCCAGGTGCCCGCTCGTCCGGATGATCATAACCTGAAATCCATAACAAGAATTTCCCCAAAACGGGTCCCCAGAGGGGTTATCAATTACGCTAGTACAAGTAATCAAGGCAAACCAATCGCTTACACATTTCATAGTACATGCACCAATATCATTTCGAAGACCAAAATAAGACATGTCTTTTCCGGAAACAAACAGTCACAATTAATTTGCCTAGGACCGGGACGCCACGAATCCCACTCGAGGCCTCAAAGGACCCACCCGAGCTGGCCACATTCATAAAACAAGTCAAGCACCACACGTCACCTAGACCGGACGAAGCCACGAATCCCACTCGAGGCCTCTAAGGACCCTCCCGAGCTGGCTAGCGAATCAAACTCATGAATCCAGGACGAAACCATAGATTCCCTCGAGGCCCCGTCGGACCCTCCCGAGGTGAGTAAAGCACACACAATATACATTACCATTTCACATTAAGCATAAAGGTTTCCAAGAATTACTTGCCTTGAATATTTTGATGACGCAACGAACGGAAAGGATAATCACCGACGAACACTAGGAATCAACGGAACCAAACCTAACGATTCGAAGAACATAATTACAACCAACTCTAGTCGAATACGGAAATGGAATACACCCGAAAACCCGCCTACGATTCGTGTATATTCACATAAAATAATAACGAGGGCGGACCACAACCAAACCCTCTCGATTCCGCAAAACTATGAAAATATACTCTGAATCCGTAGGAAAATTTATGATAGCAACAAGATTAATCATATTCATCAAGAATCTATCAACAAAACGGAAAGAATCGGACAAAAACCCCAAAATCCCCAATTATTCGAAAGTAGGGTTCTAGAGATGTTACCTTCGGAGATTCCAAGTACTAAGATCCGTAGAACACGCGTTGGATTGATTGTCCGGGCTTCACGATCGAAAGGAGATGAAGAAAATCAAACACTCAAATGATTTGTGAAGGAAAAACCCTCCCTCAAGCTCTCTCTCTCGGTTGTAGGTGAAGAAAAGGGAAAGAAATGAGCTGAAATGCTCAAAAAATGAATTTATAGGGGTTGACTGCCCTGCCGGACACGGCACGTGCCGATCGGCACGGTCATGTCGCACAGCTGGCCGACAGGGACTCGACCGTGTCCTGCTTGACACGGTCGCGGCGCGGAGGGCCTTCCGATAGTGACCCGTCCGACAGCGACTCGGCATGACTCGACCGTGTCCTGGAACACGGTCGGGCGTGTCGGCAGTCGGTTCTGGCTTATTCGGAAGAGTTCGACTCGGCCGTGCCAAACGACACGGTCGAGTCCTGTGGGCAGAGACTTTGGCATTTCCGGACGAGTACGGCACGGGCCGTGTCGGACGACACGGCCGAGTTCGGTCGGCAGTGATCGGCCAATAACTGAAAAATGAGCGGGTGAGCTAAAACGACCATAACTCTCTCGTACGGACTCCGATTGACTCACCGTTTGAACCATTGGAAAGCTAACTCGATGTTCTATAATATTGCAAAGATTTAGAATTTTTGAAGTCACCAAAAATTAATGGTGATCTAACAAAGTCGAACTCATATGAGAAAAGTTGAAACAATGAACAATAACGATACACAACTCGAAGTTTTTCCGAACGGTGAACACGGTGAACGAACATGATTGATGAATGATTATAAATGAGTGAAAATCCACTGAGTGACAATCACCGAATGAAATTACTGAATGTTAATGATGAATTACAACCGGGTATTACATACACCCCCTTAAAAGAGTTTCGTCCCGAAACTAAGGGTCAAACAACTCGGGATAACTCTCCCACATACTATCCTCGGTTTCCCAAGTAGCCTCTTCGACTCCGTGTCTTGACCACCGCACTTTGACCAAAGGGATGGTCTTATGCCTCGCCAAGCTTTCTCACGATGCTCCAAAATCTTCAAAGGACGCTCCTCAAAAGTAATATCTTCACAATATCAATCTCGCCATAATCGATGACGTGACTAGGATCCGAACATATTTCCTCACCGAAACATGAAAACGCTATGAACATGACTCAAGGCCGGGGGTAACGCCAAACGGTATGCTAACCCACCGACTCGCTCGAGAATCTCGAAGGGTCCAATAAATCTCGGACTCAACTTCCCCTTCTTCCCGAAACGGAAAACTCCTCTCGTTGGCGACACCTTCAGCAAAACGTGGTCTCCCACCTCGAATTCTAAAGGTCTACGACGGACATCGGCATATGACTTCTGTCGACTCTGGGCCATCAACATCCGTTCTCGAATTAATTCTATCTTCCGCCTCGTCTCTAAAACGACATCCGGCTCGGTCCCGACTAAATCGGACGCCTCATTCCAACAAATCGGTGACCGACATCGCCGCCCATAAAGTGCCTCGTACGGTGCCATCCGAATCGACGTGTGCCAACTATTGTTGCACGTAAATTCGATCAACGGCAAATGCTCCTCCCAGTCGTTGCTCCAATCGAGAGCGCACGCACGCAACATATCCTCGAACGTCTGGATAGTGCGTTCCGACTGTCCATCTGACTGAGGATGGAAAGAGGTACTCAAATGCAAACGGGTACCCAACGCCTTATGCACCGCCTGCCAAAAGTGCGATACAAAACGGCCATCACGATCCGAAACGATAGACTTCGGAGTACCGTGAAGCCTCACAATCTGTGCGATAAATATACGGGCCAACTTCTCCGGGCCCCAAGTGTCCTTGATGCCCAGAAAATGTGCCGACTTGGTCAGACGATTAACAATCACCCAAACCATATTCATGCCCGATCTCGATCTCGGCAAACTCGTAATGAAATCCATCGATATATCTTCCCATTTCCATTCCGGAACGGGAAGTGACTGCAATAACCCAGCCGGTCGCTGATGCTCGATTTTGACCTGCTGGCAAGTCAAACATCTCGCCACAACCGTGCGACCTCCTCCTTCATATCATTCCACGAAGTTCCTCCTCGGGTCCTTGTACATCTTACTCGAGCCGGGATGAACGGAATAGGGTGTGGAATGGGCCTCACGCAAAATACCATGTCGCAACCTGGATCGTTCGGCACACAAAGCCGACTGGAATCTCAAAACACCATCCTCGTGAAT
Organism: Orobanche coerulescens; assembly: GCA_033398695.1. Lineage (NCBI taxonomy): Eukaryota > Viridiplantae > Streptophyta > Magnoliopsida > Lamiales > Orobanchaceae > Orobanche > Orobanche coerulescens. The sequence continues at coordinate 81,268,667 of CM065815.1, read as the reverse complement.
CACAAACCCAGGAGACTTTCCTTTAAGAACGTTCTCTCGGATTTGAGTAATCATCGGATCCTCTAATTGCTTGATTTAATTTCATCGATCAAAGACGAGAAATTTCTAAGGCACAAAGTTGCCCGACAGATCCAGCAAAGAAACCTCAACATCTAACCCGATCAAAGCCCGCCGAAGCTCGATCGAGGCGTAAGGAACTCAAGCGTCGCAACGCAATCGGTTTCCGACTCAAGGCGTCGGCCACGACATTCGCCTTACCGGATGATAAAGGATTTCGAGGTCATAATCCTTAATCAACTCTAACCACCTCCTCTCGCCTCATATTCAACTCTCATTGAGTAAATATGTATTTCGACTTTAATGATCGGTAAAAATCTGACATGCAGAGCCGAAAAGATAGTGACGCCAAATCTTGAGTGCAAAGACAACCGCCGCTAACTCCAAATCATGAGTAGGGTAGTTAAGCTCATACGGCCTCAACTGTCTCGACGCATAGGCAATGGTCTTTCCGTCTTGCATCAATACGCACCCAAGACCACGACCAAGCATCGCTAAAAACGGCGAAACCCTCGTTGCCACATGGCAATGCCAAAACCGGGCTGAAGTCAAACGCTTCTTCAGCTCCTCAAAACTCGATCGCCTCTCATCGGTCCGCATTTAACTTCTCGGATTTACGGAGCAATCTGGTAAGTGGTCGAGCTAGTTTTGAGAAACCTCACGAACCTACGGTAGTAGCCACCAAACCCAAGAAACTACGGACCTCCTTCACATTTGTGGCGATGCCCAATCCAACACCGCCTCAATTTTCTGCGGATCCACTCGAACTCCCTACCTGAAATCACGTGACCCAAAACATCACTTCCTTCACTAACTCACATTTCGAGAACTTCGCATAGAGTTGCTCGGTCCTCAAAATGTCTAACACTACCCGTAAATGATGGGCATGCTCTTCCTCGTTCCTCGAATAAATAAGAATATCGTCAATGAAGACGACGACACACTTATCCAAATACTCGATAAAGACTTTGTTCGTCAACTGCATGAACACCGCCGGCGCGTTAGTTAACCCGAAAGGCATAACTACAAACTCATAATGTCCGTATCTCGTCCGAAAAGCCGTTTTCGGCACGTCGGACTCCCTCACCCGGAGCTAATAGTACCCCGATATCAAATCAATCTTTGAGAATACCGCCGCTCCCTGCAACTGATCGAACAAGTTGTCAATCCTCGGTAAAGGATACTTGTTCTTGATGGTCACCTTGTTCAGTTCACGATAGTCGATACACAAACGTAGTGAACCATCCTTCTTACGCACAAACAAGACCGGTGCGCCCCAAGGCGAGACGCTCGGTCGAACATACCCCGACTCAAGAAGTTCACTCAACTGTTTCTTCAACTCTGACATCTCTGAAGGTGCCATGCGATACGGCGCCTTCGAAATCGGAGCCGCACCCGGCTCTAACTCTATAGCAAACTCAACCTCACGATCCGGTGGCAATCCCGGCAACTCGTCAGGAAATACATCAGGAAACTCACTAACGACTGGAATCGATGAAAGCTCGACTCCACCATTCTCCACCTTCAAGGCGTAGCACCAATAACTAGTACACCCTTTTCGCAGGAGTTTCATCGCCTTCAAGGCGTTAATAACAAACTTCTGGTTTCTCTTTCGCCCTGCGAAAGAGTGTTCGGTGCCGTCCTCGGCTAACATAGTGATGATTCTCGTGCGGTAGTTCATGATCGCGCCATGCCGCTCGAGCCAATCATCCCCGAGAATCAGATCCTCACCCTCGATACCCACGACAATAAGATTAGAGAGCCAAGCCCTCTCACAAATAATCACAGAACAGTCCCGGACTTCTCGATCACCGACAATTCTATCACCGCTAGGAAGTTTAACGATGAAAGGCTCACAAGGTGACAAGCAGTCGAGACTCAAACGGCGTACACACTCTAGAGAAATGAATGAATGCGTAGCACCCGAATCAAAAAGCACACCGACAGGATGAGAATGGATATGAACGGTACCTGTCGCCACAGTAGCTGCTGGGTCATCGGCCCTCCTCATCTCGTATATACGCGGCTGGGCGGAGCCGACACTGGAAGCTCCTCCTCTAGCGGGTTGACCCCGACCCCTACCTCGGCCGGCACTCGGTGGAGGCGGCGGAGCAAATGAGCCCTGGTTCACACTCGGCTCCATAAGTGCAAAACGGGCGCCTCGAAACTGTCTGAGCTTCTCGCAAAAAGAAGCTTTGTGGCCCGACTGACCACAAGTATGACAAGTCAAAGGTAAGCGAGGACAATCCCGGTTCACGTGGCCTGGCTTGCCACAGTTAAAGCATCTGGGGTCCCGGACGACGGTTCGGGAGGCACTCTGAAAGCTCCCAGAAAAACGAGCCGAACCGCCCGTAGAAATATTTGCAGCCTGAGATTTCTGCTGGCCTCCACTCTTGGGACCAGAAAAATTTCCGACCGACTTCTGCTTCTTGCTCTCGCGAGCCAAATCGCTAGCGGTCACCGACATATCATAAGCAAGAGCTCGACTCTGATAATCCTTCAAGGTAGTATAGACGAGCCCAGACATATAGTCCCGAATGGACAGTTTCATTCTCCTGGAAAAATGGAAAATCTTGTCGCTCTCTTCGACAACTTGGGTCTTCACATAACCCAACTCCTTGTTAAAATCGGCAATAGCTTGGGATACGGGGATATCCCGTGGTTGAGCATCAAAGAAAGCATGCACTCGAGCCTGTCGACCGGCCATGGACAATACTCGGTCTCCATCAACTCCCCGAAACTCGGCCCACGAAGCAACATGATCTTTGGGACCAACGGCCTCCCACCAATCTGTAGCATCTCCCGTGAGAAAGTATTGAGCAATAGGGACCTTACGGTCCTCGGGGCAGTTGGTAGCAGTGAATACTTTGGATATCTCCTTGATCCACCCTTCCCAGCCGATCGGGTCCGAAGCTCCCGAACGGGAGGATGCATCTTGATGACATCCTGAAGCCAACGATCCGTTCCGCCCGATTAGCATGGGCACGATCGGGGTTCTGGACCACCTGAGCTATAGCCGCCATCAGTTAACCATTTGCCGCATAACGGCCGCAATACCAAGATCGGCGCGCTCTGAGAAGAAGCATGACTGTGACGGTCACCGCATCGCCGGCCTCGAAGAATGCGACGTGGCCGCCCCACCGGCTGCCCCACGTCCTCGGCCGCGTCCTCGACCACGACCACGACCACGGTTTCCTCCGGCATCCATACTGAAGTTGAGAGATACCAGAAATATATCGATGATGAGTAAGGGAGGAAAAGCAACTACGATTCAAAAGTGGAAATACAATGCAAGAAACAAAAGAGCCGAATAAGAAAACTTACGAGCACTGGAAGTACTGGGATGCTGGCAGCGGTGTGACAATGTGCAAAACAAATACGACTAGACCCAAATAACCAACAAGCCTAGGTATCCATAAACCTGGCTCCGATACCATTTCTGTAACACCCCGAGATATTCAGAGTATATTACAGCGCCGTGGACCCCCACATGGGACCCACCAGGCTACAAACAAGAAAACGCCACTCGACTAACCATCCCGGTTAGCGAGGACACACATTTAATTATAAGACATAAAAAGTTACGCCCGGAGCAACCGGCGAAATGATCATCAACCAACAATGTAACAATTTAAAAGTAGTACAACACGGAATTTGAATTTGAAAAGCCTAAGTACTCGCGAGTACACTCTATAAGTTTATAATTATTAGAACAATCAATTCAAAATGGACAAGGAAATAGAAAGACCCAAATGCACATGTCAACGACCCTGGCCAACGTCCTCGTCTTGTCTGTACCCGCTCGTCCGGATGATCATAACCTGAAATCCATAACAAGAATTTCCCCAAAACGGGTCCCCAGAGAGGTTATCAATTACGCTAGTACAAGTAATCAAGGCAAACCAATCGCTTACACATTTCATAGTACATGCACCAATATCATTTCGAAGACCAAAATAAGACATGTCTTTTCCGGAAACAAACAGTCACAATTAAATTGCCAAGGACAGGGACGACGCCACGAATCCCACAAGAGGCATCTAATGACCCACCCGAGCTGTACACATTCATAAAACAAGTCAAGCACATCATGTCACCTAGGACCGGGACGAAGCCACGAATCCCACTCGAGGCCTCTAAGGACCCTCCCGAGCTCTAGCGAATCAAACTCATGAATCCAGGACGAAGCCATAGATTCCCTCGAGGCCCCGTCGGACCCTCCCGAGGTGAGTAAAGCACACACAATATACATTACCATTTCACATTAAGCATAAAGGTTTCCAAGAATTACTTGCCTTGAATATTTTGATGACGCAACGAACGGAAAGGATAATCACCGACGAACACTAGGAATCAACGGAACCAAACCTAACGATTCGAAGAACATAATTACAACCAACTCTAGTCGAATACGGAAATGGAATACACCCGAAAACCCGCCTACGATTCGTGTATATTCGCATAAAATAATAACGAGGGCGGACCACAACCAAACCCTCTCGATTCCGCAAAACTATGAAAATATACTCTGAATCCGTAGGAAAATTTATGATAGCAACAAGATTAATCATATTCATCAAGAATCTATCAACAAAACGGAAAGAATCGGACAAAAACCCCAAAATCCCCAATTATTCGAAAGTAGGGTTCTAGAGATGTTACCTTCGGAGATTCCAAGTACTAAGATCCGTAGAACACGCGTTGGATTGATTGTCCGGGCTTCACGATCGAAAGGAGATGAAGAAAATCAAACACTCAAATGATTTGTGAAGGAAAAACCCTCCCTCAAGCTCTCTCTCTCGGTTGTAGGTGAAGAAAAGGGAAAGAAATGAGCTGAAATGCTCAAAAATGAATTTATAGGGGTTGATCGCTCGCCGGACACGGCCCGTGCCGATCGGCACGGTCGTGTCGCATACCGGCCGACAGGGGACTCGACCGTGTCTCGCTTGACACGGTCGCGGCGCGAGGGCCTTCCGATAGTGACCGTCCGACGCCGACTCGGCATGACTCGGCCGTGTCTGGAACACGGTCGGGCGTGTCAGCGATCGGTTCAGCTTATTCGGAAGAGTTCGACTCGGCCGTGCCAGACGACACGGTCGAGTCCTGTGGGCAGAGACTTTGGCATTTCCGGACGAGTACGGCACGGGCCGTGTCGGACGACACGGCCGAGTTCGGTCGGCAGTGATCGGCCAATAACTGAAAAATGAGCGGGTGAGCTAAAACGACCATAACTCTCTCGTACGGACTCCGATTGACTCACCGTTTGAACCATTGGAAAGCTAACTCGATGTTCTATAATATTGCAAAGATTTAGAATTTTTGAAGTCACCAAAAATTAATGGTGATCTAACAAAGTCAAACTCATATGAGGAAAGTTGAAACAATGAACAATAACGATACACAACTCGAAGTTTTTCCGAACGGTGAACACGGTGAACGAACATGATTGATGAATGATTATAAATGAGTGAAAATCCACTGAGTGACAATCACCGAATGAAATTACTGAATGATAATGATGAATTACAACCGGTATTACATACACCCCCTTAAAAGAGTTTCGTCCCGAAACTAAGGGTCAAACAACTCGGGATAACTCTCCCATACTATCCTCGGTTTCCCAAGTAGCCTCTTCGACTCCGTGTCTTGACCACCGCACTTTGACCAAAGGGATGGTCTTATGCCTCGATCGTTTCTCACGATGCTCCAAAATCTTCAAAGGACGCTCCTCAAAAGTAATATCTTGACAATATCAATCTCGCCATAATCGATGACGTGACTAGGATCCGAACATATTTCTCACCGGGAAACATGAAAACGCTATGAACATGACTCAAGGCGGGGTAACGCCAAACGGTATGCTAACCCACCGACTCGCTCGAGAATCTCGAAGGTCCAATAAATCTCGGACTCAACTTCCCCTTCTTCCCGAAACGGAAAACTCCTCTCGTTGGCGACACCTTGACAAAACGTGGTCTCCCACCTCGAATTCTAAAGGTCTACGACGGACATCGGCATATGACTTCTGTCGACTCTGGGCCATCAACATCCGTTCTCGAATTAATTCTATCTTCCGCCTCGTCTCTAAAACGACATCCGGCTCGGTCCCGACTAAATCGGACGCCTCATTCCAACAAATCGGTGACCGACATCGCCGCCCATAAAGTGCCTCGTACGGTGCCATCCGAATCGGCGTGTGCCAACTATTGTTGCACGAAATTCGATCAACGGCAAATGCTCCTCCGGTCGTTGCTCCAATCGAGAGCGCACGCACGCAACATATCCTCGAACGCCCTGGATAGTGCGTTCCGACCGCCCATCCGACCGAGGATGGAAAGAGGTACTCAAATGCAAACGGTACCCAACGCCTTATGCACCGCCCGCCAAAAGTGCGATACAAAACGGCCATCACGATCCAAACGATAGACTTGAGTACCGTGAAGCCTCACAATCTGGCGATAAATATACGGCCAACTTCTCCGGCCCCAAGTGTCCTGATGCCCAGAAAATGTGCCGACTTGGTCGACGATTAACAATCACCCAAACCATATTCATGCCCGATCTCGATCTCGGCAAACTCGTAATGAAATCCATCGATATATCTTCCCATTTCCATTAGAACGGAAGTGATCGCAATAACTTGAAGTCGCTGATGCTCGATTTTGACTGTGGCAAGTCAAACATCTCGCCACAAGCGTGCGACCTCCTCCTTCATATCATTCCACGAGAAGTTCCTCCTCGTGTCCTTGTACATCTTACTCGAGCCAGGATGAACGGAATAGGGTGTGGAATGGGCCTCACGCAAAATACCATGTCGCAACCCTGGATCGCTCGGCACACAAAGCCGACTGGAATCTCAAAACACCATCCTCGTGAATCACAAACCCAGGAGACTTTCCTTTAAGAACGTTCTCTCGGATTTGAGTAATCATCGGATCCTCTAATTGCTTGATTTAATTTCATCGATCAAAGACGACGAAATTTCTAAGGCACAAAGTTGCCCGACAGATCCAGCAAAGAAACCTCAACATCTAACCCGATCAAAGCCCGCCGAAGCTCAGACTGAGGCGTAAGGAACTCAAGCGTTTGCAACGCAAACGGTTTCCGACTCAAGGCGTCGGCCACGACATTCGCCTTACCGGATGATAAAGGATTTCGAGGTCATAATCCTTAATCAACTCTAACCACCTCCTGCCTCATATTCAACTCTCGTGAGTAAATATGTATTTCAGACTTTAATGATCGGTAAAAATCGACATGCAGAGCCGAAAAGATAGTGACGCCAAATCTTGAGTGCAAAGACAACCGCCGCTAACTCCAAATCGTGAGTAGGGTAGTTAAGCTCATACGGCCTCAACTGTCTCGACGCATAGGCAATGGTCTTGCCGTCCGCATCAATACGCACCCAAGACCACGACCAAGCATCGCTAAAAACGGCGAAACCCTTGTTGCCACATGGCAATGCCAAAACCGGGCTGAAGTCAAACGCTTCTTGACTCCTCAAAACTCGATTGCCTCTCATCGGTCCGCATTTAACTTCTCGGATTTACGAGCAATCGTGTAAGTGGTCGAGCTAGTTTTGAGAAACCCTCGACGAACCTACGGTAGTAGCCAGCCAAACCCAAGAAACTACGGACCTCCTTCACATTTGTGGGCGATGCCCAATCCAACACTGCCTCAATTTTCTGCGGATCCACTCGAACTCCCTCGGCTGAAATCACGTGACCCAAAAACATCACTTCCTTCATCCAGAACTCACATTTCGAGAACTTCGCATAGAGTTGCTCGGTCCTCAAAATGTCTAACACTACCCATAAATGATGGGCATGCTCTTCCTCGTTCCTCGAATAAATAAGAATATTGTCAATGAAGACGACGACACACTTATCCAAATACTCGATAAAGACTTTGTTCGTCAACTGCATGAACACCGCCGGCGCGTTAGTTAACCCGAAAGGCATAACTACAAACTCATAATGTCCGTATCTCGTCCGAAAAGCCGTTTTCGGCACGTCGGACTCCCTCACCCGGAGCTGATAGTACCCCGATCTCAAATCAATCTTTGAGAATACCGCCGCTCCCTGCAATTGATCGAACAAGTTGTCAATCCTCGGCAAAGGATACTTGTTCTTGATGGTCACCTTGTTCAGTTCACGATAGTCGATACACAAACGTAGTGAACCATCCTTCTTACGCACAAACAAGACCGGTGCGCCCCAAGGCGAGGCGCTCGGTCGAACATACCCCGACTCAAGCAGTTCACTCAACTGTTTCTTCAACTCTGACATCTCTGAAGGTGCCATGCGATACGGCGCCTTCGAAATCGGAGCCGCACCCGGCTCTAACTCTATAGCAAACTCAACCTCACGATCCGGTGGCAATCCCGGCAACTCGTCAGGAATACATCAGAAACTCACTAACGATCGGAATCGATGAAAGCTCGACTCCACCATTCTCCGCCTTCAAGGCGTAGCACCAATAACCAGTACACCCTTTTCGCAGGAGTTTCATCGCCTTCAAGGCGTTAATAACAAACTTCTGGTTTCTCTTTCGCCCTGCGAAAGAGTGTTTGGTGCCGTCCTCGGCTAACATAGTGATGATTCTCGTGCGGTAGTTCATGATCGCGCCATGCCGCTCGAGCCAATCATCCCCGAGAATCAGATCCTCACCCTCGATACCCACGACAATAAGATTAGAGAGCCAAGCCCTCTCACAAATAATCACAGAACAGTCCCGGACTTCTCGATCACCGACAATTCTATCACCGCTAGGAAGTTTAACGATGAAAGGCTCACAAGGTGACAAGAAGTCGAGACTCAAACGGCGTACACACTCTAGAGAAATGAATGAATGCGTAGCACCTGAATCAAAAAGCACACCGACAGGATGAGAATGGATATGAACGGTACCTGTCGCCACTGTAGCTGCTGGGTCATCGGCCCTCCTCATCTCGTATATACGCGGCTGGGCGGAGCCGACACTGGAAGCTCCTCCTCTAGCGGGTTGACCCCGACCCCTACCTCGGCCGGCACTCGGTGGAGGCGGCGGAGCAAATGAGCCCTGGTTCACACTCGGCTCCATAAGTGCAAAACGGGCGCCGCGAAACTGTCTGAGCTTCTCGCAAAAAGAAGCTTTGTGGCCCGACTGACCACAAGTATGACAAGTTAAAGGTGGGCGAGGACAATCCCGGTTCACGTGGCCTGGCTTGCCACAGTTAAAGCATCTGGGGTCCCGGACGACGGTTCGGGAGGCACTCTGAAAGCTCCCAGAAAAACGAGCCGAACCGCCCGTAGAAATATTTGCAGCCTGAGATTTCGCGGCCTCCACTCTGGGACCAGAAAAATTTCCGACCGACTTCGCTTCTTGCTCGCGAGCCAAATCGCTAGCGGTCACCGACATATCATAAGCAAGAGCTCGACTGATAATCCTTCAAGGTAGTACAGACGAGCCTGCATATAGTCCCGAATGGACAGTTTCATTCTCCTGGAAAAATGGAAAATCTTGTCGCTCTCTTCGACAACTTGGGTCTTCACATAACCCAACTCCTTGTTAAAATCGGCAATAGCTTGGGATACGGGGATATCCCGTGGTTGAGCATCAAAGAAAGCATGCACTCGAGCCTGTCTGACCGGCCTTGGACAATACTCGGTCTCCATCAACTCCTGAAACTCGGCCCACGAAGCAACATGATCTTTGGGACCAACGGCCTCCCACCAATCTGTAGCATCTCCCGTGAGAAAGTATTGAGCAATAGGGACCTTACGGTCCTCGGCGCTTGGTAGCGGTGAATACTTTGGATATCTCCTTGATCCACCCTTCCCACCCGATCGGGTCCGAAGCTCCCGAACCGGGAGGATGCATCTTGATGACATCCTGAAGCCAACGATCCGTTCCGCCCGATTAGCATGGGCACGATCGGGGTCTGACCACTGAGCTATAGCCGCCATCTGGTTAACCATTTGCCGCATAATGGCCGCAATACCAAGATCGGCGCGCTCCCGAGAAGAAGCATGACTGTGACGGTCACCGATCGCCGGCTCCCGAAGAATGCGACGTGGCCGCCCCACCGGCCGCCCCACGTCCTCGGCCGCGTCCTCGACCACGACCACGACCACGGTTTCTCCGCATCCATACCGAAGTTGAGAGATAACAGTATATATCGATGATGAGTAAGGGAGGAAAAGCAACTACGATTCAAAAGTGGAAATACAATGCAAGAAACAAAAGAGCCGAATAAGAAAACTTACGAGCACCGAAGTACTGGATGTCTGGGATCTTGGCGGTGTGACAATGTGCAAAACAAATACGACTAGACCCAAATAACCAACAAGCCTAGGTATCCATAAACACGGCTCCGATACCATTTCTGTAACACCCCGAGATATTCAGAGTATATTACAGCGCCGTGGACCCCCACATGGGACCCACCAGGCTACAAACAAGAAAACGCCACTCGACTAACCATCCCGGTTAGCGAGGACACACATTTAATTATAAGACATAAAAAGTTACGCCCGGAGCAACCGGCGAAATGATCATCAACCAACAATGTAACAATTTAAAAGTAGTACAACACGGAGTTTGAATTTGAAAAGCCTAAGTACTCGCGAGTACACTCTATAAGTTTATAATTGTTAGAACAATCAATTCAAAATGGACAAGGAAATAGAAAGACCCAAATGCACATGTCAACAACCCTGGCCAATGTCCTCGTACTGTCCAGGTGCCCGCTCGTCCGGATGATCATAACCTGAAATCCATAACAAGAATTTCCCCAAAACGGGTCCCCAGAGGGGTTAGCAATTACGCTAGTACAAGTAATCAAGGCAAACCAATCGCTTACACATTTCATAGTACATGCACCAATATCATTTCGAAGACCAAAATAAGACATGTCTTTTCCGGAAACAAACAGTCACAATTAATTTGCCTAGGACCGGGACGAAGCCACGAATCCCACTCGAGGCCTCTAAGGACCCTCCCGAGCTGGCCACATTCATAAAACAAGTCAAGCACCACACGTCACCTAGGACCGGGACGAAGCCACGAATCCCACTCGAGGCCTCTAAGGATCCTCCCGAGCTGGCTAGCGAATCAAACTCATGAATCCAGGACGAAGCCATAGATTCCCTCGAGGCCCCATCGGACCCTCCCGAGGTGAGTAAAGCACACACAATATACATTACCATTTCACATTAAGCATAAAGGTTTCTAAGAATTACTTGCCTTGAATATTTTGATGACGCAACGAACGGAAAGGATAATCACCGACGAACACTAGGAATCAACGGAACCAAACCTAACAATTCGAAGAACATAATTACAACCAACTCTAGTCGAATACGGAAATGGAATACACCCGAAAACCCGCCTACGATTCGTGTATATTCGCATAAAATAATAACGAGGGCGGACCACAACCAAACCCTCTCGATTCCGCAAAACTATGAAAATATACTCTGAATCCGTAGGAAAATTTATGATAGCAACAAGATTAATCATATTCATCAAGAATCTATCAACAAAACGGAAAGAATCGGACAAAAATCCCATAATCCCCAATTATTCGAAAGTAGGGTTCTAGAGATGTTACCTTCGGAGATTCAAGTACTAAGATCCGTAGAACAGGCGTTGGATTGATTGTCCGGGCTTCACGATCGAAAGGAGATGAATAAAATCAAACACTAAAATGATTTGTGAAGGAAAAACCCTCCCTCAAGCTCTCTCTCTCGGTTGTAGGTGAAGAAAAGGGAAAGAAATGAGCTGAAATGCTCAAAAAATGAATTTATAGGGGTTGACTGCCCTGCCGGACACGGCCCGTGCCGATCGGCACGGCCGTGTCGCATACCGCCGACAGGACTCGACCGTGTCCCGCTTGACACGGCCGCGGCGCGGAGGGCCTTCCGATAGTGACCGTCCGACTGACTCGGCATGACTCGGCCGTGTCACGGAACACGGTCGGGCGTGTCGGCAGTCGGTTCTGGCTTATCCGGAAGAGTTCTACTCGGCCGTGCCAAATGACACGGTCGAGTCCTGTGGGCAGAGACTTCGGCATTTCCGGACGAGTACGGCACGGGCCGTGTCGGACGACACGGCCGAGTTCGGTCGGCAGTGATCGGCCAATAACTGAAAAATGAGCGGGTGAGCTAAAACGACCATAACTCTCTCGTCCGGACTCCGATTGACTCACCGTTTGAACCATTAGAAAGCTAACTCGATGTTCTATAATATTGCAAAGATTTAGAATTTTTGAAGTCACCAAAAATTAATGGTGATCTAACAAAGTCGAACTCATATGAGGAAAGTTCAAACAATGAACAATAACGATACACAACTCGAAGTTTTTCCGAACGGTGAACACGGTGAACGAACATGATTGATGAATGATTATAAATGAGTGAAAATCCACTAAGTGACAATCACCGAATGAAATTACTGAATGATAATGACTGAATTACAACCGGGTATTACAATCATATCCACAAAACAAGAATAGTATGGACGAGGTACTTGCCTCGAATAAGAACAACGCGAAAAATCGACCGAAGTAGGTTGACACGAACCGACTACGAACCCGCCGACTCCACCGATCGCCAACTCGCGTTCATAAACTACGAAGGACAATAACAACAATAAAATGAATTCCCTAACACGACTTAAAGCCGTTGAATTCAAAGAACGAATGACGAAAGTTCAAGCGTTTCCCCCAAAACGGCCAAGAACACGATTCGTTCCGTCAAAACCCAAAAATGGAATTCCAAATTGAAATATGGATATACAATCCATAGAATATGTTTAACAACATCATTTAACCATAATCGATCCATCAAAAACGGATGAAAAACGAGATCGAGGACAAATCCCCCATAAAGTCAACTCGAAGGAAATCAAGAAATATACTTCGATTCGACGAAGAACAATGGATTAAATGATCTTAAACACAAGAATACTACCAAGATTAATCATACCCATCATGAATTAATCAACAACACGGAACGAATCGGACAAAAATGCAAAAAACCCCCAAATTCTCCCAAAATAGGGTTCTAGGAAATCTCACCTTGATTCGCTGGATCAAAGGAGGTTATGGAGGGATTAATCGATGATATGAACTCCCAATCTTCGTGGATTAGTTGCTTGACAACATGTCTCCTGGATCGCCAAGTCTCCAGCCGCGGAGAGGAAAAGATGGAAATGAAAAACGGGTGAAAATATGACTACTCTGTCATATTTATACAGGCACGGCCTAGCGTGCGCTACACCTTCCTGACTAGCGCGCGCTAACGGGCAGCCTTGGCCGATAACCCTCGGCCGGGGCCCGCAAGGCACAATCAAGACTCAATCTGGCCGGATCCTGCTGCCGGCCGCGATAGCGCGGCTGTGGATGCTAGCGTGCGCTAGCCGATCTGTCGAGAACCCTGCAGGTAGGCGCCGGCCAGGTAACGTACGCTAGCCGGCCGACAGCGTGCGCTACACCTGCCGACTAGCGCGCGCTACGCTCGGCGTAGCGTGCGCTACCTGCCGATCCTAACCGATTCCAGAACCCCAGGACTCCACTGTCCAGACCCGATAGCGTGCGTTAGGCCAGCTGGTAGCGTGCGCTACACCTGCCGGTTAGCGCGCGCAGCCTTCCGGCCGTAGCGTGCCCTACGCCGGTTCCTGCCGCATCCGTCTGGCTGGTGCCCGCAATCGTCCGGCCAGTCCCGCAACCGTCCGGGAAGTGCTCGAACACTAGGGCTCGACGACTCGATTTCCGAAAACGCACGGAACGAACAAGACGAAAAGTTCGCGGACAACATCAACGACCCGGAATGAAAACATAATACCATAATTAGTCATACGCGACCAAGAAATGGGTCGAGACAACAATTACAGATACGGATACCCGTAACTTTGGGTAAATTACAAAATGGCCCAAAATGCCCGAAAATCACGATACGTGATCGAATAACCAAACTAAAGTTCACAACACGTATAACAAAGTTAAACGAACTTACGGGAAACTTGAAACAGCAGTTTCGACCGAGATTCGCAAGAATCGAACTCAAGTGTGGAAAAGTCGCTAAAAAGCACGGAACTCAACAAAACGACACCGAAACGAACTCGGATGTCAAAAAGTGTAGAACTAATCATTCTCAGAATAATGAAACGGTCATGAGCGAGTCATCAAAACGGACTCCTGCTGGAAAAAGAAAAAAAAAGAAATTACCGGAAATCGAAAATTGCGGATATTACAAATGTTTATTGTGTGTTTTTTTTATAAAAGCATTGATGGCAGCGTAAGGCGACTCTTCGGACTTTCTTGATGCGCATCTTAAAAATTGTGTTATACTTACGAGTATATTTTATTTTCTTTTGTTGTGTGCCTCGTATATTTATTCTCTTGCAGATTCTAAAAGGCGTTAGCTCAGACATCAACTTTCTTAACAGGGAGTATTCTGTTTTTCTGCATTGATTTTTATTTTATTTTTTTATTTTTAAAAAACTGAGGACAGTTTGATTTTCAAGTTTGGGGGTGGTTTGTTTTAGTATCTTGGTGTGTTGTAATTTTGGTGTGTTTTGATTGATTTGGTTATTTGCCTTAATTTTTTTTATTATATATATATATATATAGTATTTTGATTTATAAGATTTCTAGATCTGGCCATAACACCAATAAATTAGCTATATACAAGCTTCTAAAATCATTTTAACCGGTAAAAAATTGTATATTCCAAAATTTTTTGAGCCTTAATCTCTTTCCAAGCCTTGTAATTATCATATAAAATCGAGTCATTCGTTACCTTGAGAAAAGAAGAATCAATCGGTTGATGAAAAATAGAACTGAAATTTACTTAATTCGTGGAGTTTTTGATTTTTCATGCTTAAACTAAGAAATGATTTTCTGCAAAAATTCTATTCCCTAAAAAAGGAGTCATTGGTGAAAAGAGCTACACGTTAGCAAATAACGGTGTGAAAGCTATCACCTAAAAGAAATGACGAAAAGGAGAAGTGTTGAGCAGCAACAGCTGCCTAATTTTGGGGGTCTTACATTTTGTGAAAAATAAAGGACTAACCATTGTTGAT
Organism: Orobanche coerulescens; assembly: GCA_033398695.1. Classification (NCBI taxonomy): domain Eukaryota; kingdom Viridiplantae; phylum Streptophyta; class Magnoliopsida; order Lamiales; family Orobanchaceae; genus Orobanche; species Orobanche coerulescens. Next base: position 81,253,544 of record CM065815.1, on the reverse strand, counting down.
GCGTAGCTGCCGTCTCAGAAAAAGGTGAAAAGAGCTACACGTTAGCAAATAACGGTGTGAAAGCTATCACCTTTTAAAAAAAAAGAGAGATAGAAATTGTGTTAGTGAAAAGAGCTACACGTTAGCAAATAACGGTGTGAAAGCTATCACTAAAAGGGATGTAGTTTATGAGCAGATTTGAATTAATTAGCGGCTGAATTTCAATACACTCAATTTCGTGAATAATCACAATATTTGATGACGCCAATGAAATTCTTCTTCATATTGAGTCGAAAAATAAACGAGTGATCGAGGGCAACCATTAAAGGGAGTCGTGTGTATCACGAGTGGGAAAGAAATAATCAACCTTTTGGGGGGAAACCTTACATTTTGGAATTACAATACTAAAATCGTGTTTTAACTTCAAAATTATTTGTAGATTTATTTTGAATCTTGATTCATTTATATCTACTGTATAAGCTGCTTGTTGTGTATTAATGGCATTTTGATCTCCTTTTCTCTTTTTTATATTTTAATTTATGTGTGTATTAATTTTCTTATTTTTGTTTTATTTTTATTTTTATTTTTGGAGCATGAATAATAAAGAGTCTTGCTCGGGACTAGCAAGAATTCAAGTTTGGGGGTGTGATAAGTGTCAGTTTTGTACACTTATCCATGGTATGTATCGATAAAATTCACCCATAATTGAGCTAGTCTTCTCGTTTTTTTCTTTTAATTAATTAGTTTTAATAATTTTATTTTTATCGGATGATGATCGGATTAAATAACTGATTTACTCAAGAAATAACATGTTTAATAAATATTCTCTTTATTGAATTTTGATATATTCATGTTGTAGGTCTTTCCGAGACGAATTCGACAGTATTTCCGGATTCAAAATCAGAGTTATATATCAAAAGTTATCATCCGAAGAAGATATGGGGCAAAAACGCAAAGTCTGAGAAATTCTGGGCTGAAAACTTAACTATCAAAGCTTCAAGTGAGCAAATTTACAAAGCCACGTTACGGCCGTAACATTCAGGAGTTACGGTCGTAAGTCACCCTAGTTACGGCCGTAACTCCTGAACGTTACGGCCGTAACTCTTGACAGATTGTTATTATTTATCTAATTTTTTATACTTTTTGTGTATTATTGAGGGGATGGCTGGCATTGATCCGATCTAATGTAATAATGCTGGAGTTTTGGAGCTATTAGATGACTTTAGGTGTATAAATAGACCCCTTAGATCCTTCATCATTCATCATTCATCTTATAATTTTCCATTTTTTGTAAACTTTTCTTTTTGTGTGAAGAACACACTTGTGTTCTTGAGTGATATTTGTAAGTGTGGTATAGCATATGTTGTCCAAAGAGTTTATTGCTTCTATCTCCTTTATATACTAAGGGAGTTAGGATCAATTCTTTCTCTTGATTCAACTAATAATGGCCACCAAAGCTTGTAATATGTGTAATAAACCCTTCATGGGCTAAGTTACCTTTAGTTGGGATTATAAACAAGGTTAGTCATGTTATTTATGTTTGTATAAAAGATATTTGGATTATTGTGTGTGATTTTCATTGTTTTAACAATCTTTATTTATTTGGCCAATAAATGACGATATTTATGGTCTTCATATGTTTCGAAAGAAAATATGTTTGATTAGATCAAATGATCTTCACTCTAAGTTGTTCTAGGGGATAGAAATATACCTCTAGTCCTTAGATGATTCTTTGAGTTATTTTCATAAATCCTAATGCTATGTATTGAAGCCAATCAACATAGAAATATAGTGGATTGATTCAATTTGTAAGGGGCGTTTTATAGTTCGAAAGAGAAACCGTCTTTTTAAGGAAAATCGAATCTACACAACATAATAAGTAAATTCATTTTATGATCTCCTATACATCTTTTATAACTAATGACAAACTATGTTTGTAATCCCAACTATTTCATTTTATCGTTAACCAATCTATTATTATTGCTATCTTTTTATTTCCTTATAATATTAGAATTATTATTGCATTTTCTTTACAAATATTAAACCAAACTTTTTAATTGTGTGTTTCACTTATCTTAGTATCTATAAAAATAGACTAATAGTGTATAATTCAAATTATAACCAAACTTCCTTGTGGAATCGATAAACCGGACTCAAAAAGTCCACTTTACTACTTGATACGATATCGTGCACTTGCGATAGTTACACTAAAAACGTGTTAATCGGGCTACTACCAGTTGAGGATTCGGGACACCTATATACCGAAAGCTGCCTTTCGGACGAGATATGGCCATTACGAGTTTGTGGTTATGCCTTTCGGGCTAACCAATGCCCCAGCAGTGTTCATGCAGTTGATGAACAAAGTTTTTATTGAGTATCTGGACAAATTCGTAGTTGTCTTTATCGATGACATTCTTATCTATTCACGGAGTCGGGAGGAGCACGCCTTACATCTCAGGATTGTATTAGACATTTTGAGAGCTGAGCAGTTGTACGCGAAGTTCTCTAAGTGTGAGTTTTGGCTCAAAGAAGTGATGTTCCTCGGACACGTGATCTCAGCGGAGGGAGTTCGGGTAGATCCGTAGAAAATAGAGGCAGTGATGGCTTGGGAGCCACCTAAGAATGTGAAGGAGGTGAGGAGTTTTTTGGGTCTTTCCGGCTATTACCGTAGATTTGTTGAGGGATTTTCTAAGATCGCTAGACCACTCACTCAGTTGCTCCAGAAGACACAGAAATTCGAGTGGACCACAGACAGACAAAGTAGTTTTGACGAGCTAAAGAGATGACTAACTACCGCACCCGTGTTAGCGTTGCCTCTGGGTAACGAATATTTCGTGGTATATAGTGATGCTTCGGGGCTCGGGCTCGGATGTGTTTTGATGCAGAGAGATAGGGTTATTGCTTATGCGTCCCGCCAGTTGAAACCGTATGAGGCGAATTACCCCACGCACGATTTGGAGTTAGCTGCGGTCGTTTTTGCCTTAAAGATCTGGAGGCATTATCTCTACGGGTCGTCGTGTAAGATATTTACGGATCACAAGAGTTTTAAGTATATCTTCGGTCAAAAAGAGTTGAACATGAGACAGCGTAGATGGTTGGAGCTAATTAAAGATTATGACCTCGAGATACTTTATCATCCGGGTAAGGCTAACATAGTGGCTGATGCATTGAGCCAAAAGCCGGTGGCGTTACAGATGTTAGAGGTACTTACGCCACAGAGCAGGATCCGGCGGGATTTCATTTGTCAGAATATCGAGGTTTGGGTTCAAAGAGTTCAGGGTCAGTTATGTGCGTTAGAGATCACCTCGTCCTTGACTGATGATGTCAAGGCGAAACAGTATGATGATCCGTTTTTGGTCCAGCTGAGAGAGGATGTGAGGAAGGGGAAAGCCCCTGGATTTGTGGTTCAGGATGACGGAGTTTTGAGATTTCGCGGAAGACTATGTGTACCGAGTGTTATTGAGCTGAGACAGAAGATCTTGAGTGAAGCTCATACCCCACCTTACTCCATACATCCTAGTACGAGTAAAATGTACAAGGATGTGAGGAGTAACTACTGGTGGAGTAATTTGAAGACAGACGTTAGCGAGTTTGTGTCGAGGTGTTTGACCTGTCAGCAGGTTAAGATCGAGCATCAGCGACCCGCGGGGCTTTTACGACCACTTCCTATCCCGGAATGGAAATGGGAGGATATTTCTATGAATTTCATTACCAGTATGCCTAGGACTCGGACTGGAATGAATATGATTTGGGTTATTGTCGATCGACTGACCAAATCAGCTCATTTCCTGGGTATTAAGGACACTTGGGGGCCATAGAGACTGGCACGAGTGTTTATTGCAGAGATCGTGAGATTGCATGGGACTCCTAAGAGTATTGTTTCGGATCGGTATGGCCGGTTTATATCACATTTTTGGCAGGCCGTTCATAGGGCCTTAGGGACCGAGTTGAGACTCAGTACATCCTACCACCCTCAGACTGACGGACAGTCAGAGCGGACGATCCAGACGTTGGAGGATATGTTGAGAGCCTGTGCCTTAGATTGGAAGGATGATTGGGAGTCGCACTTGCCGTTGATCGAGTTCACGTACAACAATAGTTGGCACACCTCGATTAAAATGGCACCATTTGAGGCATTATATGGGAGGAGGTGCAGATCGCCGTTGTGTTGGGACGATGCGTCCGAGCTGATTGGTACCAAGCCCGATATGGTAGTTGAGACGAGAGAGAAGATTGCTCTGATTCGCGATAGGTTGTTGACGGCCCAGAGTCGGCAGAAGTCTTACGCCAATACGCGTAGCCGGCCGTTGGAGTTTGAGGTGGGAGATCATGTCTTGCTTAAGGTGTCGCCAACACAGGGAGTTTACCGCTTCGGCCGGAAGGGTAAACTTAGTACGAGATATATTGGACCGTTCGATATTTTAGAGAGAGTTGGAGAGCTTGCCTGTCGGTTAGGCTTGCCGCCGTCCTTGAGTCACGTGCATAACGTATTTCATGTTTCCCAGCTTAGGAAGTACGTACCGGACCCTAGCCATATTATTGATTTTGGAGAGATCGAGTTGGGACCCGACATTACCATCCAGGAGAGGCCGATTCAGATTTTAGAGCGTCGGGTGAAGCAACTTCGTCATAAAACCATTTCTTTGGTTAAAGTTCACTGGTCGAGGCATGGATCCGAGGAAGAGAGTATGCATTCGAAATACCCTGAGTTATTCGCATTGTAATTTTCGAGACAAAACTTATTTTTAGGGGGAGAGAATGTAATATCTATGTTTTCTATTTTTGATAATTTCTATTTTTGGTGTATGTCCATTTCTGACAACTCGCTTAGCACTGTTTTGGAATTCTGAATCTATTTTGTTCTTGGGGTTTTTCCATCCGGACGAGTTTCGTCGACATTCTTGCATATTTTCATCTTGAATTTTATGTTGTTGTAACTATGTTCGATTCTCGTAAAATCCGTTTGATTTCATTATTTCTCTGTTTCTATGAGTTCGTTTGGATGAGTTGCTCATGTTGTGAGTTTCGGCTTGTTAATCCGACGTCGTGTCTTGAATTTTTGGATGTTTAGGCCATTTTGTAATTTCTTAAGAGTTTAGGGTGCCTTTACCCTCCTTGTCGCATTTTGGATTTCCTCGGTAGTTAGAAATGCATTTTCTTTCAACACTCAGCTTCGTTGTTATGAACACCTCATATTTACACTTTTGGTTCTATCCTTGTGTCGCGTTTCATCGTTGTATCGACTGTGTAGAACGTAGTGTTCAGATCTGGGAACTGCTGCATGTATAACATACGTTATGCATGATCCATAACGTACGTTATGGCCTTCGCATTTTAGTACAGGCTGTTTGTTACGTACGTTAACCAGTGTTGGGTTACGTACGTAACCATCATAACGTACATTAACAGCCTGCGTTAACGTATGTAACGCGCTGTCAGGCCTTTTAATTCCTGACTTATCCTCAGTCACCTCATTTCATTCCTTTTCTTTCTTTCTCGCGACGTGAGTTTCCTTTGAGCGATTTGGAGCGATTCGACTGGTGCAATCCGTAGAAACCTTCTAAAGGTTGATTATTGTGTCCCAAGGAAGGTTAATCATCATCATTCTCTGTCCGAATCGAGGTATACATCGTTGAACCCTAGTTTTTGGGGATTTCGGGATTTTTGGCATAATTCTTCCTTTTAATCCGATTTAGCTTCGACGACTTGTTAGATTACGATTGTGTAGTCGTAAATCCCTTGTTTCCATTATAGTTTAACGAATTTAACCTAGTAGTTTCTCCATTGTTAGATTATAACTGTCTTGGACTTCGTAATGATCGATAAATTGTTCCATCGGGTAGAATTAGGATTAATTCTTATCTTTCCGCATTATTGAGACTTGTTGTATACCGTTATCGTGTTAGGAACGGATTTGGGAGGATTGTTCGGAGCGAAACCTATTCATTTATCGTTTCCTTCGTTTTGTCTTATTCAAGGCAAGTACATGTATTACATTTCGTTATGTATGTTGCGTTTTCGAAATGAATGATGAATTGTGGTTTTCGGGTGCGTGAGTTGTGTTCCTTCCACCCGGAGTGTCCGACGGGATGTCTGGGGGTCGATACTAAGGGGTACGGCCACGGAAGTGAACTTGGGTGCGTGTGTGGTTGAACTTCCACCCGGAGTGTCCGACGGGATGTCTGGGGGTCGATACTAAGGGGTACGGCCGCGGAAGTGGTATCCCACCCGTAGCGTTCGACGGGATGTCTGGGGGTCGATACTAAGGGGTACGGCCACGGGATACCAGTTGTGATTTTGTGATATCGTGATGATTGAAACTGAGTTGTTTGCCAATGTAGTATTCCGGAATATTTATGGCAAATGATTTCTGATTGAGATGATTATGTAAAAACCGTATTTGTATATAATTTCGTGTAATTGTGTACTTGCACTAGCTATTCGAATGTTAACCCCTTAAATGGGGGAAATGCGTCGTATGCATTTCAGGTACCGGGAGAGCTGAGGAGCAGGCACGGGACATGCACGCAAAGGATGGGCTGGCTTGATGATGTGGCTCGAGTCTGTATTTTTATGTTTTGTCATCGCATTTGTCGAGTACTGGAGTTAAACTGTTTACTTCTAAACTTGGTTTAAGTCCCCTGCGTGGGCAATGAATTGATATTTACCTTATGTTTCATGTACTCCGTTGAAATGTTTTGGCCGAGGCCACGGCCTTATTTACTTTTGAGTGCATCGTTTGGGATTTCATTGTGGTTATGTGTCATGTGTTAGCCTGGTAGACCTCACGAGGGTTCTACGGCGTGTAATGTCCCATTTGTGAATTGGGGTGTTACAAAAATCGACTAGGTTGATCCGAGATATAATCATTATTTTTTGTTGTCGAAGAACATTTATATAAGATTATGCTATACATATGATAAATTATTAGTAGTTTCCTTTTTCTTTAATTTTTTTAAAGCAAATTATTACTATATATTAAATTATCACATAAATTTAAAGGTTGCGTCGCGGAGGACTCAAACCCGAGACCTTTAAATTATATTAGTAGTTTATTTGTTATTATGTAAGTTTACACTGAAGTTATATACAGTCTTATTTCCAATACGAAGTAAAGCTAGCGTGAAAATCGACTAGCTTGACCCGATTAACTGATATAATCATTATTTTTTGTTGTCGAAGAACATTTATATAAGATTATGCTATACATATGACAAATTATTAGTAGTTTCCTTTTTCTTTAATTTTTTTAAAGCAAATTATTACTATATATTAAATTATCACATAAATTTAAAGGTTGCGTCGCGGAGGACTCGAACCCGAGACCTTCAAATTATATTAGTAGTTTATTTGTTATTATGTAAGTTTACACTGAAGTTATATTCATTCTTGATTCCAATACGAAGTAAAGCTAGCGGGAAAATTGACTAGGTTGATCCAATTAACTGATATAATCATTATTTTTTATTGTCGAATAACATTTATATAATATTATGCTATACATATGACAAATTATTAGTAGTTTCCTTTTTCTTTAATTTTTTTTAAAAGCAAATTATTATATTAAATTATCACATAAATTTAAAGGTTGCGTCGCGGAGGACTCGAACCCGAGACTTTCAAATTATATTAGTAGTTTATTTGTTATTTTGTAAGTTTACACTGAAATTATATACAGTCTTGTTTCCAATACAAAGTAAAGCTAGCGTGAAAATCGACTAGGTTGACCCGATTAACTGATATAATCATTATCTTTTGTTGTCGAAGAACATTTATATAAGATTATGCTATACATATGACAAATTATTAGTAGTTTCCTTCTTCTTTAATTTTTTTAAAGCAAATTATTACTATATATTAAATTATCACATAAATTTAAAGGTTGCGTCGCGGAGGACTCGAACCCGAGACCTTCAAATTATATTAGTAGTTTATTTGTTATTTTGTAAGTTTACATTGAAATTATATTCATTCTTGATTCCAATACGAAGTAAAGCTAGCGTGAAAATCTACTAGGTTGATCCGATTAACTGATATAATCATTATTTTTTATTGTCGAATAACATTTATATAAGATTATGCTATATATATGACAAATTATTAGTAGTTTCCTTTTTCTTTATTTTTTTTAAAAGGAAATTATTATTATATTAAATTTTCACATAAATTTAAAGGTTGCGTCGCGGCGGACTCGAACCCGAGACCTTCAAATTATATTAGTAGTTTATTTATTATTATGTAAGTTTACACTGAAGTTATATACAGTCTTGTTTCCAATACGAAGTAAAGCTAGCGTGAAAATAAACTATTGTTACATATAAAAGAATTTCTTGTGCATTGTTTACCGCAGATGCCACTACCGGACAAGGTGGCAGGGGCTCTATCACATTTCCCCTAGGTGCCTGGTTCGATTCTCACCATGCGCGTTGCAATATTTTTTTTTCGCTTTTCTCTATTGGTACATATAAAAGAATTTTGTGTGCATGATTTAACGCGGATGCCACTACCGGACAAGGTGGAAGGGGCACTATCACATTTCCCCTAGGTGCCTGGTTTGATTCTCACCAGGCGCATTGCAATATTTTTTTTCGTTTTTCTCTATTGGTACATATAAAAAAATTTCTTGTGCATGATTTATCGCGGATGCCACTACCGGACAAGGTGGCAGGGGCACTATCACATTTCTACTAGGTGCCTGGTTCGATTCTCACCAGGCGTGTTGCAATATTTTTTTTTTCATTTTTCTCTATTGGTACATATAAAACAATTTCTTGTGCATAATTTATCGCGGATGCCACTACCGGACAAGGTGGCAGGGGCAGTATCACATTTACCCTAGGTGCCTGGTTCGATTCTCACCAGGCGCGTTGCAAAAATTTTTTTTTTCGCTTTTCTCTATTTTTCTCACCAGGCAATTAGAAATTTTTCGTTTTTCTCTATTTTTCTCACTAGGCAACTTTTTTTTATCTTCCCCCTTTTTCGAACAACCATCCACCACCACCAGCATAAAAAAATAATCGGCTGCAAGAATCAAAATTTCTTCTCCGGCGCTCGCGCAAACATTCTTTGACTCGGTCGCTGCCTACCGCCGTCCAACCTCGCCTTTCCTCGGCTCTCGCAGTATAGTCTAACTCTAACAATTGGATTAGAGACTGAGTCAGGTATGTAACTTAAAGTTTCAATTTGTATTTGTTGAATATGGTTTAATTTGAATTTAATTATGTTAGAGGTGTGTTGTTGAATTTATATTGTATTTAAAAAATCCATTATGTTTGATGTCACGGACTGCCTTCGGTAATGTTGTAGTACTGGTTGCATCCTATTATATTGCTATTAATATGATAGATTAAGTTACTGACTATTTCTACTTCACATATTTTGTATTGAATAAATTAACTTTTTAGTTGGAATACATTACAATGCTTAATGCCTGGTTTTTGATTATATTTTGTTAAAATCATTATGTGATAGGGTAACTTGAACAGGTAGATGGATAAATCGTGGATTTACATAAAAGAAAGAACTTCAGTTGATGCTTTTAAGCGGGGTTTAGAGAATTTCCTTGACTTTGCATACACAAACAAGAAGCCTGAGCAAGAGATAAAGTGTCCCTGCCGTGACTGCAGAAATTCGAGAACACATCCCAGAGATGAGGTATATTATCATATTATGGTTAAGGGTTTTCAGCATGGTTATACTAATTGGGTGCATCATGGTGAACGATCAAAATATCTTGATCAAGTTGTGAATGCCTCTTAAGAAAGAACTGAAAATGATGATATGGAAGGGTTATTGCATGATGCATTTGTGACTCCATATCATCATGGTTCTGTTAATGACAATACAAATGGTTTGGGTACTAATCCTGAAAGCTCTCAAGGAGAAAGAAGACACTCTGAAAATCACTTTGATGAAAACACTGAAAAGTTCTTTAATCTTTTGAAGAATGCTGAAGTTGAGTTATTTCCTGGGTGTAAGAACTTTGCCATCCTATCATTTATTATTCGATTGTTGCATGTTAAATCGCTTTGTCGGTGGAGCAACAATTCATTCACAATGTTGATAGAAGTATTGAAGGAGGCATTTCAACACATTGAGATGTTTCCAAGCTCTTATAGAGAAGCTTGGAAAATAATCAAAGAATCGGGACTTGAGTATAAAAAGATTCATGCGTGTCCTAACGATTGTCAGTTGTATTGGAAGGATACAGAGAATGATGAAGCATGTAAGCACTGCAAGACTTCTAGATATAAGCCATTTGGGGTGCAAGATGAGTGTTCAACTAAAAGAGAACATAGAGTCCCAGCAAAAATTGTTCGGTATTCTTCTTTAAAACCGAGACTCCAAAGATTATATATGTCTTCAAAAACGTCTCAGCTAATGAGATGGCACGCAGAAGAACGCACTAGAGATGGTAAGCTTAGGCATCCGGCAGACTCTAAACTGTGGAAATCATTTGATGAAAAGTATCCAGACTTTGCCACAGATTGTCGTAATGTTCGACTGGGGCTAGCAGCAGATGGTTTTAATCCATTTGGGTCAATGAGCAATTCCCGCAGCACTTGGCCAGTTCTTCTCGTTCCTTATAATTTACCTCCCGGAAGGTGTATGAAACAAACATCGATTATTTTATCTACACTTATTGATGGTCCTCGAAGTCCAGGAAATGATATTGATGTCTATTTGCAGCCCTTGATTGATGAACTTCAAGAGTTATGGAATCATGGGGTTCCTACATATGACGCAGTAGACAAAGGTATGTTCCAGTTACGTGCTGCGCTATTTTGGACTATAAATGACTTTCCTGCTTATGCTATGTTGTCGGGTTGGAGCATGAAAGGTGCATATGCATGCCCTTGTTGTAACAAAAATTGTCAATCTCGTTGGCTAAATAATGGGGGTAAGTTTTGTTATATGGGGCATCGTAGGTTTCTTCCAAGTAATCATAAGTATCGCAGAGATCCTACTCATTTTGATGGTTATGTCGAGAATGCTCCTAAACCTAAAATATTATCAGGTTCAGAGATATTGAAGCAGTTAGATGGCATGCCAAATAACTTTGGAAATTATACTGCCCAAAAAGTAGGGAAAAAGAGGAAATTGAAAGAAGTCAGTCAAGATGATACTTCAGAATGCAGATACAATTGGAAGAAGGTTAGCATTTTCTTTCAATTACCTTACTGGAATGAAAATCTTGTTCCCCATAACCCTGATATCATGCACATAGAGAAGAATGTTTTGGAGAGTATCTTATGGACTTTGCTTGGTGTTGCTGATAAAACAAAAGATAATCTTAAATCAAGATATGATCTCGAAGAGCTGGGCATTCGGAAGTCACTACATCCTCAGAAAAAGGTGATAAAATTTATCTACCCCCTTCTTGTTTCACATTGAACAAGAATGAGAAAGATATTTTTTTGAAGGTCTTGAAGAATGTCAGGGTACCAGATGGGTATGCATCAAATATATCAAAATGTGTCAATTTAGCTCAGCGGAATATATCTGGTCTCAAGAGTCATGATTGTCACATTCTTATGCAACAGCTACTGCCAATTGCCTTGAGAAGATCAGCTCCTAAACATGTCTGCAAAGCACTAATTGGCTTATGTGATGTTTTCAAGCAATTGTATTCGAAAGTTCACAGTGAAGAAGAATTTGAAGCTTTGGAGACTCAAGTTGCATTGGTGCTCTATGATTTGGAAAAAATATTTCCACCTTCATTTTTCGATGTGATGGAGCATTTACCGATCCACTTGCCAGAAGAGGCTAAACTTGCTGGTCCTGTTCAATTTCGTTCGATGTATCCAATTGAGAGGTAATACTTAATATTAATTTAAATTACATTCATATTATGAGGTTAAAATTGTACATTTAACAGCGGTTCTTTTTGGAACCGCTGTTAAATGTGCAATATATTGAATAAAAAATATATTATTATAATATTAATATTAAAAATTATATTACATTATATATTGAAAAATATAATTCATACATATTAATCTTGTGATACTTCAAAAGGCTGGTGAAAATTATGATTCCTGTACAAATCTGTTTGATCCAAGAGAGTTTTGACCAACTAGATCGTAACTTAGAACTATGATGTCGCTAAAAGTCGTCTCTATATCTCTTGAATTTGAGCTAGAATAATCACAAGTCCACATGAGCCAGAATAAGACTCCTTGTACTTCCAGTTACTAAACTTTTTTTCCTATAATGTCCTAATCTGACATTTATAAATGTTGAATGTTTGCACTTGGAAAATGGAGTAAAATTCATTTACCATTTGATTAGAGCATCCTTTTTTTTATCTGGTAGTTGCTATAGTCTGTATTGCTACAGCCTGTTGATACCATTTGATTCCTGCACTTTTTTTTTCTTTTTTTTTTATAAATGATTCCTGTACAGATCTGTAAAACTTGGTTTGGTACTTTGGTTTGATGCAGGATAGAAGTGGAAAGTTATTTGATGTATATTCTGAAACTTCTTACGAGATGAATATAAGAAAACCGGCGGGTTAGTAATAGATTTGCTCTAGTAACATATGGAAAAGAAGAATTTGATGGTGAACACAGTCCCAGAATATATTTTAAAGGTCTAGAAAATCTATGTTGGTGAAAAAAGTACATTTTTTTTAGTTCCCAGATTCTCACTAGGAAATAGTGACATTAAACTATTCCCAGTCATTCTCAACTTCAAACCTATGACAAAATAAAACAATACAAGAATTTATAGATATTGTGACACCCTCTGGTAAATGCTAGCGCTTCCCTCTCAAAATACTAAAACTTATATCACATAGAAAATGATAATCTGAAAGCACTCTGGTTTAGACTTGCGGAGTATTTGCAAACACTAAGAAAGTGCCTCTCTATGTTTAGGTGGAAAATGGACTTAATCTTTTCACCTAGAAGTGTACAAGCACTTTCTCTTGGTGTTTGCAAACACTCCCTTTATTTCAAAAATTTTAACAGCGGTTCTTATACAACCGCTGTTAAAAAAATAATTTTTGAAAATAAAAAAAATTAATTTAACAGCGGGACCTTTAACAGCGGTTCCAAAAACCGCTGTTAAAATGGCTCCAGAACTGCTGGTGAATGCTATTTTTGTAGTAGTGCACATTCATATTATGTGGTTCCAATGAGGAGATAATAATATTTTTATTGTTTAGGTATTTGTGCACATTAAAAAATCGTGTTCGCTCTCGTAGTCACCCAGAGGGATCAATAGCTGAGGGATATATTGCCGAGGAGTGTATGACATTTTGTTCAATGTATTTAAGTGATGTTGAATCAAAGTTGAATAGACCAAGTAGAAACATTTTGCGATATTTCGTAAACGCAAGTGCACGTTATCGTAGACAAGTAATAAAGTGATGAGTGAGTATCGTTCCCACGAGGACTGAATCACTAAGTACCGATTTTTATGTATTCTAATTTTATTTGAACAGTCAAAATTTGAGTTGCAATTAATAACTAAATAAAATCAATAATAAACAGAAAAACGGTCGCTTGAAGAAAAAAAATCAAATGATGAAAAAGTCTAGGATTGTGAATCCACCTCGGTTTATCCGAATTTGCTCTCGATTATCTGAAGTTAATGATTTCCCCAATTTATTGAAGGCGAAGATTGCTAAAATACTCTATCGCCTCTCCCGAGGTCAATAGATTTTTCTAAAGGCGAATAACGCACTCTATCCCTAGGTGAATTAATTCGACAATAGGCAAAAGGCACAAAATCCTCAAAAGGCCACGTAGTTCCTATGAGTATATTCCTATCTCACAAGATAAAACGGTTCTCACCAATAGTTCCTCACCAACTCTCCTCTCCCGATTCGAGTTGCGTAATTAAAACAATCCAATTATTGGCCAGACAATTGAAAGCATTAAAATTGATTGGGAAAACTCAATAGAAAAGGGAATTATATAGATAATCAAAAGCAAATCGTCAAAACTTAGGTTTCATCAAAATCCTAGAACAGGGTTTTAGCCTGACATGCTAAAAGATAAAAATACAGAAATAATGAATGAAAGCATGAAAATCAAACGCAGATGAAGACTCGGATTCCTCCGTTCTTCTGGCTTCCGCCCTCTGCTCTTGGTGTCTTCTGCTTTTTGTCTTGCTTCCTCTCTTCCGCGATCCTCGTCTGTGATTCGCCCTAACAATGATCTTAAACCCTTATTTATAGATCTCCGCAGCCTCTAAAATGCATCCGTGTGATTAGGTCGAGAACTGGCTTCAAAACGGCCCAAAACCGCGCGGAGCACACCAAAACCGCCCCGTGTGCCGCGGCTCACTTAATCTGTGCCGCGGCTCACGGCACTCCGATAAAAACCTGGGCGCTATAATTTTCCTCTGGGCTGCGGCTCACTATATCTGTGCCGCGGCTCAGAGTACAGTCTACTCTGGTGCCTGCTGGTCCTCTGCGTGTGCCGCGGCCCGCTTGCCTTGTGCCGCGGCCCCAGGCCAAAATTCGCCGTTTTCGTCCGTTTTTCATCGTTTCGGCTTTTGGACTCCGATTTCCTGCAAAACATAAAATAATAGGGCATTAAAGGCTCATTTATGCAGATTTACTCACAAAAAGAATACAAAATAATGATAAATAAGCGTATAAAAATACGCCTAACAAATAACCCCAAACTTGAGCCTTTGCTTGTCCTCAAGCAAAAAATAATCAATTTCAACAAAAGAATATCGTGAATAATCGTGCAACTCATAGTGCTCAACCTAATCAATACTATCCTGAAAATCTCAAAGAATAATGCAAGTATCGTAATAGCGAGCTACATCCAGGACACTGATTCCACAAAGTAACCAACTTCAGTCCTAATCAATCGTTCATGAAGAAAATCCAGCTCAAAGATTAACAAGCGTGAATTTAATCAACCGCGAATATGAAGGGTTAAAATAAACAAGCTAACTCGCCCAGTCCCACAGTCTAGTGGCAAAAACTTCAAGAGGTTCATAAGAAAATAACCCTCGGACAGTATTCCCTTATATATGTTCGATAAGATGATTCGAGTTGACCACTAGGTTCGGATCTCGGGATGTTTCATTGGGACAATCCTAGGGTGGAATTCCATTCTCATGTGTTGGGGAACCGTTTGACGTAAAAGACACTCATGGGGCACATGGATGCTTCTAGTTACTAAGTTCTCCTCCACAGCGGAGAAACAACTCGAATAGCTATTCCCGCATGTCCGATTCAAGGTTGCTGTTTTACGTGAGAGTAAACAATGGGTCACGCGAATACCCCCCGGTTACTAGGCTCCCCATCATCGGCACATGCGAAATCTCGAAATCACTAGTCTAATCAGGGTCGTCGTTTTACACGAGAGTAAACAATGGTTCACGCGAATACCCCCGGTTACTAGACTTCCCATCATAGAACAAATAATATCTCGACTTTTGGGAAAAACTGTCCGACTCTAAACTCACATTAAGTGCCAACATAACTCATGTTACTGGACGACTAGCTAACCGAAAAGTGTAACCAAACGTATAAGCGGCGATTTGAAACACGTATGTCTCCTTTCTTATCTGCTAAGATTTCTACAAAAACGAAAAAAAATTTGGACCTAGATGAAGACTTAACAGAAACAGATATCGCTAACTGCAACTCGACTAAAACTCAAACGTTTCTTCAGAGAGAAATCAGTATTGTAACATCAGTTTCACACAAAAAGGCGCACGAAAAATTCACGAATAAGAGTAAAATCATGACAAGCAAGGCTAGCAACAAAAAGATAACTAACGTGCAACCGAATAGGTACAGCAATAATAATAGCAACAGAAAGTAAACCCCCCCCCCAAACTTAGGACGTACATTGACCTCAATGGACAAAATATAATATGCAATAAAAGTGAAAGGTCAAGTACTCCCCTCCAGTCTGCTCACGAACTGGCGTCGGCATCTTCCGGCGAGGAGGGTGGTGTGGCTGGCCGAGCAGGTGGAATAAACGGCCCGTACGGGTGCATAATGTGGGCCGTCCATGCCGCAAGGTGCTCCTGGTGGTAGGCATCCCTCGCTGCCAGACGCCTCGACTCACGACGGTTGGCCCGGCGGGCCTGCTCTCTCATCTCATCTCGGACGGCAGCAATGATGCTCTCTCTCTCCGTACGGCTCTCCTCTATCATGGAAGCCATAAGACTCTCTCTCTCTCCTCATCTCCTCTCTCAACCCGTCGAACATCGCCTGCAAGTGCTCTCTTTCGGGCGGCGGGCTGGCATCTGCCTGCCCCTGTGTCAGCAGAAGAGGCTCGGGGGACCCCTCGTGGGCCTCATCAAGTAGAAATCCTCGCCCCCGAGAGTGTGCCGGTGCTGCTCCCCACTAGTCGAAATGCGAAATGATGTGGTGATCAATCGGGCCCTGGGGAGCTATCATCGGCTCGTCGTCCGACCACGTCATCCCCGACTACCGGCACAGAGCGCAAATAAGCGAGGGGTGCTTCAGCCCCGTCTTGGCCCCTCCCTGAATACACTGGAAGATAGATCGGACCAGGAGAGGAGCCACATCGAATCGCAGCCCGGGGGTGATAGCATATAATATACGGGCTCGAGAGAGAAAAATAGATCGGGTCTACGAAGTGGGGTCTATACGAGCGCAGATAAAATACAGCCAAGCACGCCCGAACCGATTGAGGTGCGAGCTCTTAAAGTAGAAGGTGGAAGAAGCCGGGGCGCGCCTCTCCCAGTCGGAGTCGGGCTGTGTAAGAATCTCGAGCAGAGCCTCCTTCGTGAGGCTATTCATAACTCGCGTATAAGCCGCCTCATCAACCCCAGGCAGCTCAAATAACCTCCGAATAGCAGCTACAGAAAAATCCACCGTAATGCCTCGGACTACGACTTGAGTCCGAGTGTCTAACTGCTGTAACATCTGCCCCGCCCGAATGTGCTTCAACAAGGCGCTAGCATAAAACTCCTGCACAATAGATATCACCGCCGGCTCAGGAGGTGCAGCAAAACGGGCCCACCCCATCTCGTCGATCATGGTCAGAAGCTCCCCGTCCTGGGGGGCTGGGGTGAATCCCCTCTCTGGGATCAGAGGTCGAGGGCGAATCTTCTCGTTGAAGATTTTATGGATCTCCGGGTCAGAGAATTGGTGTGCCTCCGACTCGGCTCGACTATGAGAAGTTTCCCCTCGTGTGGGAGACGACTGAGTCCTGGACCTTTTGCTGAACTTCTTGGTTCTAGCCATAGCGAGTCCTAAAAAAAATAAACACCGGAGTTTACTTACTTAAGCAATAATGAGAATAACATTACTCGGCTAAGGATATCCAACATAAATCAAGAATTTAACGAGCTAGCACCGCCGTGAGAGAGAATTAAAATTTAAGCTTCAACGTTTAACATTGACGTAAGGGTTGGGGTTGCTGTAAATCCATAAACGAATTCGTTGTACATAGCTTCCAAACATTGACTTAACAAAAAAAAAAATCATTCAAGCTTTTCATCAAACACCTTGAGTGCATACTTTTAATTGAAGAACAAAAATAACCATGGCTTCATTCAATCCCAAGAGCAACAACACAAAACGATCGTCATGACAAACGACATGTTCAGTTCATTCATAATCTAAAAATAATCATCAAAAATCAATCATCATCATCATATTCTCAACTCAACTTGATAGAACTTTTGAAAAAAAATAGGAAACAAAAACATAATCAATAATCAAATGAATAACAAAATTTAACCTTTCAATTCATAGAGCATTTAAGAGTAGGAATTTAGAGTTACCTTGCTTAGATTTTGAAGAGTGCAAGAAGAATGCAAGAAGAAGAAGAAAACAGGGGGTCGGCCGATCGCTTGGGCAGAGGAAGAGAGGGAAGTGTTATACCTGGGGGTCGGCCGAATGCGTGTTATAAGGCTACCTGGGCTGTTCAAATTCCGAACGGGGGCCGCGGCACAGCTTAAGTGAGTCGCGGCACATAGTACAATTAGCCTGGGTGAGGAAATTATGTTGCCATGTGCCGCGGCTCAGAATGCGGGTGCTGCGGCTCAGAGTGTTGATGTGCCGCGGCTCACTTGGTTTGTGCCGCGGCACAGAGTACAGCGTCCTGGGCTCATCATTTGGCAATTGGTGTGCCGCGGCTCAGCATCAATGTGCCGCGGCTCAGGAATCAAGTGTGTCGCGGCTCAGTAAAGTTGTGCCGCGGCACATAGTAAAGAATGTTTAGCCTTCTGGTTCGATTTGTGTGTGCCGCGGCTCAGGCATAAATTTTTCCTCTAGGACTTTTTCTGCACAGAATTTTCAAAGGAACGCGTCAAGAACGAGAGGGATAAGCAAATCAAAGCAAAAATGATGAAAAATAAATATGCAAAAATGCAAGGAAATACTGAAACACAAAAAATCTACTACTACAACTCGGGTTGCCTCCCGAGAAGCGCTAAGTTTATAGTCTTCAGCCGGACCTATTGAAAATCAGTTCGCTTTTCGCAAACTCCATTTGAACTCCGCCCCGTCCATCGAACCGTTAATGTGTGTTTTAAAATTTTGACCATTGGTCCTTAACGATCCGATTTTCGGTTCGGACACCCAATGTTGTTTTCGAAAAGGTTTTGACACAAACAACTTTCCGAAGCACCAGTTTTTCTCATGATTTGACCTCCGTTTTACGTCCGGCTTATTCTCATTTTTCTCGAACGAACTTATGACAGCATCGGAATTTCTCATTGATGGATGAACGGTTGATGATGACGGCATTTCCACATGCTTGAGATATGCAACTCGTTCTACATTTTTCTTAGAAGTCAGACCCTCTGAAACGGATTCTGAGTTTTTCGACCGACGATTCTTCCGGTGTGAGTTTTTCGCAACGGCATCCTCACTTTCAATTTGCGAGCTCTTCTCAACACCACCTGGACATGGAAAAGATTCAAACACTTGGAACGTGACATGCTCGTCTTGAACCCGTAGAGTTAGTTCCCCTTTTTCCACGTCGATTAATGTTCGACCGGTTGCCAAAAATGGTCTTCCCAAGATAATTGGGATGTCGTGGTCCTCCTCCATGTCAAGCACAATGAAATCGGCCAGAAAGATGAATTTATCAACTTTTACTAAGACGTCCTCGATTATTCCCCTCGGATACTTAATGGATCTATCAGCTAATTGTAAGGAGACAGTCGTCGGTTTCGCTTATCTAATTCCAAGCTTCTTGAAAATAGACAGAGGCATCAGATTAATGCTCGCCCCGAGATCACATAATGCTCTATCAAAAGTCAGATTTCCTATAGTGCAAGGTATATTAAAACTTCCTGGATCTTTCAATTTTGGCGAAAGCTTTTTCTAAAGAATAGCGCTGCACTCCTCCGTCAATGCGACTGTCTCATACTCCTCGAGTTTTCTTTTATTTGACAAAATTTCCTTCATGAATTTCATGTAACTCGGCCTTTGCTCCAGGGCGTCGGAAAATGGGATGTTAATATGCAACTTCTTGAAGACGTCGAGGAACTTAGAGAATTGCTTGTCCACCTTTTTCTGATGTAATCGCTGCGAAAACGGGACGGTTGGTACATATGCCTTAGGATTATCCGGAAACAGTATCGAGGGTCTCAAATCTTGTGATTCCTCGGTCACTGAATTTTTCTTCTCCTCACCCTCACTTCTCTTTTTGTTCTGCCCGGGCAGCTCACCCAATTCTTTCCCACTTCTCAACCCAATGGCATTGACACTCTCTCTAGGATTCGTTTCAGTCGTACTTGGCAAGGTACCTTCCGGGCGGGCTGTTAATACATTTGCTATCTGGCCCAGTTGGACTTCCAAGTTGCGAATGGAAGCGGAATGGTTTTGCAATGTTGCTTTCGTACGGGTCATGAACTGACTCGTATTCGCTGCCAATTTCGCAATTGCTTCCTCTAGAGAAACTTTTGGAGCGGGAGGAGGTTGCTGTTGGTGTTGAGCAAACGGAGGCTGGTTCGAGTTTTGTCCGTTCCTCCATGAGAAGTTAGGATGATTGCGCCATCCCGGATTATATGTGTTGGAGTACGGATTGTTTTGTCGGTTTCCATTTCCTACGAACTGAGCTTGTTCAATTGGGGGCTGCTCGAAAGGGTTTCCGACTTGGCACTCAGCGCTAGGGTGAGATCCATTACACCAATTACAAGATTCAATGGTAACGGGGGAAGGAGCATGCGAAAATGCCTGGAGTTGCTGAGTTAGCGCTGCGACTTGGGCCGACAGTGTAGAGATCGGATCATTATTCGAGATTTCCATAACTCGCTTAGGATTTACTCGTTCAGAAGGCCACTGATACGCATTTGCGGCCATAGCTTCCAACAAAGAGTGTGCTTCAGCCATTGTTTTTCCCATTAAGGCTCCTCCAGCGGCTGCATCCACGAGAGTGCGTGTAGAGGCACTCAATCCATTATAGAACGTCTGAATTTGGAGCCAGTCCGGTAGGCCGTGATGTGGGCATCTCCTTAGTAAATCTTTGTATCGCTCCCACGCCTCGTGAAGCGACTCCATATCAAGTTGACCAAAAGTGGTAATTTCGTTCCTCAGTCTTGCCGTCTTCGAAGGTGGGAAGAATTTAGCAAGGAAGGCTTGCGCTAATTCTGCCCATGTCGTGATAGAGCCCGGCGGTAAAGAATTCAACCAAAATTTGGCTTTATCCCTCAAAGAGAAAGGGAAAAGCCGTAGACGGGTGGCATCATCGGTGACACCGTTGTTCTTGAACGTGTCACAAATCTCGAGAAACGACGCAATGTGTGCGTTGGGATCATCATTCGGCAATCCACAGAACTGGCTCGATTGCACCATCTGAATAATTGCAGGCTTGATTTCGAAGTTGTTCGCCTGAATTGTCGGACGCTGAATCCCCCAAAAGTTCGATCTGCGGCATAGCATAATCGCGGAGTGCTAGTGCCGGTTGAGATTGCACCATGGGGTTTTCCGCTTCGTGATTTCCCATATTATCGGCCATAGTGACTTTCGTCGGTAGCTCTCGTTTCTCCTTTTTGTTTCTCCGAAGAGTGCGCTCGAGTTCTGTATCCGAAGGTAGTAGGCCTTCGTTGCCGAATTTTCTCATGCACTAACCGAACAATCCTGAAAGGAAAAACAAACAAATAAAATAACACAAAAACAATAAAAATATTCAAACTAAGACTAGAAATACTGAAATCAATATTAGTAGAAAAATCAGTCCCCGGCAACGGCGCCAAAAACTTGTTGCGATATTTTGTAAACGCAAGTGCACGTTATCGTAGACAAGTAATAAAGTGATGAGTGAGTATCGTTCCCACGAGGACTGAATCACTAAGTACCGATTTTTATGTATTTTAATTTTATTTGAACAGTCGAAATTTGAGTTGCAATTAATAACTAAATAAAATCAATAATAAACAGAAAAACGGTCGCTTGAAGAAAGAAAATCAAATGATGAAAAAGTCTAGGATTGTGAATCTACCTCGGTTTATCCGAATTTACTCTCGATTATCTGAAGTTAATGATTTCCCCAATTTATTGAAGGCGAAGATTGCTAAAATACTCTATCGCCTCTCCCGAGGTCAATAGATTTTTCTAAAGGCGAATAACGCACTCTATCCCTAGGTGAATTAATTCGACAATAGGCAAAAAGCACAAAATCCTCAAAAGGCCACGTAGTTCCTATGAGTATATTCCTATCTCACAAGATAAAACGGTTCTCACCAATAGTTCCTCACCAACTCTCCTCTCCCGATTCGAGTTGCGTAATTAAAACAATCCAATTATTGGCCAGACAATTGAAAGCATTAAAATTGATTGGGAAAACTCAATAGAAAAGGGAATTATATAGATAATCAAAAGCAAATCGTCAAAACTCAGGTTTCATCAAAATCCTAGAACAGGGTTTTAGCCGAACATGCTAAAAGATAAAAATACAGAAATAATGAATGAAAGCATGAAAATCAAACACAGATGAAGACTCGAATTCCTCCGTTCTTCTGGCTTCCGCCCTCTGCTCTTGGTGTCTTCTGCTTTTTGTCTTGCTTCCTCTCTTCCGCGATCCTCGTCCGTGATTCGCCCTAATTATGATCTTAAACCCTTATTTATAGCTCTCTGCAGCCTCCAAAATGCGTCCGTGTGATTAGGTCGAGAACTGGCTTCAAAACGGCCCAAAACCGCGCGGAGCACACCAAAACCGCCCCGTGTGCCGCGGCTCACTTAATCTGTGCCGCGGCTCACGACACTCCGATAAAAACCTGGGTGCTATAATTTTCCTCTGGGCTGCGGCTCACTATATCTGTGCCGCGGCTCAGAGTACAGTCTACTCTGGTGCCTGCTGGTCCTCTGCGTGTGCCGCGGGCCGCTTGCCTTGTGCCGCGGCCCCAGGCCAAAATTCACCGTTTTCATCCGTTTTTTATCGTTTTGGCTTTCGAACTCCGATTTCCTGCAAAACATAAAATAATAGGGCATTAAAGGCTCATTTATGCAGATTTACTCATAAAAAGAATACAAAATAATGATAAATAAGCGTATAAAAATACGCCTAACAAAACAGTGAAGGTGGTGTGAATGGCTCAACCAAAGATAATGGTCGACCTTTAGGAAGATAAGAAAGATTTATGCTTGACGACATAGAATGGGTTCAAGCACATAGATATGTGCTCAATAATCTACCTATTGTCGACAAGTTTAAAAGGTTTTCACATATATACTATATTTCATTTATGTTTGAACCTTTAATTTTTATAGCTAAGTTGATAATATTTGAATTTGCAGGGAACATTTGGGTGTACTACGACGTGGTAATCGACGCATGTCAAGTTTTAATATGCAAAAGCTTCATGATGAAACCTTTCATGATTGGTTTAAGAAAAAGGTATGTAAATAACCTGTTTCCAATAGTGTTATGAACTATTTATTTTTTATAATATAATATGTTGTGAGTACATATTTAAATTATAGATTTTCTGTTAAAATGTATAGGTATATGAAATGATAAATTCAAGTAATGCTACTAAAGTACACCAAGATATTGCATTCCTAGCTGCTGGACCAAGTAAATGGGCTCGTCGTTACAGATATTTCATATGTTTGTTTATGTACTTTATTTGTGTATACTTGTTCAGGGATTTGGTAGTAATTCATCTTGTATGGTACTCTAGTTTTGTTGTTCTTTTAAATAAGCCTTGAACTTCTCACTAATCACAATGTTACTCAGACCGATACTCGTGTCTGGCGCAGACAAGTTTCAATCCGACTCGACTGTTTTGTGAAAAATTAATTTTGATTTTGGCCGAATGAAGTGTATAAAATGTCTACTCATGTCGAGTGTTGGGGATCTCATATGGTTACATGAGATGAAATAAAGAATTTGAGTAACATAGACTTGGACTTCCCAATTATAATTGATATCCGTCGTCAACTCTTTTTGCTTGAGTCCGTAAGGAGTTTTCCCAACCATTAACTTGGATAATTGTTTAATTTGTTTGAGTATGCAATGAATGAAAAATGATAACAATTTAAATATAATAGTAAAAGCATCGATCAAGTACAAAATATACCTTGAGGTCAATCTAATTACAAAAAGTCTCAACTCTCTCGAAACCGCTGATATTTTTCTATAATTTTAAAAATGTTCTCATTTTACCACTATTCATTTTGAGGGGGTAATTGTTAAACAAATACAAATTGTAGAGATGTAGACGAACTGAACCACTCTGCTCGATATAAATCTTGAAAATTCCCTCGTGGTGCGACTTCTCATCCTTCAAGTATCAACTACATTTTGTTGTGGTGTAGGTGGCAGACAACTATTACAGGCCTGATCTTAAGAAGGCAGCCCTTGCTAGATTGAGCGTTGTGCACCGAAGCCTCAAGGTCGCCAAATCTGGTGTCAAGAAGAGCAACCGACAGGCCAGAATCTGAACTAGCAACATGTATTGGTTTGCCTGACCTGATATGTAATGCCTTTCTGAGCTAAGCCTTTTTTTTTTTCGTCCGCCAATATATTTATTTAGTTTCGAAGAAATGATGGCTTCTTATGTTTTGGACTTGAAATAGATGGCATTTAATTTTCACTCTTCCTTTACATTCTGTGAGCATTTTTTTATTTTTTATTTTCGAATTTTAAATAAAAAAATTCTGATTTTTAATATTATTCCATATATTTTTTCTTAAAAATAAAAGCTTCGATTTTTTTCTAGATTTTTTAAATTTTCCAGAATTTTCAGATTTATTTCTATTGTTTACTTTTTATTTTTGAATTTTAAATAAAAAACTTATCTTTAATATTTATTCCATATATTGTTTCTTAAAAAATAAAAGTTCCGATTTTTTTTCAGATTTTTAAAATTTTGCAGAATTTTCCAGAATTTTCAGATTTTTTTTTACTTTTTATTTTTCTGACATAAATTCTTAACGCAAATAAAAATTTGCGTGATTTCAAAATTCTTTACTTTTTTTTTACTTTTTATCGTGTGATTTCAAAATTTTTGAAAGGTTTTGGTGTCCGATGACAAAAAAAAGTTGTGGTGTAACTTTAAATTAGCCCAAAAGCTTTTAGTGTAAAAAAAAAATTACCCTTTATTTATTGTTGTGTTTTTCTTGT
Source organism: Orobanche coerulescens (assembly GCA_033398695.1). Taxonomy (NCBI): domain Eukaryota; kingdom Viridiplantae; phylum Streptophyta; class Magnoliopsida; order Lamiales; family Orobanchaceae; genus Orobanche; species Orobanche coerulescens. The sequence continues at coordinate 81,229,035 of CM065815.1, read as the reverse complement.
TTAGAAAGGGTATTAGAGCAGTGGATTGGGATACTGTCATCATCTGTTCTGGATTTGGTGGTGTTTTGGTGATAAGGTTAAAACTCATATAAATTGTTGGTTCTTTTTTTTCTCTTCTTAATTTTCTTTCTTTCTATTATTGCAATTATATATTTTAAAGCATTTGCATACGTTTCTAATCTGGGTCTTGTAAAGTAATAGGTCATACGAGTAGTTGTTATTGTTGTTAGCTCTCTTTATCTCTACAAAACAATCCAAATATCACCATTTGAAGTTTTTTAACTTCCATATTGCAGGTAGAATATTTGGGTGAAGCAGTGGGAGCTGTGATTGGGAGGTCTTGTGCAAGGTTTTCTGAAGAAGTCCTTCATGGTGGATAGTTTAGGAATTATTTTACTGTTGCATTTTTTGGGTTTTCTCTTCACCTTTTGTTTTTAGGTTTTCCTCTCTTTTTACTTCGTAACTCGTAAGATAGTCGATCTGCAAATTTACTTCATGACTCTCTCTACCACTAAAAGAGATATATAGGTTCGAATCTTGCTTTTAGCGGCATTTATGCAGCTTGTGGATATAAAATTAACTTGATTAATTTTATATTTATACACGACTGTCATATAATTTATGAGAGTATTTCTAGCACAAAAATCATCAAACACATTACAATTAGACATGAAGAAATGAGGGCGAAAGTTTATCCTCTGAAAGTTTAGAGCTTACAGATCAGTTAAATTTGATTTTGACTTAGATTTTAGTAAAATATTTGTTGGTATTTAAAATTATTTTTTATTGTTATTTTTGTGCCACTAGTACAAACTCCATAACAAAAAGTGATGCAATGTGTGCCATTCCTGTGCAACACCAATTTAAAAGTGTTGTATAATAGTGACATTTTATTGAGGTCTCATAAATAATGACACAATTTAGAAACACAAAAATGAGTGTCGGCGTCCGTGTCACTAAAATACGACACAAAATATAGATGACGCACAAATGACATGAATATACGACAGTAGATGTAACGCTATTCTAAAAATATGGTATAACTATGACATTGGATTAATGTGTCACAAATAAATTGTAGCAATTTAGAGTCATGAAAACGAGTGTTGCGCGTGTGTCACTAAATTGCGACACAATATGTATGTGACACACAAGTGATGTGAATATACGACACTAGATGCAACACTATTCTAAAACTATGGTATAATAGTGACATTTTATTGAGGTGTCATAAATAAATCAGCACAATTTAGAAACACAAAAATGAGTGTCGCATCCATGTCACTACAATACGATACAAAATATAGATGACGCACAAATGACGTAAATATACGGCAATAGATGTAACACTATTCTAAAAATGTGGTATAATTATGACATGTGATTGAGGTGTCGCAAATAAATTGTCTCAATTTTGAGACACAAAACGAGTGTCGCGCGTGTGTCACTAAACTACGACGCAATATGTATGTGACACACAAGTGACGTAAATATACGACACTAGATGCAACACTATTCTAAAAATATGGTATAATTATGACATTTGATGGAGGTGTCGCAAATAAATTGTCGTAATTTCGAGACATAAAAAGGAGTGTCGCGCGTGTGTCACTAAACTATGACACAATATGTATGTGACGCATAAATGATGCAAATATATGACACTAGAAGCATAAGTGTGGTAGTTCAGTGACACTGTCGCATGAGCGTGTGTCGCAATAGCCCTATAATGTTGTAGTGATAGTAGTGTGATGTTGGTAATTTGTAGGCTTGGAGGCTTAGTATAAATACCCCCTTGAGGCTCATTTGTAAATCGTCTTGAGAAATCTGATTTTCTACCGTAATACAAGCAAAAATTTCCCCAAGCATTCTCCTACTTTCCTTCCTAGCAATCTTAGTTGTTGAAAGGCTTACTACTTAGACTTGTAACAATCTAAGATAGTGCCGCAGGGCAAGGTAACTTATCGAGGCGCAAGTATAACCCCGTGACAGTTGGTATCAGAGCCAAGGTTGAGACAACCAAGGCGGATTTTCAAAGATTGCTAGCTGCTTGTGCAAGGAGGAAGATGGCACAATCATCCGACGTTACCCAACCCAACACTCAGGCCGAGAAGATCAAGAAGGGCAGAGACAAGTCTGTCGACCGGATTGCTGCCATGGACAGCCGAGTGAGTCGACTGTAGGAGGTCTATGATGAGGTTGCGAAGAGGGTGGATGACTTAGAAGAAGCTGGTGAGGAGCTTCACAACCAGGTACTTTCTACTATCAATGCTTGTGATGGGGATATGAAGCAAGAGTTGGCCGACTTTCGGGCCATGATCTTGGCCATGCAAGAAAGCATGGAGGTTCTCAAGACAGAGATGGCAACAGTGAAGAGGGCGATTGCCAATGGATAAGGACATGTGGGTGTGACACCTGAACGAATTGACATGCCAAGGCCTGGGAAGTTCAACGGATCGAGAAACGCCAAGGAGATCGACAATTTCTTATGGAACCTGGAACAGTACTTTGGTGCATCGAACATTCGAGATGATGACACCAAGTTGCGAACGGCGCCCTTGTACTTAGCCGACACAGTCGTACTATGCTGGCGGTCCAAGCAGGCTGACATTGAGAGTGGTGCGTGTAGGATGGCTTCCTGGGAAGACTTCAAGGCCGAATTGAAGAAGCAATTCTATCCCGAGAATGTGGAGTTCGAGGCTCAGGGCAGGCTAAAGAGACTTAGCCACACTCGCACTATCAAAGACTATGTCAAGGAGTTCCAAGAAATTGTGTTGGAGATACCAAGCTTGACGGCGACCGACAAGCTATTTGCATTTATGGATGGAGTCAAGCCTTTTGCGAGGCAAGAGTTGGAAAGGCACAATGTTCAGGACGTGGCGACTGCCATTGCTGTGGCCGAGGGCTTAAGGGAGTTGAAAACCAGTGATAAGCCAAGGACTTTCCGCACAGACAAAGGCAAAGGTGGGGGATACTGCCCGTCAAGATTCAGGCCAAACAAATACTCTGGCAAGCAACCAGTGGACAAGACAGATAAGCCGAGAGGTTGTCACATTTGTCATAGTACCTCTCACATGAAGTATGATTTCCCCTTTCATAGAAAGAAGGTCGAAGCCATTCAAGAGACCACGGAGACCGAGGTTGCGGATGGTGCGCACATGGGCTCATTGAGTTTGCTCAATGCTGTCAAAGCCGTCGTAGAGCCGGCGAAGGGACCCAGGAAAGGGTCTATGTTCATGGATGCCTTGATCGGAGGCACGCGCATCAAAGCTTTGGTGGATACAGGAGCTACGCACAACTTTATGCGGGATAGCGTAGCCAAAGCATTACGACTTACCATCACTCCAACAAATGGATCGATCAAGTCAGTGAACACCCATGCTAAACCGGTGACCGGCGAAGCACAAGGAGTGAAAGCAAAGATAGGTGATTGGCAAGGAATGATCACCTTCACCATAGTGACCATCGATGACTACGATTTGGTTCTTAGGTTACAATGGTTCGATCAGGTATGGGCTTTCATTCTTCCATTTTCAGATTCCTTAGTCATTTTGGACTCTGACAGGACACAGGCCATTCCGGCCAAGAGAGAAGCAAAGGGGACAAGCACCCTTTCAGCCATACAACTTAGTCGAGGACTTCGGAAGCAGGAAGAGACCTTCGCTGCATTTTATGTTCCTGATGATGGGAACGACGCTGAAGGGATAGATGTACCAAAAGAAGTTCAAGCCGTTCTGAAGGAGTTCCAGGATGTGATGCCCGCGGAACTACCTAAGAAGTTACCACCCGGACGTGATGTGGACCACAAAATTGAACTGATTTCCGAGGCGAAGCCACCTTCAAGGACACCCTATAGGATGTCACCACCTGAACTGAGGGAGTTGCAGAAACAATTGAAAGAGTTGTTGGATTCCAAGATGATCCAACCATCCAAATCTCCTTATGGATCCCCCGTTTTGTTCCAGAAGAGGCATGATGGATCCTTACGTATGTGTGTGGACTATAGGGCACTCAATAAGCTGACGGTTTGCAATGAGTATCCCATTCCGCTCATTGGAGAATTGTTTGATCAACTGGGAGGTGCCAAATACTTTTCGAATATCGATCTAAGATCTGGATATTGGCAGGTCCGGATAGCCGAAGGAGACAAACCCAAGACCGCTATGGCAACCAGGTATGGATTGTTCGATTTTCTTGTGATGCTGTTCGGGCTTACAAACGCCCCAGCGACCTTTTGCACATTGATGAACAAGGTATTTCAACCATACAAAGACAAATTTGTTGTTGTTTATTTGGACGATATTGTCATTTACTCATCATCGATGGAGGAGCATGTAGAACACTTGCGACAAGTATTCCAGGCATTGCGGGAAAATGAACTTTATGCGAAGTTGGAGAAGTGCTCATTCGCCCAACAGGAAGTGACTTTTTTAGGGCATCGTATCAAGGATGGCCGCATAATGATGGACGAGGTCAAAGTGAAAGACGTTCGATATTGGGAACCGCCAACCAGTGTAACTCAACTCCGATCATTTCTGGGACTCGTGAACTACTACCGGAAGTTCCTCGAGGGATACTCTCGGATAGAAGCACCATTAACGGACCTATTGAAGAAAGACCACAAATGGGAGTGGACGGATAAATGCCGAGAGGCATTTGAGCGACTCAAAGGCAAAGTGACGGAGCAACCAGTTCTTGCCTTACCAGATCATGCCAAGGCATACGAGGTTCAGAGCGATGTTGTAACACCCCCAATCCGCTCAGGGATATTACACGCCGTAGAACCTTTCCTCAAGGATCTACCAGGCTGGTAACAACATATAACAACTCAACCATGCCTTTAAGGCTAAAATGACTCGGTAGACCGATTTGGTCTTTCAATAAATACATACAACTCAAATACAAACGCAGGGGTCAAAACACAACCACACCCGTACAACGGGAAAAATATAACAGCGGAAAATAAAGTACAACTGAACCAATAAACAATGTACGGTTCCTCATGTGATTAGTATCGATCATCTTTCATTATCCTTCGTGCCGACCCTGTGTTATGCTCCAAAACCTGAATGCAAAAACAGACATCCACCCCCCGAATACTCGGGGGTTAGCAAAACTCCACTGTTTTGCTAGTGAAAGAACAAAGTGCAAATACGAGCCATACAATTCACATTCCACGAATAACAATAACTAGGAATCCTCGAAGATCCAAACAAAACGAAAAGTACTTCCCGAGGCAAGAGTTTAAGAAAACCTTTCAAAATCGAAATATCACAAATCAATGGAAATAATTTATAAAACGGTTTAGAATGCCATCGAGAGTTTTAATAGAAACAATTTAGGATTATCAAATCCTACTTTTCAAAAATCCAAAAGACAATAGGGGTCACCGCCCCAAAGGTTTACTTTCTGCAAAATGATATTTACCAAACCGTTGGGATTTTAGCCCCAAATCCATAAAATGACTTTTACAAAAGCATTGGGATTTTAGCCCCAAATCTCATCAACTCACAGTACACAAGAACGACCACAAGGTTCGTCTTCCAACGTCAAAATCCATAATTAAAGGAATTAACACAAACAACAAAATACTCTAGAGCCATCCTAGCCAAGTAGGCCAAACGAACAACTTACCTCTTACACACTTAGTCAATGCATGCAATCATGAAAACCGTTCGAAAACACTCATTTCCGGAAATGCCAATATCAAATCACATTTGCAAAATGCACCACAATTAACCGCGGACCCACAACTTCGTGGATCCCTACCGAGACCCCGTCGGATCTAACCCGTAGTGGTTAAAAGCAAGCTCGCGGTCCCACAGCTTCGTGGAGCCCTACCGAGACCCCGTCGGATCTAACCCGTAGTGAGCATACACACACACACACGTTACTCATGCAATACTAATATGCTAATAATGTAAGTTCATCAAGAATACTTACTAGAGATGTCCATTAATCCGACACCATTATCAAACTCTTCAAAACACGATAACAAGATTAAACACGGAATACACGATTCCATAACTTTAAACAATAGGAATATCATCAAAGCCTTCAACGTTCAAAATAATCAATCATAATCAATTCCCAAACACACCGTTCACAAAACACACACGCTTTTTGAAAGAGAGCCTTTAACGAGGCCAAACCGAAATCTTTTGAAACTTCATTTCAAACAACCAAACAAACACACCAAGACGATCACCGATCATCATATCCACAAAATAAGAAATGTATGAGCAAGGTACTTGCCTCGATATCACGAGCAATGGAAAAATGAACGGATACGGTCGGGTAGCCCTCAAATTCCCGAACACTATCTAGAACGCGATAGCACCGAAATTACTACGGAAAAACACCACATGAATCATCAATCACCAATGGAATTCAACATCGGAATCATCGAGCACCTATAATCCTCCGTGAGGAATAATAAAACATGATTAAGACGAGAATCAAGGCCGAAAACAATGGAAATCCCAACAAACTATCAAAGGGAACTCATTCGAACATTTAATCGAACATTAAATGTTCAAGACCCTTCAAGAACAAAGAAATCACCCCTCGGCTCGAACGAACCAAAGATACGAGTATCCAATCCGTAGAACAAGTTCAAAACAACGTTTATACAACAATTAATTGATCAAAAATGGATTGGAATCGAAATCAAAAAGGAAAATCCCCAAATCTACAAAAACAAGGGTTCAAGCCAAAATACCTTGATGTGGATGAAGGATTCAAGTAGAGGTCGAAAATCTACAACAAGACTTGAGTTGGATGATCTCTACAAGTTTGGGAGCACTCAAATCGCCCAAAATCGCCCTTAGAATCGCCTAGAATGGTAGGAGGAAGAAGAGAGGAGAAAACGAATGTTTCTCCTCGAAAATCTGCTAAAAAGTGCAGAAAAAGCCCGTGTGCCACGGCACAGGACAAGTGTGCCGCAGCCCAGGGCCAAAAAAAACACCCAGAAATCAGCTTAGTGCCGCGGCCCAGCCGAAGTGTGCCGCGGCACACGGTACAGTCCACTCCAACACCAAAAAGGCACATCGTGCAGTCTTGGATATTTCGACCATAACTCCTTCGTCTGAACTCCGATTGACTCACCGTTTGAACTATTGGAAAGCTAACTTGATGATCTATAATATTGCAAATATTCAGAATTTTTGGAGTTTCCAATAATTAATGGTGACTTTACAAAGTCGAACTCCCACGTGAAAAAGTCGATTAAGGACACGGAACTCAACAAAACGACACCGAAACGAACTCGGGTGACAAAAAGTACAGAATTAATCATTCTCGAAATGACGAAACGTTCATGAGCGAGTCGTCAAAACGGACTCCGGCCGAAAAAATAAATTTACCGAAAATCGAAAATTGCGGATACTACATTCTACCCTCCTTAAAAGAAGTTTCGTCCCGAAACTTAAAACAAGTAGGGAGAAGCAATATCCCGCCAGGAAAACTCAACGAGATACGCAAGGAAACGCGTAACTTACGCCCATCGGCGAAACGTTACAAGCAACGCAAAGGAATATACGGCGTGAAAACACGCTCCACGACGACCAACACAACGTCGCCGTTAGGGATATAATAAAACCAACAAGTGACGAGCGTCATCAAATGGATAATACAATCAAGTCAATTATCCGAACAATCACAAAACACAACGAACGAAAATCAATACGATTGACCAACCCAACGGTACATCAATCATAACGCGAGCCAATCGCTGAACAAATACGGAATTCCACTGCCCAAGGTTTGGAAGATCGAAAACGAGACTAATTTCCCGAACTTAAGGAAATTAGGAAGGAGCCTGAATGCTCAACAATCACAAAACGAGGACAAAAAACCAAACAAACAAATGACCGAGACAACAAAAAAAATCGAACAATCATGTCCGAAACACGAAGGATAATAAAATTCAAACAACAACTCCCAGGATGATCTGGTGAGAACTACAAGACATGCATTCCCATAAGATCCACCGGAAAGGGAATAGCGATTGAAAAGTCACAACGACAAACGAGTTATTCCGAAACAATACCACACCTGTTCGATCAACAAAAGCAAGGGGCAGGACAAGCTCAGAAATGTCAACAAACATAATGAGTCAAAAAAGTCGAAAACACAAGAGTTCCAAATCCGATCCACTTCGAAAAAAAGAACTAATAGAACCAAATGATGTCACTCCTGAACAAGGTTCACAAGAATAGAACCGAACTCGAAAAAGTCATAGTGATAACTAGGTCGACCAACAACAAGATCACGGTTCGTTCCGACGATGAAACCGAAATACAGAACAAGTTCATAAAGTATCAACGAACATGAGCGAATCGATAGACTGGAGAAAGAGAAAATACGGAAGTCAAAATAGTACGGGTATTACCTCCGACCTCGTCCACGAAATTCACAAAAACAGGAGCAAGGTAACAAGACATTAAACAACCGACACATAATGGAACGATCACCGATGCACACGGTCATACCAAACCAAGCTCTAACAGCTCGCACATGCGCGATAACGCAGAAATCACCACGAGATGGCAACATTCAATACCAACATCCCACCTCTCACAGAGGGCTAACACAACAAATGTGTGGAAAACAACTCAATGCTCACGCCGCCAACTCGATCATACTCGGGAGCAAACATCAAAATGACAATGCGAACACCATACATACATACCCAGCCCTCAAACAGGGATGGATAGGTTTTAAAAACGAAAACCTCATTTTGAAAATAATTTAGAAGAACACCGGTTGATCTTGAGTATCACCTTTCAAAAAGTACAAACGTGAAACATCGTTATCGAGACATTGGAGAACCATTTCACATTTGATAAAAATGAGGACACTTTCTCTTAGTGAAAACTTTCAGAATATTCGACCCTCGGGTCTAAATAAAAGTGTTTCTAAAACATTGAAAATACCTCAAAGCATTTTGGTCCTCGAAGTAGAAATTTTTTTTGAAATATATTGTGGCACCTAGGATGTACCACAAGAAAATAACTCATTTGAAAAGTATGTCTCGAAATTTATTTTTCTAAGATACTCAAGGTTTTCAAAAATTCAATAGGCCAGAATGCCCAAAACTCACACATATCGACGTTCACTAAAACAACTCCTAGTACACGCATCAAAACGTTTAAAATCAAGACAATACATGTCTTTAAACGGAAATAAACGATAAAATACCACATTCAAAACAAAACCACTGACCCCATTCTAGGCCTCTAAGGACCCTCCCGCACTGGCTAGCGAACAATTCGAACGCGTATAAGCACAAAGCTTCCACAATAGAACTTGTAAAACGTGCAAATCGATTCGAAAATCATCAACAACGGACAAAAACAACAATAAAAAGACATCACAAGCGATGACACTCCTCGTATAAATCAAATACGAGAGTCGACTAAATACATATCGTGAAATCAAAATCCACATAAGGATTCCATCACTTAACAAATAATCATAAAAATAGCTCGTGTCACACGAGGCACAACACAAAGAAGGTAGACTTACTTCCACAGGTCGCACGAAGATGATGATCGCCCCACGATACTAATCACGACCAACAAACTCAAACGACGCGTCGCGACACGACTCAGTCAGATAAAATCCGACGAAACAAGACTCAAACAACACGACCTGACCCGACAGCCTAGGTTTCCTCAACCTAAGCTCCGATACGATTTATGTAACACCCCCAATCCGCTCAGGGATATTACACGCCGTAGAACCTTTCCTCAAGGATCTACCAGGCTGGTAACAACATATAACAACTCAACCATGCATTTAAGGCTAAAATGACTCGGTAGACCGATTTGGTCTTTCAATAAATACATACAAGTCAAATACAACTCATGCCCACGCAGGGGTCAAAACACAACCACACCCGTACAACGGGAAAAATATAGCAGCGGAAAATAAAGTACAACTGAACCAATAAACAATGTACGGTTCCTCATGTGATTAGTATCGATCATCTTTCATCATCCATCGTGCCGACCCTGTGTTATGCTCCAAAACCTGAATGCAAAAACAGACATCCACCCCCCGAATACTCGGGGGTTAGCAAAACTCCACTGTTTTGCTAGTGCAAGAACAAAGTGCAAATACGAGCCATACAATTCACATTCCACGAATAACAATAACCAGGAATCCTCGAAGATCCAAACGAAACGAAAAGTACTTCCTGAGGCAAGAGTTTGAGAAAACCTTTCAAAATCAAAATATCACAAATCAATGGAAATAATTTATAAAACGGTTTAGAATGCCATCGAGAGTTTTAATAGAAACAATTTAGGATTATCAAATCCTACTTTTCAAAAATCCAAAAGACAAAAGGGGTCACCGCCCCAAAGGTTTACTTTCTGCAAAATGACATTTACCAAACCGTTGGGATTTTAGCCCCAAATCCATAAAATGACTTTTACAAAACCATTGGGATTTTAGCCCCAAATCTCATCAACTCACAGTACACAAGAACGACCACAAGGTTCGTCTTCCAACGTCAAAATCCACAATTAAAGGAATTAACACAAACAACAAAATACTCTAGAGCCATCCTAGCCAAGTAGGCCAAACGAACAACTTACCTCTTACACACTTAGCCAATGCATGCAATCATGAAAACCGTTCGAAAACACTCATTTCCGGAAATGCCAATATCAAATCACATTTGCAAAATGCACCACAATTAACCGCGGACCCACAGCTTCGTGGATCCCTACCGAGACCCCGTCGGATCTAACCCGTAGTGGTTAAAAGCAAGCTCGCGGTCCCACAGCTTCGTGGAGCCCTACCGAGACCCCGTCAGATCTAACCCGTAGTGAGCATACACACACACACGTTACTCATGCAATACTAATATGCTAAGAATGTAAGTTCATCAAGAATACTTACTAGAGATGGCCATTAATCCGACACCATTATCAAACTCTTCAAAACACGATAACAAGATTAAACACGGAATACACGATTCCATAACTTTAAACAATAGGAATATCATCAAAGCCTTCAACGTTCAAAATAATCAATCATAATCAATTCCCAAACACACCGTTCACAAAACACACACGCATTTTGAAAGAGAGCCTTTAACGAGGCCAAACCGAAATATTTTGAAACTTCATTTCAAACAACCAAACAAACACACCAAGACGATCACCGATCATCATATCCACAAAATAAGAAATGTATGAGCAAGGTACTTGCCTCGATATCACGAGCAATGGAAAAATGAACGGATACGGCCGGGTAGCCCTCAAATTCCCGAACACTATCTAGAACGCGATAGCATCGAAATTACTACGGAAAAACACCACATGAATCATCAATCACCAATGGAATTCAACATCGGAATCATCGAGCACCTATAATCCTCCGTAAGGAATAATAAAACATGATTACGACGAGAATCAAGGTCGAAAACAACGGAAATCCCAACAAACTATCAAAGGGAACTCATTCGAACATTTAATCGAACATTAAATGTTCAAGACCCTTCAAGAACAAAGAAATCACAACTCGGGTCGAACGAACCAAAGATACGAGTATCCAATCCATAGAACAAGTTCAAAACAACGTTTATACAACAATTAATTGATCAAAAACGGATTGGAATCGAAATCAAAAAGGAAAATCCCCAAATCTACAAAAACAAGGGTTCAAGCCAAAATACCTTGATTTGGACGAAGGATTCAAGTAGAGGTCGAAAATCTACAACAAGACTTGAGGTGGATGATCTCTACAAGTTTTGGAGCACTCAAATCGCCCTTAGAATCGCCTAGAATGGTAGGAGGAAGAAGAGAGGAGAAAATGAATGTTTCTCCTCGAAAATCTGCTAAAAAGTGCAGAAAAAGCCCGTGTGCCGCGGCACAGGACAAGTGTGCCGCAGCCCAGGGCCAAAAAAAAACACCCAGAAATCAGCTTAGTGCCGCGGCCCAGCCGAAGTGTGCCGCGGCACACGGTAAAGTCCACTCCAACACCAAAAAGGCACATCGTGCAGTCTTGGATATTTCGACCATAACTCCTTCGTCTGAACTCCGATTGACTCACCGTTTGAACCATTGGAAATCTAACTTGATGATCTATAATATTGCAAATATTCAGAATTTTTGGAGTTTCCAAGAATTAATGGTGACTTTACAAAGTCGAACTCCCACGTGAAAAAGTCGATTAAGGACACGGAACTCAACAAAACGACACCGAAACGAACTCGGATGACAAAAAGTACAGAATTAATCATTCTCGAAATGACGAAACGGTCATGATCGAGTCGTCAAAACGGACTCCGGCCGAAAAAAGAAATTTACCGAAAATCGAAAATTGCGGATATTACATTCTACCCTCCTTAAAAGAAGTTTCGTCCCGAAACTTAAAACAAGTAGGGAGAAGCAATATCCCGCCAGGAAAACTCAACGAGATATGCAAGGAAATGCGTAACTTACGCCCATCGGCGAAACGTTACAAGCAACGCAAAGGAATATACGGCGTGAAAACATGCTCCACGACGACCAACACAACGTCGCCGTTAGGGATATAATAAAACCAACAAGTGACGAGCGTCATCAAATGGATAATACAATCAAGTCAATTATCCGAACAATCACAAAACACAACGAACGAAAATCAATACGATTGACCAACCCAACGGTACATCAATCAAAACGCGAGCCAATCGCTGAACAAATACTGAATTCCACCTCCCAAGGTTTTAAAGATCGAAAAATAGACTAATTTCTCGAACTTAAGGAAATTAGGATGGAGCATTAATTCTCAACAATCACAAAACGAGGACAAAAAACCCAACAAACAACCGACCGAGACAACAAAAAAAATCGAACAATCATGTCCGAAACACGAAGGATAATAAAATTCAAACAACAACTCGGGGATGATCGGTGAGAACTACAAGACATGCATTCCCATAAGATCCACGGAAGGGAATAGCGATTGAAAAGTCACAACGACAAACGAGTTATTAGAAACAATACCACACCTATTCGATCAACAAAAGCAAGGGCGGACAAGCTCGAAATGTCAACAAACATAATGAGTCGACAAAGTCGAAAACACAAGAGTTCCAAATCCGATCCACTTCGAAAAAAAGAACTAATAGAACCAAATGATGTCACTCCTGAACAAGGTTCACAAGAATAGAACCGAACTCGAAAAAGTAATAGTGATAACCAGGTCGACCCACAACAAGATCACGGTTCGTTCGGACGATGAAACCGAAATACAGAACAAGTTCATAAAGTATCAACGAACATGAGCGAATCGATAGACTAGAGAAAGAGAAAATACGGAAGTCAAAATAGTACGGGTATTACCTCCGACCTAGTCCACGAAATTCACAAAAACAGGAGCAAGGTAACAAGACATTAAACAACCGACACATAACGGAACGATCACCGATGCACACGGTCATACCAAACCAAGCTCTAACAGCTCGCACATGCGCGATAACGCAGAAATCACCACGAGATGGCAACATTCAATACCAACATCCCACCTCTCACAGAGGGCTAACACAACAAAAGTGTGGAAAACAACTCAACGCTCACGCCGCCAACTCGATCATACTCGGGAGCAAACATCAAAATGACAATGCGAACATCATACATACATACCCAGCCGTCAAATAGGAATGGATAGGTTTTAAAAACGAAAACCTCATTTTGAAAATAATTTAGAAGAACACCGGTTGATCTTGAGTATCACCTTTCAAAAAGTACAAACGTGAAACATCGTTATCGAGACATTGGAGAACCATTTCACATTTGATAAAAATGAGGACACTTTCTCTTAGTGAAAACTTTCATAATATTCGACCCTCGGGTCTAAATAAAAGTGTTTCTAAAACATTGAAAATACCTCAAAGCATTTTGGCCCTCGAAGTAGAAAATTTTTTTGAAATATATTGTGGCACCTAGGATGTACCACAAGAAAATAACTCATTTGAAAAGTATGTCTCGAAATTTATTTTTCTAAGATACTCAAGGTTTTCAAAATTCAATAGGCCGAATGCCCAAAACTCACACATATCGACGTTCACTAAAACAACTCCTAGTACACGCATCAAACGTTTAAAATCAAGACAATACATGTCTTTAAACGGAAATAAACGATAAAATACCACATTCAAAACAAAACCACCGACCTCATTCGAGGCCTCTAAGGACCCTCCCCTTGGCTAGGGAACAAGTCGAACGCGTATAAGCACAAAGCTTCCACAATAGAACTTGTAAAGCGTGCAAATCGATTCGAAAATCATCGAACGGACAAAAACAACAATAAAAAGACATCACAAGAGCGACACTCCTCGTATAAATCAAATACGAGTCGACTAAATACATATCGTGAAATCAAAATCCACATAAGGATTCCATCACTTAACAAATAATCATAAAAATAGCTCGTGTCACACGAGGCACAACACAAAGAAGGGAGACTTACTTCCACAGTCGCACGAAGATGATGATCGCCCACGATACTAATCACGACCAACAAACTCAAACGACGCGTCGTGACACGACTCGATCGGATAAAATCCGGCGAAACAAGACTCAAACAACACGACTGACCCGGCGGCCTAGGTTTCCTCAACCTAAGCTCCGATACGATTTATGTAACACCCCAATCCGCTCGGGGATATTACACGCCGTAGAACCTTTCCTCAAGGATCTACCAGCCGGGTAACAACATATAACAACTCAACCATGCCTTTAAGGCTAAAATGACTCGGTAGACCGATTTGGTCTTTCAATAAATACATACAACTCAAATACAACTCATGCCTGCAGGTCAAAACACAACCACACCCGCACAACGGAAAAATATAGCAGAAAATAAAGTACAATGAACCAATAAACAATGTACGGTTCCTCATGTGATTAGTATCGATCATCTTTCATCATCCTTCGTGCCGACCACGTGTTATGCTCCAAAACGAATGCAAAAGCAGACATCCACCCCGAATACTCGGGGTTAGCAAACTCCTTTGTTTTGCTAGTGCAAGAACAAAGTGCAAATACGAGCCATACAATTCACATTCCACGAATAACAATAACCAGGAATCCTCGAAGATCCAAACGAAACGAAAAGTATTTCCCGAGGCAAGAGTTTGAGAAAACCTTTCAAAATCGAAATATCACAAATCAATGGAAATAATTTATAAAACGGTTTAGAATGCCATCGAGAGTTTTAATAGAAACAATTTAGGATTATCAAATCCTACTTTTCAAAAATCCAAAAGACAAAAGGGGTCACCGCCCCAAAGGTTTACTTTCTGCAAAATGACATTTACCAAACCGTTGGGATTTTAGCCCCAAATCCATAAAATGACTTTTACAAAACCATTGGGATTTTAGCCCCAAATCTCATCAACTCACAGTACACAAGAACGACCACAAGGTTCGTCTTCCAATGTCAAAATCCACAATTAAAGGATTTAACACAAACAACAAAATACTCTAGAGACATCCTAGCCAAGTAGGCCAAACGAACAACTTACCTCTTACACACTTAGTCAATGCATGCAATCATGAAAACCGTTCGAAAACACTCATTTCCGGAAATGCCAATATCAAATCACATTTGCAAAATGCACCACAATTAACCGCGGACCCACAGCTTCGTGGATCCCTACCGAGACCCTGTCGGATCTAACGCGTAGTGGTTAAAAGCAAGCTCGCGGTCCCACAGCTTCGTGGAGCCCTACCGAGACCCCGTCGGATCTAACCCGTAGTGAGCATACACACACACGTTACTCATGCAATACTAATATGCTAAGAATGTAAGTTCATCAAGAATACTTACTAGAGATGGCCATTAATCCGACACCATTATCAAACTCTTCAAAACACGATAACAAGATTAAACACGGAATACACGATTCCATAACTTTAAACAATAGGAATATCATCAAAGCCTTCAACGTTCAAAATAATCAATCATAATCAATTCCCAAACACACCGTTCACAAAACACACACGCGTTTTGAAAGAGAGCCTTTAACGAGGCCAAACCGAAATCTTTTGAAACTTCATTTCACAACCAAACAAACACACCAAGACGATCACCGATCATCATATCCACAAAATAAGAAATGTATGAGCAAGTTACTTGCCTCGATATCACGAGCAATGGAAAAATGAACGGATACGGCCGGGTAGCCCTCAAATTCCCGAACACTATCTATAAAGCGATAGCACCAAATTACTACGGAAAACACAACATGAATCTTAAATCACCTAAGGAATTCAACATCGGAATCATCGAGCACCTATAATCCTCCGTAAGGAATAATAAAACATGATTACGACGAGAATCAAGGCCGAAAACAACAGAAATCCCAACAAACTATCAAAGGGAACTCATTCGAACATTTAATCGAATATTAAATGTTCAAGACCCTTCAAGAACAAAGAAATCACCCCTCGGGTCGAACGAACCAAAGATACGAGTATCCAATCCATAGAACAAGTTCAAAACAACGTTTATACAACAATTAATTGATCAAAAACGGATTGGAATCGAAATCAAAAAGGAAAATCCCCAAATCTACAAAAACAAGGGTTCAAGCCAAAATACCTTGATTTGGACGAAGGATTCAAGTAGAGGTCGAAAATCTACAACAAGACTTGAGGTGGATGATCTCTACAAGTTTTGGAGCACTCAAATCGCCCAAAATCGCCCTTAGAATCGCCTAGAATGGTAGGAGGAAGAAGAGAGGAGAAAATGAATGTTTCTCCTCGAAAATCTGCTAAAAAGTGCAGAAAAAGCCCGTGTGCCGCGGCACAGGACAAGTGTGCCGCATCCCAGGGCCTAAAAAAACACCCAGAAATCAGCTTAGTGCCGCGGCCCAGCCGAAGTGTGCCGCGGCACACGGTAAAGTCCACTCCAACACCAAAAAGGCACATCGTGCAGTCTTGGATATTTCGACCATAACTCCTTCGTCTGAACTCCGATTGACTCACCGTTTGAACCATTGGAAATCTAACTTGATGATCTATAATATTGCAAATATTCAGAATTTTTGGAGTTTCCAAGAATTAATGGTGACTTTACAAAGTCGAACTCCCATGTCAAAAAGTCGATTAAGGACACGGAACTCAACTAAATGACACCGAAACGAACTCGGATGACAAAAAGTACAGAATTAATCATTCTCGAAATGACGAAACGGTCATGAGCGAGTCGTCAAAACGGACTCCGGCCGAAAAAAGAAATTTACCGAAAATCGAAAATTGCGGATATTACATTCTACCCTCCTTAAAAGAAGTTTCGTCCCGAAACTTAAAACAAGTAGGGAGAAGCAATATCCCGCCAGGAAAACTCAACGAGATACGCAAGGAAACGCGTAACTTACGCCCATCGGCGAAACGTTACAAGCAACGCCAAGGAATATACGGCGTAAAAACACGCTCCACGATGACCAACACAACGTCGCCGTTAGGGATATAATAAAACCAACAAGTGACGAGCGTCATCAAATGGATAATACAATCAAGTCAATTATCCGAACAATCACAAAACACAACGAACGAAAATCAATACGATTGACCAACCCAACGGTACATCAATCAAAACGCGAGCCAATCGCTGAACAAATACGGAATTCCACTGCCCAAGGTTTGGACGATCGAAAACGAGACTAATTTCCCGAACTTAAGGAAATTAGGAAGGAGCCTGAATGCTTAACAATCACAAAACGAGGACAAAAAACCGAACAAACAAATGACCGAGACAACAAAAAGAATCGAACAATCATGTCCGAAACACGAAGGATAATAAAATTCAACCAACAACTCCCAGGATGATCTGGTGAGAACTACAAGACATGCATTCCCATAAGATCCACCGGAAAGGGAATAGCGATTGAAAAGTCACAACGACAAACGAGTTATTCCGAAACAATACCACACCTGTTCGATCAACAAAAGCAAGGGGCAGGACAAGCTCAGAAATGTCAACAAACATAATGAGTCGACAAAGTCGAAAACACAAGAGTTCCAAATCCGATCCACTTCGAAAAAAAGAACTAATAGAACCAAATGCTGTCACTCCTGAACAAGGTTCACAAGAATAGAACCGAAGTCGAAAAAGTCATAGTGATAACCAGGTCGACCCACAACAAGATCACGGTTCGTTCGGACGATGAAACCGAAATACAGAACAAGTTCATAAAGTATCAACGAACATGAGCGAATCGATAGACTGGAGAAAGAGTAAATACGGAAGTCAAAATAGTACGGGTATTACCTCCGACCTCATCCACGAAATTCACAAAAACAGGAGCAAGGTAACAAGACATTAAACAACCGACACATAACGGAACGATCACCGATGCACACGGTCATACCAAACCAAGCTCTAACAGCTCGTACATGCGCGATAACGCAGAAATCACCACGAGATGGCAACATTCAATACCAACATCCCACCTCTCACAGAGGGCTAACACAACAAATGTGTGGAAAACAACTCAATGCTCACGCCGCCAACTCGATCATACTCGGGAGCAAACATCAAAATGACAGTGCGAACATCATACATACATACCCAGCCCTCAAACAGGAATGGATAGGTTTTAAAACCGAAAACCTCATTTTGAAAATAATTTAGAAGAACACCGGTTGATCTTGAGTATCACCTTTCAAAAAGTACAAACGTGAAACATCGTTATCGAGACATTGGAGAACCATTTCACATTTGATAAAAATGAGGACACTTTCTCTTAGTGAAAACTTTCAGAATATTCGACCCTCAGGTCTAAATAAAAGTGTTTCTAAAACATTGAAAATACCTCAAAGCATTTTGGTCCTCGAAGTAGAAAATTTTTTTGAAATATATTGTGGCACCTAGGATGTACCACAAGAAAATAACTCATTTGAAAAGTATGTCTCGAAATTTATTTTTCTAAGATACTCAAGGTTTTCAAAAATTCAATAGGCCAGAATGCCCAAAACTCACACATATCGACGTTCACTAAAACAACTCCTAGTACACGCATCAAAACGTTTAAAATCAAGACAATACATGTCTTTAAACGGAAATAAACGATAAAATACCACATTCAAAACAAAACCACTGACCCCATTCGAGGCCTCTAAGGACCCTCCCGCACTGGCTAGCGAACAAGTCGAACGCGTATAAGCACAAAGCTTCCACAATAGAACTTGTAAAACATGCAAATCGATTCGAAAATCATCAGCAAAGGACAAAAACAACAATAAAAAGACATCACAAGCGACGACACTCCTCGTATAAATCAAATACGAGAGTCGACTAAATACATATCGTGAAATCAAAATCCACATAAGGATTCCATCACTTAACAAATAATCATAAAAATAGCTCGTGTCACACGAGGCACAACACAAAGAAGGGAGACTTACTTCCACAGGTCGCACGAAGATGATGATCGCCCCACGATACTAATCACGACCAACAAACTCAAGCGACGCGTCGCGACACGACTCAGTCAGATAAAATCCGACGAAACAAGACTCAAACAACACGACCTGACCCGACAGCCTAGGTTTCCTCAACCTAAGCTCCGATACAATTTATGTAACACCCCCAATCCGCTCAGGGATATTACACGCCGTAGAACCTTTCCTCAAGGATCTACCAGGTTGGTAACAACATATAACAACTCAACCATGCCTTTAAGGCTAAAATGACTCGGTAGACCGATTTGGTCTTTCAATAAATACATACAACTCAAATACAACTCATGCCCACGCAGGGGTCAAAACACAACCACACCCGTACAACGGGAAAAATATAGCAGCGGAAAATAAAGTACAACTGAACCAATAAACAATGTACGGTTCCTCATGTGATTAGTATCGATCATCTTTCATCATCCTTCGTGCCGACCCTGTGTTATGCTCCAAAACACGAATGCAAAACAGACATCCACCCCCAGAATACTCGGGGGTTAGCAAAACTCCACTGTTTTGCTAGTGCAAGAACAAAGTGCAAATACGAGCCATACAATTCACATTCCACGAATAACAATAACCAGGAATCCTCGAAGATCCAAACGAAACGAAAAGTATTTCCCGAGGCAAGAGTTTGAGAAAACCTTTCAAAATCGAAATATCACAAATCAATGGAAATAATTTATAAAACGGTTTAGAATGCCATCGAGAGTTTTAATAGAAACAATTTAGGATTATCAAATCCTACTTTTCAAAAATCCAAAAGACAAAAGGGGTCACCGCCCCAAAGGTTTACTTTCTGCAAAATGACATTTACCAAACCGTTGGGATTTTAGCCCCAAATCCATAAAATGACTTTTACAAAACCATTGGGATTTTAGCCCCAAATCTCATCAACTCACAGTACACAAGAACGACCACAAGGTTCGTCTTCCAATGTCAAAATCCACAATTAAAGGATTTAACACAAACAACAAAATACTCTAGAGCCATCCTAGCCAAGTAGGCCAAACGAACAACTTACCTCTTACACACTTAGTCAATGCATGCAATCATGAAAACCGTTCGAAAACACTCATTTCCGGAAATGCCAATATCAAATCACATTTGCAAAATGCACCACAATTAACCGCGGACCCACAGCTTCGTGGATCCCTACCGAGACCCTGTCGGATCTAACGCGTAGTGGTTAAAAGCAAGCTCGCGGTCCCACAGCTTCGTGGAGCCCTACCGAGACCCCGTCGGATCTAACCCGTAGTGAGCATACACACACACGTTACTCATGCAATACTAATATGCTAAGAATGTAAGTTCATCAAGAATACTTACTAGAGATGGCCATTAATCCGACACCATTATCAAACTCTTCAAAACACGATAACAAGATTAAACACGGAATACACGATTCCATAACTTTAAACAATAGGAATATCATCAAAGCCTTCAACGTTCAAAATAATCAATCATAATCAATTCCCAAACACACCGTTCACAAAACACACACGCGTTTTGAAAGAGAGCCTTTAACGAGGCCAAACCGAAATCTTTTGAAACTTCATTTCACAACCAAACAAACACACCAAGACGATCACCGATCATCATATCCACAAAATAAGAAATGTATGAGCAAGTTACTTGCCTCGATATCACGAGCAATGGAAAAATGAACGGATACGGCCGGGTAGCCCTCAAATTCCCGAACACTATCTAGAACGCGATAGCACCGAAATTACTACGGGAAAACACCACATGAATCATCAATCACCAACGGAATTCAACATCGGAATCATCGAGCACCTATAATCCTCCGTAAGGAATAATAAAACATGATTACGACGAGAATCAAGGCCGAAAACAACAGAAATCCCAACAAACTATCAAAGGGAACTCATTCGAACATTTAATCGAACATTAAATGTTCAAGACCCTTCAAGAACAAAGAAATCACCCCTCGGGTCGAACGAAACAAAGATACGAGTATCCAATCCATAGAACAAGTTCAAAACAACGTTTATACAACAATTAATTGATCAAAAACGGATTGGAATCGAAATCAAAAAGGAAAATCCCCAAATCTACAAAAACAAGGGTTCAAGCCAAAATACCTTGATTTGGATGAAGGATTCAAGTAGAGGTCAAAAATCTACAACAAGACTTGAGTTGGATGATCTCTACAAGTTTGGTAGCACTCATATCGCCCAAAATCGCCCTTAGAATCGCCTAGAATGGTAGGAGGAAGAAGAGAGGAGAAAATGAATGTTTCTCCTCGAAAATCTGCTAAAAGTGCGAAAAAGCCGTGTGCCGCGGCACAGACAAGTGTGCCGCAGCCCGTGGCCTAAAAACACCCAGAAATCAGCTTAGTTCCGCGGCCCGGCTGAAGTGTGCCGCGGCACACGGTATAGTCCACTCCAACACCAAAAAGGCACATCGTGCAGTCTTGAATATTTCGACCATAACTCCTTCGTCTGAACTCCGATTGACTCACCGTTTGAACCATTGGAAAGCTAACTTGATGATCTATAATATTGCAAAGATTCAGAATTTTTGGAGTTACCAAGAATTAATGGTGACTTTACAAAGTCGAACTCCCACGTGAAAAAGTCGATTAAGGACACGGAACTCAACAAAACGACACCGAAACGAACTCGGATGACAAAAAGTACAGAATTAATCATTCTCGAAATGACGAAACGGTCATGATCGAGTCGTCAAAACGGACTCCGGCCGAAAAAAGAAATTTACCGAAAATCGAAAATTGCGGATATTACATTCTACCCTCCTTAAAAGAAGTTTCGTCCCGAAACTTAAAACAAGTAGGGAGAAGCAATATCCCGCCAGGAAAACTCAACGAGATATGCAAGGAAATGCGTAACTTACGCCCATCGGCGAAACGTTACAAGCAACGCAAAGGAATATACGGCGTGAAAACATGCTCCACGACGACCAACACAACGTCGCCGTTAGGGATATAATAAAACCAACAAGTGACGAAGGCCATCAAATGGATAATACAATCAAGTCAATTATCCGAACAATCACAAAACACAACGAACGAAAATCAATACGATTGACCAACCCAACGGTACATCAATCAAAACGCGAGCCAATCGCTGAACAAATACGGAATTCCACTGCCCAAGGTTTGGAAGATCGAAAACTAGACTAATTTCTCGAACTTAAGGAAATTAGGAAGGAGCCTGAATTCTCAACAATCACAAAACGAGGACAAAAAACCGAACAAACAAACGACCGAGACAACAAAAAAAATCGAACAATCATGTCCGAAACACGAAGGATAATAAAATTCAAACAACAACTCCCAGGATGATCTGGTGAGAACTACAAGACATGCATTCCCATAAGATCCACCGGAAAGGGAATAGCGATTGAAAAGTCACAACGACAAACGAGTTATTCCGAAACAATACCACACCTATTCGATCAACAAAAGCAAGGGGCAGGACAAGCTCAGAAATGTCAACAAACATAATGAGTCGACAAAGTCGAAAACACAAGAGTTCCAAATCCGATCCACTTCGAAAAAAAGAACTAATAGAACCAAATGATGTCACTCCTGAACAAGGTTCACAAGAATAGAACCGAACTCGAAAAAGTAATAGTGATAACCAGGTCGACCCACAACAAGATCACGGTTCGTTCGGACGATGAAACCGAAATACAGAACAAGTTCATAAAGTATCAACGAACATGAGCGAATCGATAGACTAGAGAAAGAGAAAATACGGAAGTCAAAATAGTACGGGTATTACCTCCGACCTAGTCCACGAAATTCACAAAACCGAGAGCAAGGTAACAAGACATTAAACAACCGACACATAACGGAACGATCACCGATGCACACGGTCATACCAAACCAAGCTCTAACAGCTCGCACATGCGCGATAACGCAGAAATCACCACGAGATGGCAACATTCAATACCAACATCCCACCTCTCACAGAGGGCTAACACAACAAAAGTGTGGAAAACAACTCAACGCTCACGCCGCCAACTCGATCATACTCGGGAGCAAACATCAAAATGACAATGCGAACATCATACATACATACCCAGCCGTCAAATAGGAATGGATAGGTTTTAAAAACGAAAACCTCATTTTGAAAATAATTTAGAAGAACACCGGTTGATCTTGAGTATCACCTTTCAAAAAGTACAAACGTGAAACATCGTTATCGAGACATTGGAGAACCATTTCACATTTGATAAAAATGAGGACACTTTCTCTTAGTGAAAACTTTCATAATATTCGACCCTCGGGTCTAAATAAAAGTGTTTCTAAAACATTGAAAATACCTCAAAGCATTTTGGCCCTCGAAGTAGAAAATTTTTTGAAATATATTGTGGCACCTAGGATGTACCACAAGAAAATAACTCATTTGAAAAGTATGTCTCAAATTTATTTTTCTAAGATACTCAAGGTTTTCAAAATTCAATAGGCCAGAATGCCCAAAACTCACACATATCGACGTTCACTAAAACAACTCCTAGTACACGCATCAAAACGTTTAAAATCAAGACAATACATGTCTTTAAACGGAAATAAACGATAAAATACCACATTCAAAACAAAACCACTGACCTCATTCGAGGCCTCTAAGGACCCTCCCGCACTGGCTAGGGAACAAGTCGAACGCGTATAAGCACAAAGCTTCCACAATAGAACTTGTAAAACGTGCAAATCGATTCGAAAATCATCAGCAACGGACAAAAACAACAATAAAAAGACATCACAAGAGACGACACTCCTCGTATAAATCAAATACGAGAGTCGACTAAATACATATCGTGAAATCAAAATCCACATAAGGATTCCATCACTTAACAAATAATCATAAAAATAGCTCGTGTCACACGAGGCACAACACAAAGAAGGGAGACTTACTTCCACAGGTCGCACGAAGATGATGATCGCCCCACGATACTAATCACGACCAACAAACTCAAACGACGCGTCGTGACACGACTCAGTCAGATAAAATCCGACGAAACAAGACTCAAACAACACGACCTGACCCGACAGCCTAGGTTTCCTCAACCTAAGCTCCGATACGATTTATGTAACACCCCCAATCCGCTCAGGGATATTACACGCCGTAGAACCTTTCCTCAAGGATCTACCAGGCTGGTAACAACATATAACAACTCAACCATGCCTTTAAGGCTAAAATGACTCAGTAGACCGATTTGGTCTTTCAATAAATACATACAACTCAAATACAACTCATGCCCACGCAGGGGTCAAAACACAACCACACCCGTACAACGGGAAAAATATAGCAGCAGAAAATAAAGTACAACTGAACCAATAAACAATGTACGGTTCCTCATGTGATTAGTATCGATCATCTTTCATCATCCTTCGTGCCGACCCTGTGTTATGCTCCAAAACCTGAATGCAAAAACAGACATCCACCCCCCGAATACTCGGGGGTTAGCAAAACTCCACTGTTTTGCTAGTGCAAGAACAAAGTGCAAATACGAGCCATACAATTCACATTCCACGAATAACAATAACCAGGAATCCTCGAAGATCCAAACGAAACGAAAAGTATTTCCCGAGGCAAGAGTTTGAGAAAACCTTTCAAAATCGAAATATCACAAATCAATGGAAATAATTTATAAAACGGTTTAGAATGCCATCGAGAGTTTTAATAGAAACAATTTAGGATTATCAAATCCTACTTTTCAAAAATCCAAAAGACAAAAGGGGTCACCGCCCCAAAGGTTTACTTTCTGCAAAATGACATTTACCAAACCGTTGGGATTTTAGCCCCAAATCCATAAAATGACTTTTACAAAACCATTGGGATTTTAGCCCCAAATCTCATCAACTCACAGTACACAAGAACGACCACAAGGTTCGTCTTCCAATGTCAAAATCCACAATTAAAGGATTTAACACAAACAACAAAATACTCTAGAGCCATCCTAGCCAAGTAGGCCAAACGAACAACTTACCTCTTACACACTTAGTCAATGCATGCAATCATGAAAACCGTTCGAAAACACTCATTTCCGGAAATGCCAATATCAAATCACATTTGCAAAATGCACCACAATTAACCGCGGACCCACAGCTTCGTGGATCCCTACCGAGACCCTGTCGGATCTAAGGCGTAGTGGTTAAAAGCAAGCTCGCGGTCCCACAGCTTCGTGGAGCCCTACCGAGACCCCGTCGGATCTAACCCGTAGTGAGCATACACACACACGTTACTCATGCAATACTAATATGCTAAGAATGTAAGTTCATCAAGAATACTTACTAGAGATGGCCATTAATCCGACACCATTATCAAACTCTTCAAAACACGATAACAAGATTAAACACGGAATACACGATTCCATAACTTTAAACAATAGGAATATCATCAAAGCCTTCAACGTTCAAAATAATCAATCATAATCAATTCCCAAACACACCGTTCACAAAACACACACGCGTTTTGAAAGAGAGCCTTTAACGAGGCCAAACCGAAATCTTTTGAAACTTCATTTCACAACCAAACAAACACACCAAGACGATCACCGATCATCATATCCACAAAATAAGAAATGTATGAGCAAGTTACTTGCCTCGATATCACGAGCAATGGAAAAATGAACGGATACGGCCGGGTAGCCCTCAAATTCCCGAACACTATCTAGAACGCGATAGCACCGAAATTACTACGGGAAAACACCACATGAATCATCAATCACCAACGGAATTCAACATCGGAATCATCGAGCACCTATAATCCTCCGTAAGGAATAATAAAACATGATTACGACGAGAATCAAGGCCGAAAACAACAGAAATCCCAACAAACTATCAAAGGGAACTCATTCGAACATTTAATCGAATATTAAATGTTCAAGACCCTTCAAGAACAAAGAAATCACCCCTCGGGTCGAACGAACCAAAGATACGAGTATCCAATCCATAGAACAAGTTCAAAACAACGTTTATACAACAATTAATTGATCAAAAACGGATTGGAATCGAAATCAAAAAGGAAAATCCCCAAATCTACAAAAACAAGGGTTCAAGCCAAAATACCTTGATTTGGACGAAGGATTCAAGTAGAGGTCGAAAATCTACAACAAGACTTGAGGTGGATGATCTCTACAAGTTTTGGAGCACTCAAATCGCCCAAAATCGCCCTTAGAATCGCCTAGAATGGTAGGAGGAAGAAGAGAGGAGAAAATGAATGTTTCTCCTCGAAAATCTGCTAAAAAGTGCAGAAAAAACCCGTGTGCCGCGGCACAGGACAAGTGTGCCGCATCCCAGGGCCTAAAAAAACACCCAGAAATCAGCTTAGTGCCGCGGCCCAGCCGAAGTGTGCCGCGGCACACGGTAAAGTCCACTCCAACACCAAAAAGGCACATCGTGCAGTCTTGGATATTTCGACCATAACTCCTTCGTCTGAACTCCGATTGACTCACCGTTTGAACCATTGGAAATCTAACTTGATGATCTATAATATTGCAAATATTCAGAATTTTTGGAGTTTCCAAGAATTAATGGTGACTTTACAAAGTCGAACTCCCATGTCAAAAAGTCGATTAAGGACACGGAACTCAACTAAATGACACCGAAACGAACTCGGATGACAAAAAGTACAGAATTAATCATTCTCGAAATGACGAAACGGTCATGAGCGAGTCGTCAAAACGGACTCCGGCCGAAAAAAGAAATTTACCGAAAATCGAAAATTGCGGATATTACATTCTACCCTCCTTAAAAGAAGTTTCGTCCCGAAACTTAAAACAAGTAGGGAGAAGCAATATCCCGCCAGGAAAACTCAACGAGATACGCAAGGAAACGCGTAACTTACGCCCATCGGCGAAACGTTACAAGCAACGCCAAGGAATATACGGCGTAAAAACACGCTCCACGATGACCAACACAACGTCGCCGTTAGGGATATAATAAAACCAACAAGTGACGAGCGTCATCAAATGGATAATACAATCAAGTCAATTATCCGAACAATCACAAAACACAACGAACGAAAATCAATACGATTGACCAACCCAACGGTACATCAATCAAAACGCGAGCCAATCGCTGAACAAATACGGAATTCCACTGCCCAAGGTTTGGACGATCGAACGAGACTAATTTCCCGAACTTAAGGAAATTAGGAAGGAGCCCGAATGCTTAACAATCACAAAACGAGGACAAAAACCGAACAAACAAATGACCGAGACAACAAAAAGAATCGAACAATCATGTCCAAACACGAAGGATAATAAAATTCAACCAACAACTCCCGTGATGATCCGTGAGAACTACAAGACATGCATTCCCATAAGATCCACCGGAAAGGGAATAGCGATTGAAAAGTCACAACGACAAACGAGTTATTAGAAACAATACCACACTGTTCGATCAACAAAAGCAAGGGGCGGACAAGCTCGTAAATGTCAACAAACATAATGAGTCGACAAAGTCGAAAACACAAGAGTTCCAAATCCGATCCACTTCAAAAAAGAACTAATAGAACCAAATGTCGTCACTCTGAACAAGGTTCACAAGAATAGAACCGAAGTCGAAAAAGTCATAGTGATAACCGTCGACCCACAACAAGATCACGGTTCGTTCGGACGATGAAACCGAAATACAGAACAAGTTCATAAAGTATCAACGAACATGAGCGAATCGATAGACTGGAGAAAGAGTAAATACGGAAGTCAAAATAGTACGGGTATTACCTCCGACCTCATCCACGAAATTCACAAAAACAGGAGCAAGGTAACAAGACATTAAACAACCGACACATAACGGAACGATCACCGATGCACACGGTCATACCAAACCAAGCTCTAACAGCTCGTACATGCGCGATAACGCAGAAATCACCACGAGATGGCAACATTCAATACCAACATCCCACCTCTCACAGAGGGCTAACACAACAAATGTGTGGAAAACAACTCAATGCTCACGCCGCCAACTCGATCATACTCGGGAGCAAACATCAAAATGACAGTGCGAACATCATACATACATACCCAGCCCTCAAACAGGAATGGATAGGTTTTAAAACCGAAAACCTCATTTTGAAAATAATTTAGAAGAACACCGGTTGATCTTGAGTATCACCTTTCAAAAAGTACAAACGTGAAACATCGTTATCGAGACATTGGAGAACCATTTCACATTTGATAAAAATGAGGACACTTTCTCTTAGTGAAAACTTTCAGAATATTCGACCCTCAGGTCTAAATAAAAGTGTTTCTAAAACATTGAAAATACCTCAAAGCATTTTGGTCCTCAAGTAGAAAATTTTTTTGAAATATATTGTGGCACCTAGGATGTACCACAAGAAAATAACTCATTTGAAAAGTATGTCTCGAAATTTATTTTTCTAAGATACTCAAGGTTTTCAAAAATTCAATAGGCCAGAATGCCCAAAACTCACACATATCGACGTTCACTAAAACAACTCCTAGTACACGCATCAAAACGTTTAAAATCAAGACAATACATGTCTTTAAACGGAAATAAACGATAAAATACCACATTCAAAACAAAACCACTGACCCCATTCGAGGCCTCTAAGGACCCTCCCGCACTGGCTAGCGAACAAGTCGAACGCGTATAAGCACAAAGCTTCCACAATAGAACTTGTAAAACATGCAAATCGATTCGAAAATCATCAGCAAAGGACAAAAACAACAATAAAAAGACATCACAAGCGACGACACTCCTCGTATAAATCAAATACGAGAGTCGACTAAATACATATCGTGAAATCAAAATCCACATAAGGATTCCATCACTTAACAAATAATCATAAAAATAGCTCGTGTCACACGAGGCACAACACAAAGAAGGGAGACTTACTTCCACAGGTCGCACGAAGATGATGATCGCCCCACGATACTAATCACGACCAACAAACTCAAGCGACGCGTCGCGACACGACTTCGATCGGATAAAATCCGACGAAACAAGACTCAAACAACACGACTGACCCGTGACCCTAGGTTTCCTCAACCTAAGCTCCGATACATTTTATGTAACAACCCCAATCCGCTCAGGATATTACACGCCGTAGAACCTTTCCTCAAGGATCTACCGTTGGTAACAACATATAACAACTCAACCATGCCTTTAAGGCTAAATGACTCAGAGACCGATTTGGTCTTTCAATAAATACATACAACTCAAATACAACTCATGCCCACGCAGGGTCAAAACACAACCACACCTGCATAACGGGAAAAATATAGCAATGAAAATAAAGTACAACCGAACCAATAAACAATGTACGGTTCCTCATGTGATTAGTATCGATCATCTTTCATCATCCTTCGTGCCGACCACGTGTTATGCTCCAAAACCCGAATGCAAAAGCAGACATCCACCCCGAATACTGGGGTTAGCAAACTCCACCGCTTTTGCTAGTGCAAGAACAAAGTGCAAATACGAGCCATACAATTCACATTCCACGAATAACAATAACCAGGAATCCTCGAAGATCCAAACGAAACGAAAAGTATTTCCCGAGGCAAGAGTTTGAGAAAACCTTTCAAAATCGAAATATCACAAATCAATGGAAATAATTTATAAAACGGTTTAGAATGCCATCGAGAGTTTTAATAGAAACAATTTAGGATTATCAAATCCTACTTTTCAAAAATCCAAAAGACAAAAGGGGTCACCGCCCCAAAGGTTTACTTTCTGCAAAATGACATTTACCAAACCGTTGGGATTTTAGCCCCAAATCCATAAAATGACTTTTACAAAACCATTGGGATTTTAGCCCCAAATCTCATCAACTCACAGTACACAAGAACGACCACAAGGTTCGTCTTCCAATGTCAAAATCCACAATTAAAGGATTTAATACAAACAACAAAATACTCTAGAGCCATCCTAGCCAAGTAGGCCAAATGAACAACTTACCTCTTACACACTTAGTCAATGCATGCAATCATGAAAACCGTTCGAAAACACTCATTTCCGGAAATGCCAATATCAAATCACATTTGCAAAATGCACCACAATTAACCGCGGACCCACAGCTTCGTGGATCCCTACCGAGACCCTGTCGGATCTAACGCGTAGTGGTTAAAAGCAAGCTCGCGGTCCCACAGCTTCGTGGAGCCCTACCGAGACCCCGTCGGATCTAACCCGTAGTGAGCATACACACACACGTTACTCATGCAATACTAATATGCTAAGAATGTAAGTTCATCAAGAATACTTACTAGAGATGGCCATTAATCCGACACCATTATCAAACTCTTCAAAACACGATAACAAGATTAAACACGGAATACACGATTCCATAACTTTAAACAATAGGAATATCATCAAAGCCTTCAACGTTCAAAATAATCAATCATAATCAATTCCCAAACACACCGTTCACAAAACACACACGCGTTTTGAAAGAGAGCCTTTAACGAGGCCAAACCGAAATATTTTGAAACTTCATTTCACAACCAAACAAACACACCAAGACGATCACCGATCATCATATCCACAAAATAAGAAATGTATGAGCAAGTTACTTGCCTCGATATCACGAGCAATGGAAAAATGAACGGATACGGCCGGGTAGCCCTCAAATTCCCGAACACTATCTAGAACGCGATAGCACCGAAATTACTACGGAAAACACCACATGAATCATCAATCACCAACGGAATTCAACATCGGAATCATCGAGCACCTATAATCCTCCGTAAGGAATAATAAAACATGATTACGACGAATCAAGGCCGAAAACAACGAAAATCCCAACAAACTATCAAAGGAACTCATTCGAACATTTAATCGAACATTAAATGTTCAAGACCCTTCAAGAACAAAGAAATCACCCCTCGGGTCGAACGAAACAAAGATACGAGTATCCAATCCATAGAACAAGTTCAAAACAACGTTTATACAACAATTAATTGATCAAAAACGGATTGGAATCGAAATCAAAAAGGAAAATCCCCAAATCTACAAAAACAAGGGTTCAAGCCAAAATACCTTGATTTGGATGAAGGATTCAAGTAGAGGTCAAAAATCTACAACAAGACTTGAGTTGGATGATCTCTACAAGTTTGGTAGCACTCATATCGCCCAAAATCGCCCTTAGAATCGCCTAGAATGGTAGGAGGAAGAAGAGAGGAGAAAATGAATGTTTCTCCTCGAAAATCTGCTAAAAAGTGCAGAAAAAGCCCGTGTGCCGCGGCACAGGACAAGTGTGCCGCAGCCCAGGGCCTAAAAAAACACCCAGAAATCAGCTTAGTTCCGCGGCCCAGCTGAAGTGTGCCGCGGCACACGGTATAGTCCACTCCAACACCAAAAAGGCACATCGTGCAGTCTTGAATATTTCGACCATAACTCCTTCGTCTGAACTCCGATTGACTCACCGTTTGAACCATTGGAAAGCTAACTTGATGATCTATAATATTGCAAAGATTCAGAATTTTTGGAGTTACCAAGAATTAATGGTGACTTTACAAAGTCGAACTCCCACGTGAAAAAGTCGATTAAGGACACGGAACTCAACAAAACGACACCGAAACGAACTCGGATGACAAAAAGTACAGAATTAATCATTCTCGAAATGACGAAACGGTCATGATCGAGTCGTCAAAACGGACTCCGGCCGAAAAAAGAAATTTACCGAAAATCGAAAATTGCGGATATTACATTCTACCCTCCTTAAAAGAAGTTTCGTCCCGAAACTTAAAACAAGTAGGGAGAAGCAATATCCCGCCAGGAAAACTCAACGAGATATGCAAGGAAATGCGTAACTTACGCCCATCGGCGAAACGTTACAAGCAACGCAAAGGAATATACGGCGTGAAAACATGCTCCACGACGACCAACACAACGTCGCCGTTAGGGATATAATAAAACCAACAAGTGACGAGCGTCATCAAATGGATAATACAATCAAGTCAATTATCCGAACAATCACAAAACACAACGAACGAAAATCAATACGATTGACCAACCCAACGGTACATCAATCAAAACGCGAGCCAATCGCTGAACAAATACGGAATTCCACTGCCCAAGGTTTGGAAGATCGAAAACTAGACTAATTTCTCGAACTTAAGGAAATTAGGAAGGAGCCTGAATTCTCAACAATCACAAAACGAGGACAAAAAACCGAACAAACAAACGACCGAGACAACAAAAAAAATCGAACAATCATGTCCGAAACACGAAGGATAATAAAATTCAAACAACAACTCCCAGGATGATCTGGTGAGAACTACAAGACATGCATTCCCATAAGATCCACCGGAAAGGGAATAGCGATTGAAAAGTCACAACGACAAACGAGTTATTCCGAAACAATACCACACCTATTCGATCAACAAAAGCAAGGGGCAGGACAAGCTCAGAAATGTCAACAAACATAATGAGTCGACAAAGTCGAAAACACAAGAGTTCCAAATCCGATCCACTTCGAAAAAAAGAACTAATAGAACCAAATGATGTCACTCCTGAACAAGGTTCACAAGAATAGAACCGAACTCGAAAAAGTAATAGTGATAACCAGGTCGACCCACAACAAGATCACGGTTCGTTCGGACGATGAAACCGAAATACAGAACAAGTTCATAAAGTATCAACGAACATGAGCGAATCGATAGACTAGAGAAAGAGAAAATACGGAAGTCAAAATAGTACGGGTATTACCTCCGACCTAGTCCACGAAATTCACAAAAACAGGAGCAAGGTAACAAGACATTAAACAACCGACACATAACGGAACGATCACCGATGCACACGGTCATACCAAACCAAGCTCTAACAGCTCGCACATGCGCGATAACGCAGAAATCACCACGAGATGGCAACATTCAATACCAACATCCCACCTCTCACAGAGGGCTAACACAACAAAAGTGTGGAAAACAACTCAACGCTCACGCCGCCAACTCGATCATACTCGGGAGCAAACATCAAAATGACAATGCGAACATCATACATACATACCCAGCCGTCAAATAGGAATGGATAGGTTTTAAAAACGAAAACCTCATTTTGAAAATAATTTAGAAGAACACCGGTTGATCTTGAGTATCACCTTTCAAAAAGTACAAACGTGAAACATCGTTATCGAGACATTGGAGAACCATTTCACATTTGATAAAAATGAGGACACTTTCTCTTAGTGAAAACTTTCATAATATTCGACCCTCGGGTCTAAATAAAAGTGTTTCTAAAACATTGAAAATACCTCAAAGCATTTTGGCCCTCGAAGTAGAAAATTTTTTTGAAATATATTGTGGCACCTAGGATGTACCACAAGAAAATAACTCATTTGAAAAGTATGTCTCGAAATTTATTTTTCTAAGATACTCAAGGTTTTCAAAAATTCAATAGGCCAGAATGCCCAAAACTCACACATATCGACGTTCACTAAAACAACTCCTAGTACACGCATCAAAACGTTTAAAATCAAGACAATACATGTCTTTAAACGGAAATAAACGATAAAATACCACATTCAAAACAAAACCACTGACCTCATTCGAGGCCTCTAAGGACCCTCCCGCACTGGCTAGGGAACAAGTCGAACGCGTATAAGCACAAAGCTTCCACAATAGAACTTGTAAAACGTGCAAATCGATTCGAAAATCATCAGCAACGGACAAAAACAACAATAAAAAGACATCACAAGAGACGACACTCCTCGTATAAATCAAATACGAGAGTCGACTAAATACATATCGTGAAATCAAAATCCACATAAGGATTCCATCACTTAACAAATAATCATAAAAATAGCTCGTGTCACACGAGGCACAACACAAAGAAGGGAGACTTACTTCCACAGGTCGCACGAAGATGATGATCGCCCCACGATACTAATCACGACCAACAAACTCAAACGACGCGTCGTGACACGACTCAGTCAGATAAAATCCGACGAAACAAGACTCAAACAACACGACCTGACCCGACAGCCTAGGTTTCCTCAACCTAAGCTCCGATACGATTTATGTAACACCCCCAATCCGCTCAGGGATATTACACGCCGTAGAACCTTTCCTCAAGGATCTACCAGGCTGGTAACAACATATAACAACTCAACCATGCCTTTAAGGCTAAAATGACTCGGTAGACCGATTTGGTCTTTCAATAAATACATACAACTCAAATACAACTCATGCCCACGCAGGGGTCAAAACACAACCACACCCGTACAACGGGAAAAATATAGCAGCAGAAAATAAAGTACAACTGAACCAATAAACAATGTACGGTTCCTCATGTGATTAGTATCGATCATCTTTCATCATCCTTCGTGCCGACCCTGTGTTATGCTCCAAAACCTGAATGCAAAAACAGACATCCACCCCCCGAATACTCGGGGGTTAGCAAAACTCCACTGTTTTGCTAGTGCAAGAACAAAGTGCAAATACGAGCCATACAATTCACATTCCACGAATAACAATAACCAGGAATCCTCGAAGATCCAAACAAAACGAAAAGTACTTCCCGAGGCAAGAGTTTGAGAAAACCTTTCAAAATCGAAATATCACAAATCAATGGAAATAATTTATAAAACGGTTTAGAATGCCATCGAGAGTTTTAATAGAAACAATTTAAGATTATCAAATCCTACTTTTCAAAAATCCAAAAGACAAAAGGGGTCACCGCCCCAAAGGTTTACTTTCTGCAAAATGACATTTACCAAACCGTTGGGATTTTAGCCCCAAATCCATAAAATGACTTTTACAAAACCATTGGGATTTTAGCCCCAAATCTCATCAACTCACAGTACACAAGAACGACCACAAGGTTCGTCTTCCAATGTCAAAATCCACAATTAAAGGATTTAACACAAACAACAAAATACTCTAGAGCCATCCTAGCCAAGTAGGCCAAACGAACAACTTACCTCTTACACACTTAGCCAATGCATGCAATCATGAAAACCGTTCGAAAACACTCATTTCCGGAAATGCCAATATCAAATCACATTTGCAAAATGCACCACAATTAACCGCGGACCCACAGCTTCGTGGATCCCTACCGAGACCCCGTCGGATCTAACCCGTAGTGGTTAAAAGCAAGCTCGCGGTCCCACAGCTTCGTGGAGCCCTACCGAGACCCCGTCAGATCTAACCCGTAGTGAGCATACACACACACACGTTACTCATGCAATACTAATATGCTAAGAATGTAAGTTCATCAAGAATACTTACTAGAGATGGCCATTAATCCGACACCATTATCAAACTCTTCAAAACAGGATAACAAGATTAAACACGGAATACACGATTCCATAACTTTAAACAATAGGAATATCATCAAAGCCTTCAACGTTCAAAATAATCAATCATAATCAATTCCCAAACACACCGTTCACAAAACACACACGCGTTTTGAAAGAGAGCCTTTAACGAGGCCAAACCGAAATCATTTGAAACTTCATTTCAAACAACCAAACAAACACACCAAGACGATCACCGATCATCATATCCACAAAATAAGAAATGTATGAGCAAGGTACTTGCCTCGATATCACGAGCAATGGAAAAATGAACGGATACGGCCGGGTAGCCCTCAAATTCCCGAACACTATCTAGAACGCGATAGCACCGAAATTACTACGGGAAAACACCACATGAATCATCAAACACCAACGGAATTCAACATCGGAATCATCGAGCACCTATAATCCTCCGTAAGGAATAATAAAACATGATTACGACGAGAATCAAGGCCTAAAACAACGGAAATCCCAACAAACTATCAAAGGGAACTCATTCGAACATTTAATCGAACATTAAATGTTCAAGACCCTTCAAGAACAAAGAAATCACCCCTCGGGTCGAACGAACCAAAGATACGAGTATCCAATCTGTAGAACAAGTTCAAAACAACGTTTATACAACAATTAATTTATCAAAAATGGATTGGAATCGAAATCAAAAAGGAAAATCCCCAAATCTACAAAAACAAGGGTTCAAGCCAAAATACCTTGATTTGGATGAAGGATTCAAGTAGAGGTCGAAAATCTACAACAAGACTTGAGGTGGATGATCTCTACAAGTTTGGGAGCACTCAAATCGCCAAAAATCGCCCTTAGAATCGCCTAGAATGGTAGGAGGAAGAAGAGAGGAGAAAATGAATGTTTCTCCTCGAAAATCTGCTAAAAAGTGCAGAAAAAGCCCGTGTGCCGCGGCACAGGACAAGTGTGCCGCGGCCCAGGGCCAAAAAAAAGGCCCAGAAATCAGCTTAGTGCCGCGGCCCAGCCGAAGTGTGCCGCGGCACACGGTACAGTCCACTCCAACCCCAAAAAAATGCACATCGTGCAGTCTTGGCTATTTCGACCATAACTCATTCGTCTGAACTCCGATTGAC
This sequence comes from Orobanche coerulescens, assembly GCA_033398695.1. Taxonomy (NCBI): domain Eukaryota; kingdom Viridiplantae; phylum Streptophyta; class Magnoliopsida; order Lamiales; family Orobanchaceae; genus Orobanche; species Orobanche coerulescens. The sequence continues at coordinate 81,192,225 of CM065815.1, read as the reverse complement.
TCACCGTTTGAACCATTGGAAAGCTAACTTGATGATATATAATATTCCAAAGATTCAGAATTTTTCGAGTTTCCAAGAATTAATGGTGACTTTACAAAGTCGAACTCCCACGTGAAAAAGTCGATTAAGGACACGGAACTCAACAAAACGACACTGAAACGAACTCGGATGACAAAAAGTGCAGAATTAATCATTCTCGAAATGACGAAACGGTCATGAGCGAGTCGTCAAAATGGACTCCGGCCGAAAAAAGAAATTTACCGAAAATCGAAAATTGCGGATATTACAGATGCATCAGATTATGCCATCGGTGGAGTATTGATGCAGCTAGGACATCCCGTTGCCCACGAGAGCAGAAAATTGAATGACACCGATAGACGGTAGTCGGTACACGAGAAGGAAATGACCGCCGTGGTACATTGCCTTAGAGCCTGGAGGCATTATTTACTTGGGAGTAAGTTTGTGGTACGAACAGACAACGTAGCCACAAGCTATTTTCAAACTCAGAATAAGCTCGCGCCAAAGAAAGCAAGATGGCAGGAATTCATAGCCGAGTTCGATTATAGCCTGGAGTATAAGCTCGGAGTGCTTAACCGAGTAGCCGGTGTATTAAGCCGGAAGGCCGAGCTTGCAGCCTTGACCAAAGCCGAGGGAAGCATCAAGGACTGCATACGCGAGGGACTGAGGCAGGACCCCTTCGCAGGAAACATCATGGAACTTGCCAGGAGCAGAAAGACAAGATGGTTCTGGGTACGAGACGAGCTACTCTTTACCAAAGGCAATCGTTTGTATGTGCCCAAATAGGGAAACTTACGGAGGGACATCATGAAAGAATGCCACGATTAACTATGGGCTGGACACCCAGGTATGCACCGTACAATGGCTTTAATTGACAATTCTTACTTTTGGCCCAGGATGCGTGAGGACGTCGAGGCATACGTCCGGGCATGTCTTGTATGCCAACAAGACAAGGTGGAGCAACAACAACCTGGTGGACTACTTCAATCCTTACCCATACCGGAACATCCTTTTGAAAGCGTTTCAATGGACTTTATTACGGCTTTACCTAAATCGGAAGGGTACGGGTCAATCATAGTTGTGGTGGACAGGTTCTCAAAATATGCAACCTTTATTCCAGCACCGGTGGACGTAACGGCTCTGTAGACGGCCAAGTTGTTCTTAAAACATGTGGTAAAACATTGGGGCATTCCAAGGACAATCGTGAGTGACCGAGACCCACGTTTCGCAGGAAAGTTTTGGTCCGAACTTTTCAAGCTATTGGGCTCGAATTTAGCATTCTCAACAAGTTTCCACCCACAGACGCACGGGCAGACAAAAAGAGGTAATGCACTTCTTGAGTGCTACTTGTGGCACTATATGAGTGCCAATCAGCGAGATTAGGCCAAACTCCTAGACACGACCCAATTCTCATACAATTTGCAGAAGAGTGAATCAACCGGATGAAGTCCATTCGAGCTTGCCACAGGGAGACAACCGGCGACATTGAATAACATTGCCACCGGATACACGGGACAGAGTCCCACAACATATACCTTTGCTAAGTCATTACAGGAGGAATCGGACTTACCCCGAGCATCATTGGACAAGGCGGCCAAGAAGATGAAGAAATGGGCCGATCTGAAGCGACAAGAGGTCGAGTTCACTGAAGGAGACTTGGTTATGGTGAAACTTCTCCCGCAGCAATTTAAAGCATTTCGAGATGTGCATAAGGAACCTCAGAGATACGAGGGACCCTACAAGATCAAGCGGCGTGTTGGGACAGTTTCCTATCGAGTGGAACTACCGCCGAAGATGAAGATACACCCGATATTTCATGTTAGCCAACTGAAGCCATACCATTAGGACATGGAGGATCCGGGCCGAGCTCAGTCACATCGAGCACCTACTGCCGTGATTACTTCCTTCGACAAGGAAGTAGCCGAGATCATTTCGCATCGGGAGGTTCGACAAAGGGGCGTGGCCCCATACACCGAATACTTTGTGCATTGGAAGGGACTCCCAGATGCTAAAAATAGCTGGGAACATGAGGATCACCGATGGAAATTCCGTCAGAAGATCGAAGAATATCGGGAAAGCATCGTGCTGAGGACGGTCACGACTTTGGTGGGGGATAATGTCATGCCCCACCTTAAGGCAGCAAGCATCGAGCAGCATCCGGCCGAAGCCGTGCGGACGGACAGGCGGCATGGCTGCGCGCGTGCAGGGACCGTGTCAAGCTCACAGAGGACTACCCTCCCTATAATAGGCTTAGACTGAAAAAGCCTTGTGAGTGCAGTAGACATTAAAAGGTCGAGGAGCACACTCTTCAGAAAGAAGACCTTAGAAGCTTCAAGATGGAGACCAATCAGTTCCAGAAGGTCAAAGAGGGTTCCAGAAGCTCAGAAATCGGGTCGGATTGCTACGGGCCGAATCGGGCCTTGGTCGGGCTGGGCCGGGGACACTTCGGGCTGGGTCAGGCCGGATGTTCCAGAGGGGTCTGGGGACTCCAAGGAGTCTTCTTAAAATTGTTTAGACCATTCTAGATGATGGCATTCTTGTAAATACTTGGAATAGTAGTGTGATGTTGGTAATTTGTAGGCTTGGAGGCTTAGTATAAATACCCCCTTGGGGCTCATTTGTAAATCATCTTGAGAAATCTGATTTGCTACCGTAATACAAGCAAAACTTTCCCCAAGCATTCTCCTACTTTCCTTCCTAGCAATCTTAGTTGTTCAAAGGCTTACTACTTAGACTTGTGACAATCTAAGATAGTATCGCACGGCAAGGAGGTGCAAGTATAACCTCGTGACAGTGCGCTAGCTTTGTATATTGTCCAGCTTTTTGCGTCTTCGATTCCTTCGTCGTTTTGCTTCGCCTCTTTGTTGTTTGGTTTTGTTTAGCAACTTAATCATCAAAACTTTATTTGTGAATATATGGAATAAATATTCCAACACTAACCACCATGTTCTAGCATCTTCCTTCAGTTAGAAAACAACACAAGACACTTTCTGGGCATCAGTGCATGCCATATAATTAAAGATGCTCTGACGGTTCATCAACAATTCCTCGATTGCTGCGAGTCCTTCACGACCAAGAAACATGGGAGGCTTGAACTGATTTAACTATTTTATATCGCGAGTCTGAGCTTCCTCGGGGGTGACTGGTGGCACGATCGTGGTGCATTGCAAGAGAGTAGCTAATCCGGACAATATAGTTAAATAACTACTCCTCATCCCTACTAATAATCTCGATCACTGGAATGGAGGGTCGTGGCACTGTCCAAGAAATTAAATCATTACTGGACTAGCTATCAGTCATTTCGGCATCATTCGAGTCACCTGTCTATCCCACATCTAGCTCTTCCTGTGGTTCTGGCTCTCCTTCGGGTGATTCCTATGGATCTTCTTCAGGATCCTCTTCAGGGACTTATTCAGGATCTTCTTCAGGATCCTTTTCCTCCATAGAGTCGGAACTCCATTTGTCAGCTGGTATCATATCTCGAGCATACATATCTAACAAATGCCCGACTACTAAATGGAAGTCGTACGTGGTCTCCCGCTCTTCTGTGCTCTCTTTGAGGACTCTTGCAAAAGTTGGAAACGCCCAATTATCGGGTAACTTTCCAATTAGGTGGTTCAACTGTTATGTGGCAGAACCTTATTTTCTAGACTGCAACCACTTGTCTAGCCTGTTGATGACATAATGCGGTGCATTTTCTGATAAACTCATATCATCCCACAAATCCTTGCGTGATAAGATGCGGGTCATACGTAGCAGAAATCTTCTTACGTGGTGTCATCTTAGGTTTGACCATTCTAACAGTTCGAACATGCATATACATGTAAATAAAATGAAACGATTGATGCATGAATAATGATAGCGATGTCTGTGGCCCTTTTTGTAACACTCCAATTCTCATAAGGGTCATTATACGACGTAGAACCTTCATCAAGGTCTACCAGGCCAGGACATTCACACAATTTACAGTAATCCCATAATGACGATATTTAATAACATAAATAAGGTCGTGGCCAAGGCCAAAACATTTTGGTTTGAACCCACGGAAAACAGAATGTAAAATGAATCCATTACCCACGCAGGGGACTTCCACAATATCTTTAAAACAAAAAAACGCTTACTCGACTGACCCCGACAGACAATATAAACAAAATAAATTAAAGAATCAAGACTTGAGCCTCATAACATCATGCCTGTGTAACACCCCGAAATGGCGGCTATTACAGTGCCATGGACCACCACCGGGACCCACCAGGCGATACCAAAAACATAAGTCAACCATTCTATAATTGTGATACCGAACCACAATATAAGTCATAGCCCTGAATATGAGCTTTATATATATATATATATATATATATATATCAACTTACATAACAGTACACAGGATCCACAACCAGTGTAAACCATATGGAGATGGAGTATACCTAAATACATTCGTCCAACTTTATAGACCGAAAATGACATAAAAATTACACAGGATTAAATAACTGACAAAAGGACTCGGGCCCCCCGAACTAGCACCCTTCAATACCCTTCGTCGCCATCGTGCTCTTCCTACGCCTTGCCCTTTCCTCGCCCTGAAATACAAGTATTTCGCCCAAACCACAGGGTCAGCTATACATGATAATAATCCTCATGGCATTATACAATTCATATACATACGGATCTCAAAGAAATAACCGACTACTGAATATACCTCTCGGGCGTATAAACAGTCAGTCCCAACTGTCGAACATATCCAATCATAACGGAATATGAATGTCCAAACAACATAGCTCAAGACGGAAGTCACAGTACGCCCGATCTGGAAATGTGTTCGTGCACATGTCCACCCGTATACGGAATCCAGAATATACATGGGACGATGTACCTAATTAGCCTCACGAACTACGTCTCGTGTGCACGATCCAAATGCGGAAACATCCATGTATGACCATCAAGTGCCTGGCTAAAAATCCTACACATAACCAATCGGCACGTAGATATGACTCCAGAGATGTCACGATGCAACATGACAACAAAACTCAATGAATTAAACATTTATCCAAGAATCGAAAGACTCACCGAACTGACAACAAGTCTCAACGAGACCAACGGTATCAAAGGTGATCAACTAGGGAATACAATCCAACCACAACACGGTAATACGATCAAGAACAACATTATATCATGAATCGCAGATTTATAGAGCATTACTTATACACGAAACATACAATATTCACAATAATTCAACCATCATTATAACCAAGCAAGATAACTTGCCTCAATACAGAGACGAGAATAATCCTTCGTTGACGAACGAATGGACGGTCCTCAACTAATATCGGTTACTCGAACAATCGACCTTGAATGAAATACATTTCACTCAATAACACATCCATATAATCATCGATATAGAATTCAATGAGACGACACCCTAAATTCAATTTGAATAGTTCAACTATCTTGAGATATCAAATTTCTATTCCAAGAACTCTATTAACCTCAATTCATTCTTATTATCGGTTTACAAGATATTCTCAAATACTCGCATGGTTCTTATGAGTAAGATTTTATCAAGAACATTGTTATACAATCATTTATGTTCGTCAATATCATCTTATATCGTTTAAACTTTCTAAGAATGTCACCATGTAGTAATATGATGATCAACACACTCTTAATTCACCAATACATCCGATTAAAGTTATAGTTGTGTTCATCAATATCCTTTATCATCTCCCAACAATTATGCTAGACAAAATCGGAAATGAATTTATAACTTTAGGATTTTCAAAACAATAAGAACACCATCCAAATTTTCATCAAGTTCTTCCCAAGGTAGGTTAATACCTAACATGATATTCTAATACATCCTATGACATCAATTCATCGAGTCTAATGTAATTACAACGTAACTTAAGATTATCACTGCCCTAATGATGTCAATAAATCTGGCCAGATGAGTAGGACTATGACAAATGTGATTATATTCATTGAAACATCAAGAACATCTTCATTTTAAGCCCTAATCACTATATCCTTCAATAAGTATTTAAAAAGTTTAACCACAATCATGTTTTCTTTGATTAATTCCATTCTAGGTGTAATATTCCATATCAATACCATCATTCCTACGAATTTATAGAGCATAAGTGTATAACATACCTCAAGAAATGAAGAACTACCAAAGTCACAAGAATGCAATCCAACTACAAGAACTCTCCCCAAACTTCCAATCAGTAAGCTCCGAATCCAAGTGATGAAGCTCTAACACAAGTTTGGAGGGGAAAAATATGATTTAACAGGGTTGGGGATCGATTCTGAGAGGAAGAGAATGAGATAGGGTCATGCAAAAATGAAAGGCAACCCATGCCTTTATAATCTGCAATAAGCATTACGTACGTTATAGCTAATGCTTAACGTACGTTAAGTATATTACATACGTAACCATACGGGCATTACGTACGCAATAAGTCCCCTGAACCAACTGCCTCAAATCACATATATTATTATGTACGTTGTCAAATTAACAAACGTAAGGCCCAGGCACATTACGTACGCTAACGCAGAGCCATTACGTACGTAATAGCCGTTGACCAGGCTGTCACGATCGGATTACCGACCATTGTCTACGTCCGGACCCACCCGCCGAAAGGTGAGATGCTGTCTGATACAGCATATTACGTATGTTAACGTAGCAGTGTTACGTACGTAATGTTACATACATAGCGTACGTAAAAATACCATGGTAGCGTACGCTAAGGGCAACACATAGTCAAAAAATGAAATTCTCCAGGCAATATATAACAATCAACTAGTGTGAACGACAAAGACAAACAATTCGATTTAACATATCTCAACAATATACTCATAATAATATATACGGATATGGTACGAAAATACTCGAATTATACGAAAAATACAACAGTAAAGACGAGAGTTCAGGCGGATATTACATACTCCCCCCTTAAAAGGAGTTTCGTCCTCGAAACTAAGGGATAAACACTCGGGATATCTCTCTCGCATCCTATCCTCAGTCTCCCACGTAGCCTCCTCGACTCCACATCTCGACCACTGAATCTTCAATAAGGGAATCGTCTTGTTCCTCAACTGTTTGACCCTCCTCTCAAGTATTCGCACAGAACTCTCTTCATATGAATGGTCATCGGCTATCTCGACCTCTTCGAATCGAATAATATGGCTCGGGTCAGCAATATACTTCCTCAACTGGGATATATGAAATACATTGTGAATTCAACTCAAAACTGGTGGTAACGCCAAACGATAGGTTAGGTCGCCTACACATTCCAAAATCTCAAACGGACCAATATACCTCGGGCTCAGCTTGCCTCTCTTCGCAAAACGGAAAACACCTCGAGTCGGGGACACTTTTACTAGTACATGATCACCAACCTCAAACTCGAGTGGTCGTCGACGATTATATGCATACGATTTCTAGCGGCTCTGAGCCGTTAATAGACGACTTTTAATCAGAGCAATCTTATCGCGGGCTGCTAATAACATATCAGGCTTCGTACCCACGGATTCAGACAAGTCGTCCCAACACAAAGGGGACCTACAACTGTAACACCCCCAAGTTATTCAGGGTATATTACAGCGCCGTGAACCCCACCGAGGGACCCACAAGGCTAATCATACGCGGAACTATAAAACTTGACCGAGAAGGTCTAAATACAATGAAATGAAAGACGATACAAAAGGTATTCAAACCATGTCCAATGTATCCAAATACATCACAGTACAAAATCAAAACCTCGGCACACAGGCCGGAACATCAAGGAAGATGGAAAACAATACTCGAGTATTAAATAACCATTCCAGTACAACAACACTGAATGGAAAAATCAGAACATAACCGGAGGAAAGACACAGTATCACACTTGCCCACCATCTTCATGCCGACCCGATACCTGCCTGTCCGCTCTCCTGGAACCTGAAATACATAAAAAGTATTTCCCCCATAAAGGGGTTAGCCGTCGAATAGCTAGTGCAAGTATATCAAGTATGAAACACAATACTCCTCGACAATAAAGTAAATGTAACCGTCAATTCATCAATCCAAGACTAGTATTCCGGAATAACTAAATCTCATAGCATCACATCAATACATATATGAATACCGTGGAACCGCACCAGAGGCTACGGAACCCTCAGGGGACCTGTCGGCCCGCCCCAGAGTGGTTCGTTCATATCATCCGTGGAATGGCACCAGAGGCTACGAAACCCTCAGGGGACCCGTAGGCCCGCCCCAGAGTGGTTGTAAATATTCATGCCATTAATGTAACTTACTTTCAAAGTCGAGAATGTACAATCATAAATATATACTTGCCTTTGAGACATCGAGAAATCAAATGGAAAAAGGGTATGAGTTCGGTAGGTCCAAGAACACGCTTCCGGCACCTAAACGATTCGCAAGGAATATGATAATCAATTATCCATACTCAAATTACACGAAGAAACTCCCGAAACCCGTCTACGGTTCATGGAAATATACGGATAAACAACTAGAGGTTGGAAAATCGTCCAAACCCTCACAAGTCCGAAAACGGCACAATCTAATCCGTAAAATCGTAGGAAAAGCATGCATATGAGATAGATACATCATAATCTCAAGGTCCTCAAGCTTCAAAACGAATAAATCGGACGAATCTACTAAAACCCCAAAATTCCCAAAAATAGGGTTCTAAGGATTTTTACCTTGATTTGGAGGATAGAAATGTATTAGATGTTGCATAATCCTTGTTATCCAACCCAAGATGACAATATCTGAAGAAGGACTGCCTCAAATCGTCCCAAATCGCCTCTCCCGAGCTCTCCCGATCGAAAAAAGTGGAAAAGATGTGAAATGACAAGTGCAGGGGTTGACTGTCGCCTTATATACTATCCCAGTCTAGCGCACGCTACGCCTCAATATTAGCGTGCGCTAACGGGTCACCTGGTAGTCCAGTGGCTACTGTCATAAGACTTTAGCGCGCGCTACGAAGCATCCCTAGCATGCGCTAACTGGTGTCCTGCCAAAATCTCAGTTCACTGTCTCAGTCCGCTAGCGTGCGTTAACACTGAGCACTAGCGTGCGCTACGCAACACATATAGCGTACGCTAGCCGCTGCCTAGCGTGCGTTACCTGCTAGTCCAGAAAGTCTGAAACCTCACTGCCTCTGCCGACTCAGTCCGTTAGTGCGCGCTAAGGATCAAAACTAGCGTGCGCTACTCACGCAGAATTAGCGTGCGTTAGCATCGGCCTAGCGTGCGCTACCTCCCTGACCCAGAACACTTCCGACAGGTCTAAGCGGCACGATCATGATCCAAACAAGGCATGAAACTCTAGATCAACGCCGACGCCATCACAAAGAGTCTACAGAGCGACAAAACAGGAAGAATGGTAAGGTCAAATAGTCAATAATAAGTACGGGTATTACATTCTCCCCCTCTAAAAAAAAGTTTCGTCCCGAAACTTAAGAAATAAAAAGTTCGGGATACTCCGATCGAAATTTCTCTTCCGTGTCCCCAGTTGCCTCCTCGAATCCATGTCTCGACCATTGCACTAAAACCCACGGGATGGTTTTGTGCCGAAGCTGCTTCTCACGACGCTCAAGAATATTCACTGTTTTCTCCTGATAGGTAACATCCTTAGTTACGCAAATCTCACTATAGTCAGAAACATGACAAATGATATGAACAAGACCCAACACAGGGGGAAACGACAAGCGATAAGCTAAGCCTCCAACCCTGGAGTAGGACATGTTCTCCAAAATCGAATTCCAAAGGTCGACAACAAGTATCGGCTCACGATTGATATGTTGAAGGGCATCTCAAAATACGAAAAGAGGTCAACTAAAATCGTCTGTACTGTATTCAACAATACCAAGAATTCTCAAAACATTATTCTAACTCGTAAGTGTATCATGAGTTGTCTGTGCTGAAACATGTTCGTAGGATTATACCGATAAAGCTCAATATGGACAAAAACTAATAACACACGAAACAGTGACAACAAGTCCCGAAACACTGACATACAATCTGAATGCTCACACTGTCAAAGACAATGATCAACCCATAAACCAACCGAGAATATCGTCGACATGATAAACTCCAATGTTATCGGCGAAAGATCCACAATAATCGAGAATACCATCAACATGATAACCTCCAACACGATCAATAAGGGAACAACAACGACCGAGAGTACCATATACAAGGTAGATCTAAACGATCAACAATAATGGATCTCAAGGAAATAACCCCGACTGTCGAACAAACCCCTCGGGCATATGAACAACCAGTCACAAATAGTCAAACATATCCAATACAACATGGACTATGAACGACCACAACAATAAGGCTCAAGAGGGACACCACAGTACGTCCGATCCGGAAATGTGTCCGTGCACATGTCCACCCCGTATATGGAATCCAGAATATACGTGGGACAATGTACCTAATTAGCCTCACGGACTACGTCCCGTGTGCACGGTCTAATGCGGAAACATCCACGCATGACCATCGTGTCTGGCTAAAAATCCTACACATAACCAATCGGCACGCAGATATAATTCCAGGTATATCACGATGCAACATGACAACGAAATTCAAAGGATAACACATCCAATACGGATCATACGACTGGCCAAAGTTGTTGGAACAACAATTAAAGAGGAGAAGGGAAAATTTGTCGAACTCGATCATTCGAAATGCATTGAAAACGAGAATATTTTGAAGAATGATCTTTTAAAAGTTCAAGATGAACTAAAATCCTTGACAAGGAAATTCTCGTGCGGAAACGAGAAATTTGAACAAATGCTTGGTGTTCAAAAATTTACTTTGAATAAAGAGGGGTTAGGATTCAAACGACGTTCGAAAAACGAATCCGTTAATTTTAAAATACCCCATTGCGAAAAGTGTTTGAAAATCGGGCATCATATTTCAAGTTGCAAAAGCCCGAGACGGACGATAAAAATTAAGAAAATTTGGGTTCCTAAAGGAACAATCGTTTCAAATATCGTCTACGTTTCTAAACAAAAACCAACTATAGGTTGGATCCCCAAAAATTGATTTTTGTTATGTTACTCAGGGGGAGTAATTTTTTAAACGGGAGATAATATTTTCAGGGGGAGTTTTTACCCTTTATGCATTTATTTTTATCATGCATATTTTATATTTTGGTATTTTTTATATTTTATCCACTTTTTGATGAAAACAAAAAGGGGGAGAGAAAGGAGGAAAATGGGATTTACCCTGAAAGGGGGAGAATCGAAGGAATTGAAAAATAAAGAGGAGAAGTGAAAAAATGACAGAAAAAGAAAAATGAGGAGACGTCAAAAAGACGATGAAAAATTCGAAAAATTCAAAAAGTTAAAGGTAAGGAGAAATAAGGAGTCGAAAAAGTAATGGGAGAAGATTCTAACGAAACGGACAAAGTCGAAAACTTTGGTCTGTAAAGATATACATATATTTGTATTTTTGCAGGAAAATCCCATTGTCGGAGTGTTGTTTTGTAATCATAAAAAAGGGGGAGATTGTTGGAACATTTTGTTCCATACATAAATTAAAAGTGTTTTGATGATTAATGTTGATAAGCAAAACAAAACAACAAAGAGACGAAGCAAATCATCGAAGGAATCGAAGTACAAAAAGCTGGAAAATCTCAAAGCTAACGTACGTAAAAAATGTTAACGTACGTAATATGGGCAAGCTAACGTACGTAACGAAGGTTGTATAACGTACGTAAAGGAGTTCAAACAAGTGAACGTTGGAGGAGTCAAAGTCAGCAAAGCATACAACGGATATATGACGTCAGCAGTGACATAATGTTAACGTACGTAACGATGTCATTACTAACGTACGTAACCAAAGAAACGAAAACTCACTGGACTGAAACTGGACTAGGTTAACGTACGTAACCTGGGGAAGTTAACGTACGTAATGAAGCTTACGTACGTAATATGAATGAGATAGCGTACGTAATGCAGTGTGCAGCAGCTAACGGCTAGTTTGAAGATGGAGCCTATAAATACCATCCCTATGGTATTGTTTGAGTACAACAACCTTGAGCAAATTGTCTATTCTTGTGATATTATTACACACATTCTTGTTGTTGATATTGAGCTTAATTGTAAGTGTTTGAGTGAGAATTCACGAAAACATACACGAGTGGTAAAAGAAAAGATACGATTGGATTCGGTGTTATTAGGATCAAGGATCCGGCATTGTTAGAATCGCAATCGCTATCTTCGTGAGGTTTATCTAGTACCCATAGAAAGCTAGAGCGGTTGATTCCTTGTCCGATAGAAAAGGAAAACGGTTTAACTTGGACCGATGCAAAGACAAGTACGAGTGGTTTATCACGGACCAATAGAAGACGTGATTGTAAACGGTTATACCTCGACCGATAGAAGAGAGGCGAAGAGGTTGCTATCTTTATCCTATTGAAAAAGATAAAGAGAGGACGTAGGCTCGTTTATAGCCGAACCTCTATAAATCCTCGTGTCCTTTATTTTCCGCACCTTTTATTTACGCTTCCGCAACACGGCGCAAATATCCGAATCGGTACCCAACAAAAGTGAACGATGATACATGAATAATGAAAGATCGACATGACCAACAATATCCAATGTAACCTTCATGGGATCACGATCCCTAAGGACCGATTAACACGAATAACAATCTGGAAATCCTCAACCCTCAACGATCACAAAATTACCGAGTTCACAAGAATGATAGTGTGCTGCCTTGAGTCGGCCAACACGACAATAATAACCCACGGATGGGCACTGTCCTCAGCGATCCCAATTCAATACCTCGATTGTCTTAGAACGACCAATCGATAACGACTCAACGGATGGGAACTATCTTCGACAGTCCCAATTCAATACTTCGATTACCTTAGAACGGCAAATCGATAACAACGATACAACGGATGTCTCGGCACTTTTAATCGGTTACCGATAACGAAGATGATAATCGAATACGTCAATGCCTTCAATCGGCCAATACGACATCAATAGAAAAACACTGATATCAATGACGACGATTCACGACAATATCTTGATGGAATATCAATCAACAATAACAATCGATACGTCGATGCCGCGAACCGGCTATCGACAACAATATCTCAATGGAACATCAATCAACAATAACAATCGATATGTCGATACTGCGAACCGGCTATCGACAAATATATTACCAACAAATATCGCAATGCTTTAAATCGTCTATTTATGAACAACAATAATATTTGGCATAATTTGCCGAAGGGTGTCATATGAAACAATCCCCTGATATCAACAAAATCATAAAGAGACCAAGTCTCGAAATGATACACACATTCATACACATACATGATAACATTAATCTCATTGACTAGTACAAGTATAAAACTTGCCTCGATATCATTACAACGAACTGTTACCAATTCAGTTGATTTCGTCTACGAGTTCCTTAGTCCCGACCAAGGTAATCTACGAACTCTTCAACCTCAACCGCAACACAACAGTCATATCTTATTGTAAAACGAAGGATTAATAATCAACAGGTTCGATGACGATCAATATCAATACAACCAAGCCACAAACTCATCGGTTCCACAATATCTCGATTAAACACAGTCTGAACTATCCAACTCAGACCCTCACGAATCCATGTCCACAATACGAGCCGATATCCGATGATCATATCAGCAACCAATTCGGACCAATAATAAGGGTCTAAATGTTATCAATTCCAAACTCAATTCTTAAATACGAATTGACAATGTTCCCTTCTCGTAAATCCATTGTTAAAACTTACCTATGACCGTCATCAATTCGAATCATCCGACTAGTTCAAAACAATAGATAATCATATTAAAAAGGTTATCAAACAATCCAATCGTTCGACTTGAACATTTGCTCCATACATATGGGCTTCCAAATTCATAGATGAATAATAGTCTCATCAAGCTCATAATCACATTCGTATTCCTATACGATATTATTTCAAACACATAACTTATTTCTAGATATGAATATTCCATATTCATATTCAAAACATCAACACTTCTTATAAATTTTCATCACCTCATATAATTCAAGAGTTCTTCAAGAACATAAAATATCCGAAATCACATTCAGAACAACATATCTGAGGTATATATCTTCATGTTACCATTTTTCTCATCAAACCATTCATATAACCTCAAGAATCGCAACAAAACCATTATCATCATATGAAGAAGGTATCAATAATCATATCAATATCCGAAATCTCTTATTACAATTCCAGTAAATCTCATATAACATTATCACATGATGATCCCAACATGCTCCCTCCCAAGTAGTAATCCTTTAAAAACGAACCACTATCAAAGGGTTACGAGGATTACCTTGTATGTACGATCCACGGAGAAGAACAATTGAACTCCATTCCAAGAATTATCAAAAACTTCAAGAACAATACTTAAATTCGAGCTCTCTATCTTAATCTTGTTTAAGAGGATCATCTCTCAAAGTTTAAGAACTTCAAGTACCTCTCAAGGCTCTCTCTATCGACTGAAGGAAGGAGAATGGACAAAATGCCTCTCAGCACTCGTCTATCCTCTTTATAAACACATCACTAGTGTAATATCCGCAATTTTCGATTTTCGATAAATTTCTTTTTTCGGCCGTAGTCCGTTTTGACGACTCGCTCATGACCGTTTCATCATTCTGAGAATGATTAATTCTACACTTTTTGTCATCCGAGTTCGTTTCGGTGTTGTTTTGTTGAGTTCCGTGCTTTTTAGCGACTTTTCCGCACTTGAGTTCGATTCTTGCGAATCTCGTCCGAAACTACTGTTTCGAGTTTCCCGCAAGTCTGTTAAACTTTGTTAGATGTGTTGTGAACTTCGGTTTGGTTATTCGATCACGTATCGTGATTTCCGGGCATTTTGGGCCATTTTGTAATTTCTTGAAAGTTACGGGTATTCGTATCTGTAATTGTTGTCTCGACCCGTTTCTTGGTCGCGTATGATTAATTATGGTATTATGTTTTCATTTCGGGCCGTTGATGTTGTCCGCGAACTTTTCGTCGTGTTCGTTCCGTACGTTTTCGGAAATCGGGTCGTCGAGCCCTGGTGGTCGGGTACTGGCCGGACGGTTGCGGGACTGGCCGGACGATTGCGGGCACCGGCCGGACAGGTGCGACAGGAACCGGCGTAGCGCACGCTACGGCCGGAAGGCTGCGCGCGCTAACCGGCAGGTGTAGCGATATCGGCTGGCCTAACGCACGCTATCGGCTGGCCTAACGCACGCTATCGGGTCTGGGCAGTGGGGTTCTGAGGTTCTGGACTCGGTCAGGATCGGCAGGTAGCGCACGCTACTATCGGTCGTAGCGCACGCTAACCGGCAGGGGTAGCGCACGCTGTCGGCCGACTAGCGTACGTTACCTGGGTGAGTTTGTTAGTCCAGAGGCTACTGGACAGGTCGGCTAGCGCGCGCAGGCTTCCGTCCGTAGCGCACGCTAGCGGGAGTCGGGCGGACAGTCATGGTCGGCAGAATTGGTCGGTGGTGCCGGGTCATGCGGGCCATGGCCAAGAGTGCTCGGCCTATACTGGCCGATAGCGCACGCTAGTCCGGGAAGGCTAGCGCACGCTAGTTCCGGCCTAGTATATATATGACAGACCAGCCACTTTTCATTCATTTTTCATTTCCTTCCTCTTCGGTCCGCGGCTGGAGCTTTGGAGGAGATGAAGCCATGTTGTTAAACAACAAATCCATGAAGTTTCTGAGTTTATATCACCGATCAATCATCCTATAACATCCTTCGATCCAGCGAATCAAGGTTAGATCTTTAGAACCCTACTTTTGGGTAGATTTGGGGATTTTCGCGTTTTTGTCCGATTCGTTCCGTTTTGTCGATTAATTCATGATGAATATGATTAATCTTGTTGGTATTCTTAGTTTCCCTACGGATTCATGGAATATTTCGTGGTTTTTACGGAATCGAGAGGGTTTGGTTGTGGTCCGCCCTCGTTGTTGTTTATATACGAATATACATGAACCGTAGGCGGGTTTTCGGGTGTATTCCAATTCCGTATTCATTTAGAAATGGTTGTGATTGTATTCTTCGAATCGTTAGGTTCGGTTTCGTCGGTTCCTAGCGTTCGTCGGTGACTTTCCTTTCCGTTCGTTGCGTCGTCAATAATTCAAGGCAAGTATTTTTGGAAACCTTTATGCTTAACGTGAAATGGTAATGTATATTGTGTGTGATTGCTCACCTCGGGAGGGTCCGACGGGATCACGGAGGGAATCCAATGGTATAGCCCTGGATTCACGAGTTTGTTTCGCTAGCCAGCTCGGGAGGGTCCTTAGGGATCACGGAGCGGGATCAATGGTATAGCCCTGTTCCCAAGGCGATGCGTGTGCGTGATTTGTTTTATAATATGGCCACCTCGGGAGGGTCCTTAGGGATGACGGAGCGGGATCAATGGTATAGCCCTGTTCCCATGGCAAATTGTTTGACTGTTTATTTCCGGAAAAGACATGTTTGGTTTTGGCTTTTGAAATTGATATTGGTGCATGTACTATGAAATGTGTAAGCGATTGGTTTGCCTTGAATACTTGTACTAGCGTAATTGCTAACCCCTTTGGGGACCCGTTGTCGGGGAAATTCTTGTTATGGATTTCAGGTTATGTTCAGCCAGACGAGCGGGCGCTGGGATGGTACGAGGATGTCGGCCAAGGTTATTGACATGTGCAATTGAGTCTTGTTATTTCCTACTGTCTCTTTTGATGTGGATGTTTTCCAAATTGTAAACTTATAGATTGTACTCGCGAGTACTTAGGCTTTTCCTTTCGGATTGTGATTGGTCTTCGTTGGAGTTACTGTATTTGTCGGTTGATGTTTATTATGCCGGTTGTACCGGACGTGTTGTTTTATGTTCTTGTTGTTAACAATTGTTTCCTTGCTAACCGAGGCGGTTAGTCGAGTGGTGTTTTCTTGTGTTAGCCTTGTGGGTCCCATGTAGGGGTCCATGGCGCTGTAATACACCTCGAATATCTTGGGGGTGTTACAACTAGCGCGCGCTAGACCTTATATTTAGCGTGCGCTACAGAACTAGCATGCGCTATCCTTCCTTGATAGCGTGCGCTATCGGGCAGTCCAGAAGCTACTGCATTGCTTCGAAATTCATCTAACGTACGTGATGCCCATGCATTAGCGTACGCAAACAGGCGTTGACTTGCTACAGTGAAATGCTCAGTAGCGTGCGCTATTCCTCGACCTTAGCGCGCGCTAATCGTCGTTGATCCGACAACCTGTACCTTCCTAGAAGATGCCCGGGTCCTACACGCCGAAAGCAACCAATAAAGCCAAGATTCCCTGTTGACGATCTGAAATTAGCGTGCGCTACCAACATGCATTAGCGTGCGCTAATCGCCGATAATAAACAGTCTGGGCCTACCTGTCGGCCACCTTCCAGGCCTTATACAGAATATCTTACGTACGTTAGGGGTCCTCCTTAGCGTACGTAACTCAAACCTCTTAGCGTACGCTAAGTATGCACCGTAGCGTACGCTAAGTATATATCTTAGCGCGCGCTAGGCATACATTGTAGCGTGCGCTAACGTGGCTGTACTTAGCCATTTTCCGCTATTCTTGTCCGTCGTCTTGATATACTAGATGTATATACATGACATACTGAATACATATATACAACCTGATAATATTCTCATATGATATACCCAATATCAAAAGTACGATAACATGATACACGATATCTTCAAATGTAATTGTCGACCAACTACGACAATTATACTAATACAGCTGTCTCAATCTTCCAATTATTTTATCTATACTGTATAGACACCAATCTATCCAGTATATCTCGGATAAAATAATGCGAAAAATTTATACTGAAATCCGGATATTATGTACTAAAAGTCGGGATATCACATTGTACCCCCCTTGAAATAAGTTCGTCCTCGAAACTTGCAATGCCGTCACAACAAACAAATTAATCAAAATATCCAAACTCATCACAAGAGCAATCGTCGGTCTCCACAATCGAATAACCAAGACAGTATACTTACAGGTGCGTGAAGTCGATGATCTCCCGTGATACTAGCATGCGACTTCCAAACAAAGTCTCAACACAATACCGATACACACCAATATCGCAATTAGCAATTTGACAAAATCTCAAGGAAGAGTTCACGTCCGTGACCATGGACACGACTCTGTCTCATGTCAGCCAACATTCTGAAGGGCACACACGTGCGTAAGTATAAACCAAATCGCACATTCTCTAAGTGACCGATTCTCAAGAATATCAAACTAAAAGCAAATCGGGTAAGAAAACATAAGAAGAGTAATAGGACTTACAAGTACCGGCCGCACTGTGATGATGGCAAAGTAGTGATACTTTAGATAAACAATGACTCAATCGACCCAAAAGACCGACAGCCTAGGTATCCATAAACCTAAGCTCTGATACCATATTCTGTAACACCCCAAGTTATTTAGGGTATATTACAGCGCCGTGAACCCCACCGAGGGACCCACAAGGCTAATCATACGCGGAACTATAAAACTTGACCGAGAAGGTCCAAATATAATGAAATGAAAGACGATACAAAATGTATTAAAACCATGTCCAATGTATCCAAATACATCACAGTACAAAATCAAAACCTCGGCACACAGGCCGGAACATCAAGGAAGATGGAAAACAATACTCGAGAATTCAATAACCATTCCAGTACAACAACACTGAACGGAAAACTCAAAACATAACCGGAGGAAAGACACAGTATCACACTTGCCCACCATCTTCATGCCGACCCGATACCTGCCTGTCCGCTCTCCTGGAACCTGAAATACATAAAAAGTATTTCCCCCATAAAGGGGTTAGGCGTCGAATAGCTAGTGCAAGTATATCAAGTATGAAACACAATACTCCTCGACAATAAAGTAAATGAAACCGTCAATTCATCAATCCAAGACTAGTATTCTGGAATAACTAAATATCATAGCATCACATAAATACATATATGAATATCGTGGAACCGCACCAGAGGCTACGGAACCCTCAGGGGACCTGTCGGCCCGCCCCAGAGTGGTTTGTTCATATCATCTGTGGAATCGCACCAGAGGCTACGAAACCCTCAGGGGACCCGTCGGCCCGCCCCAGAGTGGATGTAAATATTCATGCCATTAATGTAACTTACTTTCAAAGTCGAGAATGTACAATCATAAATATATACTTGCCTTTGAGACATCGAGAAATCAAACGGAAAAAGGGTATGAGTTCGGTAGGTCCAAGAACGCGCTTCCGGCACCTAAACGATTCGCAAGGAGTATGATAATCAATTATCCATACTCAAATTACACGAAGAAACTCCTGAAACCCGTCTACGATTCATGGAAATATACGGATAAACAACTAGTGGTTGGAAAATCGTCCAAACCCTCACAAGTTCGAAAACGGCACAATCTAATCCGTAAAATCGTAGGAAAAGCATGCATATAGGATAGATACATCATAATCTCAAGGTCCTCAAGCTTCAAAACGAATAAATCGGACGAATCTACGAAAACCCCAAAATTCCCAAAAATAGGGTTCTAAGGATTTTTACCTTGATTTGGAGGATAGAAATGTATTAGATGTTGCATAATCCTTGTTATCCA
The DNA here is from genome assembly GCA_033398695.1 of Orobanche coerulescens. Classification (NCBI taxonomy): domain Eukaryota; kingdom Viridiplantae; phylum Streptophyta; class Magnoliopsida; order Lamiales; family Orobanchaceae; genus Orobanche; species Orobanche coerulescens. The sequence goes on along the minus strand of CM065815.1, from coordinate 81,172,557 downwards.
ACCCAAGATGACGATATCTGAAGAAGGACTTCCTCAAATCGCCCCAAATCTCCTCTCCCGAGCTCTCCCGATCGGAAAAGTGGAAAAGATGTGAAATGACAAGTGCAGGGGTTGACTGTCCCAGTCTAGCGCACGCTATACCTCAATATTAGCGTGCGCTAATGGGTCACCTGGTAGTCCAGTGGCTACTGTCATAAGACTTTAGCGCGTGCTACGAAGCATCCCTAGCGTGCGCTAACTGGTGTCCTGCCAAAATCTCAGTTCACTGTCTCAGTCCGCTAGCATGCGTTAACACTGAGCACTAGCGTGCGCTACGCAACACATATAGCGTATGCTAGCCGCTGCCTAGCGTGCGTTACCTGCTAGTCCAGATAGTCTGAAACCTCACTGCCTCTGCCGACTCAGTCCGTTAGCGCACGCTAAGGCTCAAAACTAGCATGCGCTACTCACGCAAAATTAGCGTGCGTTAGCATCGGCCTAGCGTGCGCTACCTCCCTGACCCAGAACACTTCCGACAGGTCTAAGCGGCACGATCATGATCCAAACAAGGCATGAAACTCTAGATCAACACCGACGCCATCACAAAGAGTCTACAGAGCGACAAAACAGGAAGAATGGTAAGGTTAAGTAGTCAATAATAAGTACGGGTATTACAACAACGACGGCCATACAATGCCTCATAAGGTGTCATCTTAATCGAAGCGTGCCAACTGTTATTATAGGTGAATTACACCAACGGTAGTTGGGCTTCCCAGTCGTACTTCCAATCAAGGGCGCACGCCCTCAACATATCCTCTAGAGTTTGGATAGTCCTTTCAGACTGACCATCAGTATGCGGATGAAATGTCGTACTGAAGTTCAACTGCATACCCATCGCACGATGAACTGCTTTCCAGAAGTGTGACACGAATCACCCATCGCGATCTGATACAATACTCTTGTGGGTACCACGCAACCTTACAATCTCTTTAATAAATAGTTGGGCCAATATCTCGAGCCCCCATGTGTCTTTAATCTCTAAAAAGTGGGCTTATTTGGTTAGACGGTCCACAATCACCCAAATCGTATTCATCCCTCGACGACTCGTTGGCAAGCTAGTGATAAAATCCATCGATATGTCCTCCCATTTCCACTCAGGAATCGGAAGCGGTTTCAGCATTCCTGTGGGTCGCTGATGCTCAATATTAACCTGCTGACAGGTTAAACATCTCGAAACGAACCCTGCAACTTCACGTTTCATATCCCCCACCAATAACATTGCTTCAAATCCTTATACATCTTGCTAGACCACGGGTGAACGGAGTATGAGGTAGCATGGGCCTCCTTCAGAATAGTGTTCCTCAACTCTTCATCCTCTGGTACACAAACTCGATTCCTAGAGCGTATCAATCCATCCTCGTGGATAACAAATCCAGGGGCTTTTCCTTGGTCTACTTATCCCCGAACTCTAGATAAGAACGGGTCCGTCACTTGTTTCGCCCTAATTACATCGTCAAGGGATGATGAGATGTCAAACGTGCAAAGTTAACCCTGAACATGCTGTAACCAGATCTCAATCTCCAGCCTCGTGAACTCTAACTGCAATTCTCTCTGGACTGTTAAGCGGGCAAGCATCTGCTCCTCAATTGTCTTACGACTTAAGGCATCGGCAACCACATTCGCTTTTCCTGGATGATAAAGAATCTCGATATCATAGTCCTTGGTTAGTTCTAGCCACCTTCTCTGCCTCATATTCAACTCCTTCTGAGTAAAAATGTACTTCAGGCTTTTGTAGTCAGTAAAGATCTGACAGGTAACTCTGTACAGATAGTGACGCCAAATTTTCAAAGCAAACACCACGGCTGCTAGCTCCAGATCATGGGTCGGGTATTTGACCTTGTAGGGTCGAAGTTTTCATGATGCATAGGCAATCACCTTCCCATTCTGCATTAACACACATCCAAGGCCCTGTCTCGACGCGTCACTATACAGCACAAATCCTTTCATTACTTTTGGTAGAACCAAAAAAGGTGCTGAAATCAATCGACTCTTGAGTTCATCAAAACTTTGCTGACATGCCTCCGACCACAAATATTTCTTATCTTTACTCAACAAATTAGTCATCGGTCGAGCAATATTGGAAAAACCATCCACGAACCATCGGTAATAGCCTGCTAGACCCAGGAAACTGCAAACTTCCTTCATATTCTTCGGAGGTAGCCAGTCTCGAATAACTTCTGTCTTCTGTGGGTCTACTCTCACCCAATCGGCCGATATCACATGCCCAATAAAAATAACCTCCGGCATCCAGAATTCACATTTGGAAAATTTTTCATAGAGTTGTTCCTGCCTTAACGCATCGAGCACCTGGCGGAGGTGATACTCGTGCTCTTCATGGTCACGAGGGTAAATCAGAATGTCGTCAATAAAAACGACTACAAAGCAATCCAGATAATTAATAAAAACTCTATTCATCAACTCCATGAATACCGCCGGTGCATTAGTCAGTCCGAATGGCATCACTACAAACTCATAATGCCCATAACGAGTACGAAAAGCTGGCTTCAGAATATCAGACTCTCGGATCCTCAACTGATGGTATCCGGATCTTAGGTCGATCTTGGAAAAACGGAGCCTTAGAGTTGATCCAGTAAGTCATCAATACGAGGCAACGGATATTTGTTCTTGATTGTTATCCTGTTCAGTTCACGGTAATCAATACACAAATGCAGAGATCCGTCTTTCTTCCATACAAATAACACTGGAGCTCCCCAAGGGGTTAAAGATTTGGAGGCATTATCTCTACAGCTCGTCGTGTAAGATTTACAGATCACAAGAGTCTGAAGTACATCTTTAGTCAGAAGGAGTTGAACATGAGGCAGCGTAGGTGGCTAGAATTAATCAAAGATTATGATCTTAAGATTCTTTACCATCTGATCAAGGCCAATGTAGTGGCAGATGCTTTGAGTCGTAAGCCGATGGCTCTACAGATGTTAGAGGTACTTACACCTCAAAGCAGAATCCAGTGGGATTTGATTTGTCAGGATATCGAGGTTTGGGTTTAGAAATTTCAGGGTCAGTTGTGTGTGTTAGAGATCGCTTCGTCGTTGATTGATGATATCAAGGCGAGATAGTATGATGACCCACTTTTAGTCCAGTTGAGAGGGGATGTGAAGAAAGGGAAAGCTCCTGGATTTGTGGTTCAGGATGACGGAATTTTGAGGTTTAGAGGCAGATTGTGTGTACCTAGTGATGTCGAGTTGAGGCAGAAAATATTGAAAGAAGCTCATACTATGCCTTATTCCATACATCCTGGTACAAGCAAAATGTACAAGGATGTAAGGAGTAACTACTGGTGGAGTAACATGAAGACGGAAGTTACCGAGTTTGTGTCGAGGTATTTGACCTATCAGCAGATTAAGATTGAACATCAGCAACCCGCGGGGTTATTGCAGCCACTTCCTATTCCAGAATGGAAGTGAGAGGATATTTCTATGGATTTTATTACCAGTATGCCTAGGACCCGCACTGGGATGAACATGATTTGGGTCATTGTTGATCGACTAACCAAATCTGCTCATTTTCTGGGTATTAAGGATACTTGGGGACTGGAGAGGCTAGCACAGGTATTTATCGCAGAAATCGTCAGGTTGCATGGGACTCCTAAGAGTACTGTTTAGGATCGAGACGGCTGGTTTATACCACATTTCTGGCAGGCTGTTCATCGGGCTTTGGGGACTGAATTGAGACTCAGTACATCTTACCATCCTCAGTCGGAGCGGACGATTCAGACACTTGAGGATATGTTGAGAGCATATGCCTTAGACTGGAAAGATGATTGGGAAGTGCACTTGCCATTGATCGAGTTTACGTACAACAACAGTTGGCACTCTTCGATCAAAATAGCACCATTTGAGGCATTGTATAGAAGAAGGTGCAGATCGTCGTTATGTTGGATGATACATTCGAATTGATTGGCATTGAACCAGATTTAGTCGTTGAGACGAGGAGAAGATCGCCTTGATTCGTGGTAGGTTGTTAACGGCCCAGAGTCGACAGAAGTCCTATGCCGACACGCGTCGTCGGCCGTTAGAATTTGAGATTGGAGATCATGTTTTGCTGAAAGTGTCGCCGACTCGGGGAGTTTACTGCTTCGGCCGGAAGGGTAAACTTAGTCCGAGATATATTGGACCATTTGAGATTTTAGAGAGAGTTGGAGAGCTTGCATATCGGTTAGGATTGCCGCCGTCCTTGAGTCACGTGCATAACGTGTTTCATGTTTCCCAGCGTAGGAAGTATGTACCGTACCCTAGCCATATTATTGATTTTGGATAGATTGAGTTAGGTCCCGACATTAACTTTGAAGAGAGACCGACTCATATTTTGGAGCGTCGGGTGAAACAACTTAGTCACAAAACTATTCATTTGGTTAAAGTGCAGTGGTCGAGACATGGATCTGAGGAAGCGACGTGGGAAACTGAGGATAATATGAAGGCGAGATACCCGGAGTTATTTATTTTGTAAGTTTCGGGACGAAACTTATTTTTAGGGGGAGAGAATGTAATATCCGCACTTTCTATTTTTAGTAATTTCTATTTTAGCACTTTTTCATTTCGGACGACTCGCTTGTAAGTGTTGTAGTATTCTGAAACCGTTTTGTTTTGCATTCATGACCATCCGGACGAGTTTCAGAGTTGTTTTATGGAACTTTACTTATTGTGTAACTTTTCACGTTGAGGCTCGATCCTCGTAATTTTGTTCTAACCTGGCATTTCGTTACCTTTGTGAGTTCCTTTAATATTTCTGGTTATATTACAACTTTCTGGGATTGTTGTTCAAGTCTCGAATCTAGATTTTCTAATGTTTGGGTCGTTTTATAAATTCTTATTATTTTAGGCGTTGATGCCAATGCTTGTTTATTCCGGCTTTCGGATGACCGGAGGCATGTGATGGTTTTTATGTTTGTCTTGTCAGTAAAAGATCTTCGTATATGTGTGGTTTCATCCCTTGTACTCTCATTCCGGTTGTTGGCGAGTTGTTTCAAACCAGCTTGACCTGCTGCCAAGGCTGAGTTACGGCCGTAAGATGGTATGCGTTATGGCCGTAATTCTTTATACATTACGGCCGTAATGTCTTTTTTGTAGCGGCCGTAATGTAGTGTGTATTTTGGGAAGTGAGGTCGAGAGTTGAGTTACGGCCGTAAGTGGTATGCATTGCGGCCGTAAGAGCTTGCACATTACGGACGTAATGTTCTTTTCGTAGCGGTCGTAAAGGGATTAAGCATTTTGGGCAGTGAGGTCGTGAATACCATTACGGCTGTAATGGTATAGGTGTTACGGCCGTAACACCCGCCCAGTTTATAAATTGGGCAGCGACCTTTTTTCTTCATTTTCACACTTCTCTTCTTCTCTTCATGACAGGAGTGATTTCCAAGTCTAGGGTTCATCCGATTTCACCCAAACTCTGTTGGGGAGGTATATCCAAGCATCATATCATCATCCTAGCATCAAATCATCCGTTATTCATCTTCAAATCGAGGTAAGGTTTCCTAGAAATCTAGTTTTGCAATTTTGGGGATTTTGGTGGGATTTTGTCTTTTTAATCCGATTTTGTAGTACCCGTACTTTTTATTGAATGTTTGACCTTGCCATTATTCCACTTTTTTTGAGATGTTGTCGATGTTGATTTAGAGTTTCGTACCTTTCAGATCATGATTGTGTTGATTGGACCTTTCGGCAGTGTTCTGGCATAGGCAGATAGCGCACGCTAGGCCTAGGCTAACGCACGCTATTTCTACTTGAGTAGCGCACGCTAGATTTGAGCCTTAGCGCATGCTAACGTCCGGAGCATGGCAGAGGCAGTAGCCGATTCTGGCCTCTGGACTAGCAGTTAGCGCACGTTAGGCGTTAGCTAGCGTACGCTATTCGTGTTCAGTAGTGCGCGCTAACAACACCCGTAGCACACGCTAGTGAGCTGAGTCGGCAAAGGCAGTGGGGTATTTCTACTTTCCGGACTAGAAGGTAACGCACGCTAGGCCTTAGCCAGCGCACGTTATAGGTGTTGCGTATTGTGCGCTAGTGCCCATATGTAGCGCACGCTAGCGGGTTTGGGCAGTAAGTTGGAATTTTTGCACGATACCAGTTAGGCACGCTAGGGTGTGGTAGTGCGCGCTAATGTCTCAGGACAGAAGCTACTGGAATACCGTGTGACCCCGTTAGCGCACGCTAACCCCGAATTTTAGCGCGCGCTAACCTGGCATGGTATATAAGGGTGAGTCAACCCCTGCTCTCGTCATTTTGCAACCTTTTCATTCATTTCCCATGGGAGAGCACGGGAGAGGGCGATTTAGGGCGATTTGAGGCGGTCCTTCTTCAACTATCATCATCTTTGGTTGAATAACAAAGATTACACATCGAATCCGTTTCTATCTTCCAAATCAAGGTAAATTGCTTAGAACCCTAGTTTTGGGAATTTTTGGGGATTTTCTTAGATTCGTCTGATTTATCCATTTTGGAGCTTGAGATATTTGAGATTATGATAAATCTACCCCGTACCCATGTTTCCCCTACGATTATATGATTCTTTTTATACCTTGTCCGGACTTGAGAGGGTTTGGGTGATTTTCAAACCTCTAGGTGATTATCTTATAGTTTCGTGAATCGTAGGTGGGTTTCAGGAGTTTCTTCGTGTGATTTGAGTATGATTATTGATTATCGTATTCCTTACGAATCGTTTAGTTGCCGGAAGTGCATTCTTGGATCTACCGAACATATACTCTTTTCCTTCCGATTCTCGATGTCTCAAAGGCAAGTATATGTTTATGATTGTACGTTTTCAACTTTGAAAGTAAGATATATGATTTGTATGATGATATATATCCACTCTGGGACGGGCCGACGGGTCCTATAAGGGTTCCATAGCCTCTAGTGCGGTTCTGCGGTTAATCATGTATGTATTGATTGTGATGCTATGAGATTTAGTTATTCCAAATACTAGTCTTGAGTTGATGAGATGATGATTACAATTACTTTATTGTCGAGGAGTATTGTGTTTCATATTCGATATACTTGTACTAGATATTCGACGGCTAACCATTTTATGGGGGAAATACCTTTCATGTATTTTAGGATCCCACAGAGAGGATAGGCACGTACCGTGTCGGGATGAAGATGATGGGCAAGTGTGATGATGTGTCTTGTCACTGGTTATGTTTTGTATTTCCTCCATTCAATGATGTTGTACTTGAATCGTTTTTGAGTACTCGAGTACTGTTTTCGATTTCCCTGATGTTTCGGCCTGTGTTGCCATGGTATTGATTCGTGATGTGTTGTATTCGGATTTATTAGATATTGTCTTGAATACCACTTTTATTGTCTTCCATTTGATTGTACTTGGACCTTACCGGTCAAAGTTCATAGTTCCACGTATAAATAGCCTTGTGGGTCCCACGGTGGGGCTCACGACGCTGTAATATATCTTGAATAACTTGGGGGTGTTACAGATTTAACCTATATTGTTGTTAGATTTCGGCAGTATGCTCGTAATCCTTGGTTTTCTTGTCACTTGGAGGACTGAAATTCCGTTATTCCACCATTGATCAATTTCAATTCATTATGCACCCATAGTGTTCGACAAATTATCCAAAAGGGGTAGGAATAGGATGATTCCTTTCGTTTCTCATAGTATTGAGTTCGACTTGTGCCATTGTTTATTAGGAATGGACCTTTGAAAGCAGTTGGACCGAAACCCTTCCTTTTCACCATTTTCTTCACGTCGTGTGATTCAAGGCAAGTACTTACTTTACATAGTATTATATAGAATGTAAATTCGACATTGATGAAAAGTTGTGATAAATGTGTGCATGTGTATGTTGATGTTGTTCTTCCACCTGGAGACGGTCCGACGGGACCTCTGGGGGTCGCTATTAAGGGGTATGACCACGGAAGTGGTTTCCCACCTGGGGATTGTCCGACGGGGCCTATGGGGGTCGATACTAAGGGGTACGGCCACGGGTTACCAAGTACCGAATTGTGTTGGAGTAATGTGATGTTATGATTTCTTCGATGGACATGTTTTGATGAAAATGTGATAATCCGGAATATTGTGTTTCAAGTATTTTCAAATGTGTTTTTCATGTTGGATTGTACTCGTATGTAATGTGATGTAAATTTGTACTTGCACTAGCTATTCGAATGCTAACCCCTTAATTGGGGAAATACGTCTTATGCATTTCAGGTACCGGGCGAGTTGAGGAGCCGGCACGGGATACGCATGCAAAGGATGGCCTAGCATGATGATGAGGCTCGAGTCGGTGTTATTTCTTTTACTATATTTATTCCGTTATTCATTAATGATGTCGTTGAAGTCCCCTGTGTTGCTACCCAAAATATTATCCGGAGATAGATATTGCTGGAATGAGTGGATAGCAAACAAAGTGCGAGAACACTTCTGAGGGAAAAGTAAATAACACAAGATTTGCCGGGGTTGTTAGTCCCGGGCTTGAATGCTCTCGCGAGATGTTATTAATACGAATATTCTGGGATACAAGTATTAATGTTAGAATCTATTATAATGAGTGTAAAGACTTCTAGTTATCTTAGCTTGTGAGCGTGTAGATTGCCAGAAGAACCAGATATGATGCTCTGTGAGTTCTTGTAACAACGTTGATGAGCTGTGACGGCAGTGAGAGATCGACAGTCTCGCACGGCGTGTATTAGCTGTGTGTTTGAGCTCCTGGGCTTGTGAGTCTCTTTGAATCTGCAATGTGGAGACTTCTTGCCTCTGCCGACTGTCTTCTGGATAAGAGGTACTGAGAGAAAATCCTGAGGTAGATTCGGGAGAGGAAGTTGGGAGCTTGATAGTATGTATGATTGTATGTATCTTCTCTGAACTTAATGGAGAATGCGTGAACCGAATGAAGAATTCGTGAACTGAACGCGGAACCTTTTTCCAGTAGAAGGAGTTTCTCTATTTATAGGACTTGGATATGTCGGGCGATCGCCTTTGCTGTATTATAATAAGCGGGCGATCGTCTTTAGCACATGGGCTGGTCCCCTTAAAGTCTGTAGGAGTTACTGGCAGCCGGCTGTGCGGTCCAATGAGAAGCCTGCACGCGTCTGAGTTGCTGTCACGGGCGGTCCCACCTTGTACCTTTCGACGGGTTTGTCGGTAGGTGAAGCCGTCCTTATCAGAGACAGTTGTTGGTGGTCAATGATCCATGAAACGCGGCGCCTGTCTCGGATCTGCACATGGGCGCTGTTTTGGGACCCAGTCTTCGTAGACTTTGATGGACGATGGTCTCTGTTCGGGGTGCAGGACGGTCGTCCTTAGTAGGGCACCAGAGTCGATCGCTAGGTGCCAAAGGGTGATCGCCTTGGGAGTCGATCGCTAGATACCTGAAGGTGGTTTGGTATCTTCGCTTAGGCGAGTTCGCCATAGCTTGATTGGTTGTGGACTCGGTCGCTCGGCCTAGAGGTCGATCGCGTGTCGAGGTGAATGAATCTCGATACAACAATTGCCCCCAGCTCGCTCCTATGTTGGAAATGTGGGGTGAGGTGGTTCTGCTGGCGATCGCTGAACTTCGACGAGTGACTCTGCGTTTTACTGAATTGGCGATCGTCTTTGAGCTGATTGATTCTGAATTTGGACGACCTGATAGGTCGCTGAAAAGAGCGGGAAATAGCAGCGGATGCGGAAAAGTCTCCGGGACACGTGTCGGGTTCCTGTTGGAGGAGACCGATGGTTATTTGTGACTCCTCGTCTGATGCGTCCTTGAAAAGACGCGTACGTGGGTTTCAAGGGAGTCAATAAATGCGACGGTTGCGCTCCGACCCTTGAGATTCTCCTTAATTTCACAAGAGTCCCTGCCTTCTCCTATAAAAAGGTACAGGGTTGCAGTGTTCATTCTTACGCGCATTCATCGGAGAAAGAAGGATTTTGCTGAAGATTTTTCTGGAGACTTTGCTGCCGATCGTCGATCGATTCAATCTTGGGTAAGACGAACATTCCTTTTCTCCTCTTTTCCTCAAAAATGGCTGGAACATCTTCTTCACACGGAGTGGGCACTTCCTCCGCCGCTGGGACTTCTAATGTCCGGGGAGGATCCTTCGCGGACTTACATCTTGAGACGGCCGCCGAGGCTATTCGGGCCGGAATTGACCCTGCGGAGGTCGAGGCGTTGTTCAATGAAGCCGACGTCGCTAAGGAGGCGGCGGTCGAGCGGAGACATTCGCAGATGGAGAGAGATCTGGCGGTCAGGGCCTACTGGGAGCGGCACAGTGCCTTTGGACAGGCTTATGTGGCATTTGCTGAAATAATGGAGAGGTTGGCCGGCCCGTCTCCTAAGTTCAATTATCGGGAGTATTCGATTACTCATCCTTATCAACCTCCCAAGCGATCGCTATTTCGGGCTGCTCAGCGATCTCTGTGGTCTCTTGGCCAAATCAGGAGTTCGGTGACCAGAAAGGATCTGGCCGTCTGGAGGACGAGGTTTCATATCCCTTCAGATGTGGATCTCTTTGTGCCGGCTGAGAATGAGAGAGCCGATCAGCCTCCAGAGGGGATGGTCGCTGTGAACGAAGCGATCATGGAGGGTTGCGATTTCCTTTGTCGTTCTCCGTCTCCCATCTGCTGGCTGCTTGGAATGTGGCGCCACTCCAGCTGACGCCAAATGCTTGGCTCCAGATAATTTGCACTCTCACCTTGTTCGGCGGTCACCGACGGTACCGCCTCCCTTCGCCGTCGGAGATGAACCACCTGTTCAAGCTGACGGTTCAGAAAGGGTCGGTCGGAGGCTATCATATACAAGGCCGATCCGGTCGGGTGATCCTTGGAGTCCCGAACAAGGCGCGGGGTGATCTGGCGAAGTGGTTCTGGGTCGTCGGTGCCTGGAAAGCCTCAGCGAGCGACAACCCCACTGGCAAGCTGGAGATCCCCACTAGCTTTCGGGAGAGGAATCTCGGTAAGGGTTCGGACTCTCCCTTTGTTCGGGTATGTTCTGAACTGATCTAATTTGATTTCGCTTTTGCAGGTTTTCACATTCCGGCGATCGAGGAGCTACCTTTTGATTTTCTGGTCGTCTAGGAGCGGATACGGAGTTTGCCGGACGACGATTTAGACGCTCAACGGATCAACAGGGATAGTCGTTGGTTGTCTGCTCGGCTATTTCGTTTCCCGAGACATCACTCGGTCTCAGGTACGAATTTCTATGATCTCCATTTATTGGGCGATCGTCATGTTGGATGAATAGGTCTAACTGTGGTTTGGTTGTCCTCATTGCAGAGGTTCGTTTTCCTCGCTTTTTGGAGCCCCCACTGGAGATAGCTATGTCGAACCCTGGAGTATTGGGCCGTCTTCGCCAGAAGAAGTCCTCTCGAGCTCCTCCTGTGGCGCTACCTATCATTCCGGAGATGGAGCCTCGCGTGGAGCCGATCGTGGCTGAGGAGGAAGTTCCTGAGGAGGGGCTTCGAACGAACCGCAAACGGCAGAGGTCGGGAGAAACTCCAGTTTCTGCCCCTGCCAGTGAGGTGCCGATCGCCGCGCCTCCGATCACCGTTGTTCTTCCGGAGAATGAGCCTACTCCTTCTGCGGCTTTCTTACCGGAGATGGCGATCACCGATGCCGAGACCCCTCGTGGGAAACCATACTTCGGCCGCGATCCCGAGAGAGCCGAGAGGTGTTGGAGCATCCTCTCCATCCTGCTTTCTCCTTGCCGATCTTGGACCTCGCGGATATCGGCGGGGACTTGAGCTGGTATCCGACTCCAGCCAACCTTGTTCATCCCGACGCTCCGGAGGACGGGGAGGCCGCTCCGGAGGCTGAAGGCGAAGGCCAGGCAGGGGCCTGAGGCACTTCGTTTTTGTTTATTTTAGCTTTTCTTGCCTTGTAATTTTGTAGCTCTTCTTTGTAGTACTTAGGCCTTCGGGCGACCGTGTATGTACCTTTGAGACTTCAAGCAATGAAATGAATGTTCGCTTCTTCGATTTATCACTTGAATGATTGCTATTTTTGAGTCTTTTGTTTGACTTTGTACAATTGTGTGAGGAGAGATTGTTGCGTGTGTAGTATGTCTAAGTGAATTGATAAACTCAAATAGATAACTTTTACAACAAATTCGATCGCTGCACAAACATCTAAAAATGTCGATCTCCATATGTGATGAATAGGGACGATCGTCGTATAGGTAGTCCGCACTCTTCCCCCTTGTTTTTGTTCACTTAGTGAAAGTAAGGGGATGAAAATAACTCGTTGAGTGAGCGGTCTTTCAATCTTGTTCAATTTTGAGTGAGCGGTCGTCCATCTCGGTCTTTGAGGAACCGTGCACGATCACGGAATTCGATGGACTGATCTCCACGACCATTTCTTGTGCGCGAGCGACATTGTCTGTCTCGTGACTCATTTTATTGTGAGGGTCCTCCGTTAGGCTGCACCTCGCCTCGTATTTAAACGAAGGGCGTGCGGTCTTGGTCTGGAGGAGTCTTTGCGCGGGGCGTCGTCGGATGAATCGACTCCACGTCCGCGGCTAGTTAGCTCTTTTCTACCTCGAATTGTCATGTTAGATGGCAATCCTCGACGGTATACGTTGAAACGGGGGTAGTGACGTGTCGCATTGTCCGGGTTCACCACGTTAAATGATGAACCTTTGAGGGCGGGCGATCGTGTCCACTGATTTGTTTGGAGGGTCCTTCGACTACGCCCGCCTCGTATTTAAACGAAGGGCGAGCGATCTCAGCCCAAAGGAACCTTACATGGCCTAAGCAGTCGGTTCCATCGACCACTAGGACCATGGCTACACTCTTCCACCTCGGATCATCATGTTAAACGCCGACCTTCAACGGTGTACATTGTGTGGGGGAGGCGATCTCGTGCCTTAGTCCAAAATGTTAGATGATGAACTATAGATGGCGAGCGAGTCCTCCAGTTTTTCGAAGCGTTAGCTCAGGCAGTAGCCTTTGTTCAATGAGGTGGGAAATCGGGGAGAGACTTCCGAAGTTCCCTTCTCTTGATTGAAGCATGTAGAGACGGTCGCCGATGTTGATCGAGGGGTCGGCTCGTATGAGCTTTCCAGCCCGTTCGCTTTCGACTCGGACGATCGTGTTGGGAGATTGGTAGGGGCCCCGACTTAAGCCAATAAACTGTCCAACTTGCCCTCCTCGAACAATCTCCAGAGCTGTTTGAGGAGGTCGCGGCATTGGTTGGTGCTGTGGCCGGGACTCTTATGGTAGGCACAATATTGATTGTGGTCCAGATGACTGTGGTCCCTTATAGCCTTTGGCTTGTTTAGCGGTTCGCGCCCCTTGATGGCATAGAAAATGTGGGCTGGAGTTCGATTGAACTTACGGAGGAGATGGGCTTCCACATCCTCGATGGCCCTGAGGTCGCCGGATGGCGTGGCGACCGTCTTCTTGGCTTTGGCGATCGCCGTCTTTCGTGCAGGAAGAGGCGTTTCCTCGCCTAGGCGGAGGGTGAGTAGCCTTTGCCTGGCCAGAAAGTCGGCAGCCTTAGCGCGGAAGATCGCGTAGGTTGGGGGAATATCCTTGGGGAGGTGTCTAAACATGGGTGAATGACCGTAGAATCCCCCCAGGACCGAATAGAGAGTGAGCTCGTCACTGACGGGTTCGCCGGTGAGGATGATTTCGTCTACTCGATCGATGTAATCTGCGTCGGTTTCGTCCTCCCCCTGCCTGATTTTCATCACGCGGTGGGGGCCTTCTGGTCTGGCGACCTTGGTGGCGAAGTATGACGTGAAGTCATTCGCCAGCTTCTCAAAGGAGATGATCGATCGTGGTGGTAGTGAGACGTACCACCTATGGGCCAGCTCGCCCAATGTTAATTGGAAGATTCGGCACTTGGTTGCATCTGTTGCCCCACACCCGGTCATGTAAATTCGGAATTTACTTAGGTGGGTTTCGGGGTCCGATCTCCCTTCATACAGAGGTGTTTTGGGAGGGGCGATCCTTGGTTGCACGGGGGCGAGCTCGATGTGGACCGCGAGTGGCTCGGTCGACCCGATGATCTTTCTGCTAGTGCTTGTCCCAGTGTCCAAGAGTGCTTTCATCTTGTCGAGCTGGCGTTGCATAGCGGCCATCGCCGTGGCTGGCTGCTCGCGGCTCGGCGCTCGGAGTAACTTCCAAAACAAATCAGGAATTTTTGAGTTATGCTCAATATTTTCTATTATGCATATTTGTTGCCTAAAGAAAGTGCAACAAAATCAAGATACCTATCTAAACTTTGATTGTATATACACGATTTTCTTTTATTCTTATTTTGCCTCTTTATTATTTAAATTCAGCATAAATAATATACTTGGAATAGACAGATTATATTAGGCTTTTTTGGCAAAAATATTTTGATAATATAGTTTCCGACAGATAACTATACAGTCGATATTTAGTCGAGAGTTGAACACAAATAGATTTCACTGACAAATGGAGAATATTGAGTTCTTAAAATATATTAGTGTTCATCTATTTTTTTCTATAAGCGGGTTGTCGATCCCTGATTGTGAAATTTTAAAATATTTCAAATGCGTTTTCTTCGCTCTGCAGGTTTCATCGGTCGATGCTTGCTTGTTTAGATTCTTGTTTTGGTCTGCTTTATTGATCTTTCGCTCTCCGACAGTTCCTTATTGTTTCGTGTTCAATCCTCTGCTTGATTTGCATCGTCCATTAATTCAAAATATTAAAAGCCCTCATACTGTATTTATTTATTTTCTCTAATTACTGTTATTTCTCTCTTTGAATTGTTATTCGGAAACTTCTTGCTTCAAATTAGTTATATGTGTCTCCTATACGTTCATGTAAATGCCATATGTTTGACAATTATTTTATGGGGTGCAAAACTAGTGACCAAAGAAGGCTGCACGTTTCCAAGGAAAATAAACTCCAGGCCAGAAGCACGTGCAAGAAAGAAAATCCACATCAAAGATGTACTTACTTATGTTCTGATGATGTATATATATATATATATATATACTAGGTTTATACCCCGTGCGATGCACGGGGTTGCCCATAGTCGATACCTGGGACAAAAATGAAATTTTAATTGATTATTGGAATTTACAAAAAAAATAGAATCATGCGGTTTTCTAGATCATTTACAAAAGTAACAGTGTATGAGAATAATACAAAACTCTAGGGAGAATTTAAATTTTACATATAAACAACTAAAATATACCTTTGGTGAAGGTTCATTCTCCCCTATCATGATGTCCACAAGAGGAAAACCTTCCTTCCTATATAATCTGTAGCATCTTTCCTGCATGGAATTGACACCTGAAACCAGAGCTCAATGAATATCCATAATACAGTCGTTAAGGTATTATCAAGAGGATCAATCACATGCATTTGATACATCTTCAAAAAGCCTGATGCGAGGTCGATTATTTATTTAAACCAATTTGAATACAACACCTAGGGCAGGTTGAGCATACCATGTAACTAAATGAGTCCCGATTCCAAATGCATCAACCTCATGGCCCTGACCATATGAAGATGGCATAGCATCAACAGAAATCTCAAACTGTAAATAAGATAGGCTTCTGGAACATACAACTAACTCCCTTCATCTCACTTAGAAGAGTCCACTTTTCAAAAACATGATTTTGTCCCAATAGAAGAGTCCTTTCAAAATAAAACACTAATATAATTAAAATTTACATAATATACCTTACAATCAATGTTTTTGTTATACATACAAGAGTAGTAGCCTAACACACACACACAAAAAAAAATGAGTTAGAATGTACGGTTTAAAAGGAGTAGTACATTTGTTCCAAAAAATAAAAAGTTGTACATTCATCGAAGTGACTCCTCAAGTGGTACAGAAGGAGCATCTATTTTGCAAGTATCTGTTTATTTAAAGCATCCAAGGTTTCTTCATTGAGGTCATTACTTGTTGTAATGCCCGTCTTTTCTAAATCTGGAACTTCAAATTCCTTCTCGATGGCTTGAAAGAACTTTTGGCTCTCACATGACAGGTAGGCAAGATCACCAGAGTCCAATCTAATACCTGTTGCTTTATACCCGCAGAGAGAACATTTGGAACGAAAAATATCAAAAGAAGCATAAATTATTCACACCCTACAGAAAAACCTGTTGCTCTATACCAGTAGAAAGAACATTTGGAACGAGAAATATGAAGGTTCACAACAAAAAGCGCAATGAGTGCAGGCCTTTATTACTCACCCTAAATCATTTAGAGCATACAATAATCAGAACATACACTCAAAGTAAATAAAAATTTAAATAACTACAACCAGATGATCAAACTTCATAGGTAAATTGGTTAGGAAGCTCCTTACATATGTGTGTGTGCAGGCTGTGAAGCTGTTGAATACTTCTATGCACTCCAACAAGGTTTTTACTGATGTCCTCATCAAGGATAGTAGTGTCTTCTCCCACAAGTTTGAAAAAAATTGATGCAGGATCGGATGTTGTACTGGTAGTATTTCGGTTGTATTCCGAATTTGAGGTTGGTAGTACTTTGCACATTGTTTGGTATTTGGGACATGTTCTAGCCTTTTGAATGTGTACTTTGCATATTGTTTGGTATTCGGGACATATGTTCTAACCTTACAAACCATTACACAACCTTACATAACAATCTCATATCAAAAAACATTACAAAACCGTTACTACTAAAACCGGGCTTTCACATTCTCCTTACAAAACATTACGTAATAATCCACAGCATTCGCAAAACTCTGACCAAACTTTTTAAACCGAGCTCACATTTTCCTTGCAAACTAACAAAAGAGAGGTTACACGAACTATCAAAAGAGAGCTTACACGAACTAAAATTCTATTAAAGGGCATTAAACTTCGCAGCCGCAAGATATTAAATAACCCTGAGCATTCACAAAAAATACTCATATTGTTAGGAGTATTGCAAGAGAACAATGTTTTTTTACAAAACAGGAAAATGAAACAAATCACAACCCACTTCATAAAAACAAAAGACAGGAAACAAGGAGTCAATAGTCTTAGGTTCCAGTTTCGGTAGCCATAGAATCTTCTGCCTCTGTTACTCTCCTTTCGAGTAGTTTGTTAAGCTACTCTAACACCACAATCATAAGCCATATACCCAAATGGAGAACTAATGGAGAATGGTGTTTTCTCCCAATTTCCTTTCCTGCTGCTCCTGCCCTGTCTCCGTTGCGAAATGTAGAGTTGCTGCTCCTGCGCCTTTGTCCGTCGCCTTGTTGAGCGATGAGAGGAACGAACGTCTCCAATTCATTTATTAAATAGAGCTCATTCTTAGAAAATAAAATTTTAGGGAGACATTGTTACATTTTCTCTCCTAAATTATATGCAGAATGCAAAACAAACAACACTTGTATGCCACAAATGCCGAAAAAAAAAGAAAAAAAAAAGGTTCATATCAGCACTTTATCGGGTGGAAACTGGTGCCTGACCTGTGCATGCATGTGTGTGCATGCATCTGAAGATTATGAGTGTAGAAGAAATCATTCAACTATATATATTATTTAAATAAACCAGGCATACCCTCAAATACAGAAAACATATGCAGCAAACAATAGGGGACGTTCGTGTAACTGCAACGAAGCAAAAAGACATCGAAATATCAATAAAGCAGGCAAAAAGAAAAACATAAATGACCAAGCAACTACCAAAAAAATCTACAGAGCGGAACAATAATAAAAACTCAAACCAAGCACCAACACCACACCGAACATCGTATTATTTTAGAACTGTTTCAACTGGATTAGCATTTACAAGATATGTTGTTGTTGTAAAGTTACGCGACTAAAATTACATGAACTTAAAACTTCATAATAAAAAGTTGACACCCGAGGTATATGAAATCAGAAATTGTCTTCCCAAAAAGAAATCACAAATTCCACCAACAATTATGAGATCAAGTGAAAAAACTATGACATATAGGCTAGAGGCAAACCTCCAGCCTGAGGCTGGTTATGCGTTTACACGCATTTGACACAACGGATTAGACGTGCCCATCGCGGGTCAGGGTCCGGTTCCTGACCGGCCGACCCGGTCTTCATAATAAAAAGTTGACACCCGAGGTATATGAAATCAGAAATTGTCTTCCCAAAAAGAAATCACAAATTCCACCAACAATTATGAGATCAAGCGAAAAAACTATGACATATAGGCTAGAGGCAAACCTCCAGCCTGAGGCTGGTTATGCGTTTACACGCATTTGACACAACGGATTAGACGTGCCCATCGTGGGTCTGGGTCCGGGTCCGGGTCGGACCCGCCGGGTCGCCGGGTTGGCCGGTCAGGAACCGGACCCCACCCGTACATATGAAATGTACGGGTTGGCGGGTCAGCGGGTCGGCGGATCGGCCATGGGTCCGGGTCCGACCCGTCTTTTTTAGAAGTATATAAAATTTTTTATTTATTATCATTTTATACACGAAAAATAACTATAAGTGAACAAGGAAATCATTTGAAAAAATGACCTTGTATTTAATTTTAAGTTTTTACTTAAAATTAAATTGCCTATGTATCGTCGTGAGGAATCAAAGCTCCGCGTAGTCCTTTTACTTGAGAAGAGTTAAAAAAAATGGGCTTGTATTTAATTTTAAGTTTTCACTTAAAATTAAATTGCCTACGTATCCTCGTGAGGAATCAAAGCCCTACGTAGTTCTTTTTACTTACCTGACTTATCTTACTTACCTTTAGTCGAAGTTGATGTCGTCGTCGTCTTGATCATCGGTTTGACTCATTTGACTCAGTAGTGCCTTCTTGATAGGCATCTTGGTCCGCTAATAGGTCATCCCACTTATTTTCTTGATCTCGTAACTCGACTTTTGTTGCGTCTTTAAGTATCATTTGAGCCTCGAGATTTTTTGGCGTCATTCGGGATCTCCGCTCATCCAACATATAGCCTCCTTCACCAAAAGCACTCTCAACGGGGACTGCGGATGCAGGCACTGCAAGAATTTCTTGTGCCATAATGGAAAGTATGGGAAATTCGGTTCCCCTTCTCTTCCACCAATCCAACAGATCAAATGTACCTGCATTGTCATCCTCCAGCACAAAACTAGTTGCATAATATCGACTAAGGTCATTTCTTTGACCGATGTTACTACCACCCCTATTTCTTGCTATATTTTAGAGTTGTTGTTGAAATGAGTTAGTGGGAGTTCTGTCGAATTCCATGTTAAATGTATTTGTAGTCCTAGTTCTTGTTTTTTGAGTTTGAATCTTATCACCATATTTAGAAGAATATTCAGCAAAAACAATTTCTAAACTATTTTTTAATTCAATTTTTACTTGTTCAACGTCAGGAATATTTTCAAATAAAATTTGACTTTCAACATTATCCACAATATTAGGAAAACCTAAATTTTTAAGAATATTATAATATATTTCAAGTAATTGTTCTACTTGAGCTAAATTCAAATCGGGAGATAAAACAGCACTAATCGAGAAAATATCATGAATACGATTAAAGTATTTTAGCCATTTTAAACACATTGTAAATAGCATTCGATAATCTTTCGGATTTACTACAAGCATCCATTTCAGATACAATAAAACAACAATAAAATAAAACTTTAGGAGACGTAGGATAATAACAACCACTTAAATCTTTAGTTGCATTTTCGAAAACCCTTAATAATTTTATTAAATCTTTAGTTTCATCTCAATATGTTGGCAATAAATAAAATCCTTCTACGCGAAAATACGTATCAAAAAATTCACACAATAATTCTTTATATCCATTAGTTGAATTTAACATCTCATAAGTTGAGTTCCATCTATGTTTTACGTCTGGAGTAAAAAATTTGGGTTGCATTTGTTTTGACTTTAAAAATTTACCCATTGTCTAGCTAACTTAGTACGATTATGTAAAAACAAGATACATTTTCTAATTGGTTCTATTGCCTCATCTACAAATTTTAATGCATCTTGTACAGATAAATTTAGAATATGACATATACATCTAGTATGAAATAATCGACCCGCTAAAACAGGATTGCAAGCTTTTATTAAAGCTGGTACACTTGTAGTACTAGAACTAGCATTATCAAAACCAATTGTGAAAATTTTATCTTTTAAGCAATAAAAAGTTATAATTTTAATAATTGCTCTAGCTATATTATCTGCACTATGTGCACAACTAAATTTT
Organism: Orobanche coerulescens; assembly: GCA_033398695.1. Lineage (NCBI taxonomy): Eukaryota > Viridiplantae > Streptophyta > Magnoliopsida > Lamiales > Orobanchaceae > Orobanche > Orobanche coerulescens. Next base: position 81,152,457 of record CM065815.1, on the reverse strand, counting down.
TTAAACGCAAGTAATCTTTTGTTTAAGTTCCAATTTTCATCAATCCAGTGTATAGTTATTCCCATATAATTATTTTTTTGTTTAAAATCTGCCCAAGTATCTGCAGCTAAAGAAACTCTATGATTTATAGATCTAAAATAAGCTCGTAGCGCAAGTTTATGTTGTTTGGCTAAGTATAGTACTTGTCTAGTCATTGTGGTACGTGGAATTTATTTAATAGCAGGATTATAGGTATTTTGCATCCTTTATTCCCAACCCGTACTATCCACAAAATTAAAAGGTAAAGATTCTTGTGCATATAATTTTGCCATTTGTTCTCTAGCAATTTTTTCATTATATTTATAAAGTTAAGTTGACTTTGTGACTTTTGTTCTCCGTGGACCGAGACATGGTTATTCTCAAAATGCCTTTTAAAATTTCCATATCCATCCCCGGCTTTATACGGATACTCTTTCTTGCAGTAGTTGCAAGATACCTTCATCAAAACATCCGACATTTTTTCTTTTTTAAAGTGTGTTGAAAAAAGTTCGGATACCGGTTTCTTTTCTGCAACAGGAGCAGGCTTCTTTCTCGCTTTAGTTTTCTTGCTTCCTCTTCCTTTCACAATTTCTTCCTCCTCGGATGATAACTCCTCAACATAAGGAGGTTCTTCAACTTGGCTTTCCGCATGACGCTTCGAATTTGATTTTTGCGTCGGAGTTGGTACGCCATGAAGAGTGCGCTCGAATGTTTCATATGTTTGATTTAACATAGCTTCATCAATTTCATGGTCCATTTTTTCGTCAATGTTTTGCAGTTGTTAGACGATTCGTATCCCCGGGGGTCAACTTCTTCATCACTGGTAGTTGTTGTACTACCGTAATAGATACTTTCATGTATAGCATCATATTCATGTTCTTGACTTTCATTTTCAAAATCGTGGTTTTGGGGCTCCCGAATAATTATCCCAGATGGTTTCTTCGATTTGCCCCAAAGACCCATTCGCTCGAACTTGGACATTTTGGATTTTTGGGAGACGTAGCAATACCCTTTCCCTTGTCAGAACTCGACATAATGATTAATACGAAAAAAAGAGAGAGATTAATTGGTATAGTAATTAGCAATGGAAATTTGAGAGATAGATTATATTGACGGTGTGAAAAAACTGTGTTGGGTTGGGAAGTATTTATAGATAGGATTCTTTTTTTCTAAATTTGAACTAGCCGTTAGACCCGGCGGGTCGGACGTCCAACGGCCATAATTTTGATTTTTTCTCGGTTCTGCCGGGTCGACGAGTCGGACCCAGCGGGTCGGCGGGTAGGGAAATGTAAGACCCGGACCCCACCCATGTATACCACGGGTCCGGGTCCGACGGGTCAGCCGGGTCCGGGTCCTGCACGGGTCAGCCGGGTCTGGGTCGGCGGGTCGACCCACCGGGTTGGGTCGTTTTGGGCACCTCTACAACGGATATGCATGATGCATCATTTGGAGAATGTCAAAGATATGCGAACTATCTCTATTTTAGGCTGCTGCCATTGTTCCTCAACATGTTAGCGACCTAATGATGGATAACAACTTTCGTCAAATGTTAGTGCTAATATTAATCATTAGTCAAGAGGGATTTGATGAATCCTCATAATTGTAACATATAAATAGGTACTCTTTGTAACATATAAATAGGTACTCTATCTTGTCTAGCAGTACATTTGTAGTGATCTAAGTGTCTAAGGCCCTGTTCTTTTGGACTTATTTTTCGGCCAGTCCATTCGGGCCTTTCGATTCAGTCCATTCGGCCGATTCGATTCAGCTCAATTATTCTTATTATTATTATTATTAATCTTAATTATTATTATTGTTATTGTTACTAATAATATTACTATTATCGTTGTTGTTGTTAATTACTATTATTATTATTATTTACCATTATTATTATTATTTACCCTTAATATATATTTGATTCGATTCGATTTATTTCGATTCGAGTCCATTCGATTCGATTCGATTCGATTCGATTGATTCGAGATCCATTCGATTCGATTCGATTCGATTGATTCGATTCATTCGATCAAAAGATCAGAGCCTAATTCTTCATATGGTCAAATGTTTATATAAGATATTAGCAAGCTAGCAAGCACAATAAAAAAGACACTCCTATAGCTTCACAAACCATAGTCCTTGTAGTCATTCTAATAGAAAATCCACAAATAACATGTATCGATGTGTGTACCTTGATGCGAATGAAACTGGAAGCAAGTAGTAGTTCTATGCAACGTACTTGATCTTTCGCCTAATTAAAATAGTCAAACAAATACAAAAATGAGAAATACATAATGATATACATTACAGTACAAATCAAATTCAGATATTGCAGGGTTCATAAGCAAAGTCAAAAGCATATAATCTGTTTAAACTACAAAAAATAGAAATTTCAGGTTTTATAATTAGCATATAACATATAAAGAAATCTGTTACAAAATTGGAATAACAAAATCGAACAATAAATTAGCATATAAAACCCCCAAAATCTGTAAGCAAAATCGAACAGATAAACCCCAAAAGTTAAGGGTTCATAATAAGCCCCAAAAAACAGTGGAAAATCAGCATCTAAACAAAAACGGATTTTTGGACCAATATTTTTAAATAAAGTGAAGGAAGAATAAACCAGACCAAACCAAACATACCCAGTATATCCCGCTCAGAGCAGGGTCTGGGGAGGGTAAGATGTACGCAGACCATGCCCCTACTTTCTACGGTAGGGAGGTTGTTTCCGTAAAGACCCTCAGCTTAGTGCACAGCAAAGTATAGAGTGGTATATAGAAAGAAGCATATGATACGAAAAAGCTCACGACCATACCTGAGCCCATGGTTTAATTCACATGAGACTTACCTAGGGGGACTTTGGCAACTATACTCTCGATGAATGCTGCTCTAACCGAAGAGAGGTTGACTCTGTGCATCATATACAGTAAAAGTAAAAAGTATAATACTCTAGGTCAAAGCTAACCGATACAACCCAACTCTGACGCTCTCAACTACAGCACCGCTCCCTACAAAAGAATCCACAACTCTGATCTGGTGCCTCCACGAGCACCTATCCACAGTCATGGTCTCGGAAAGGTTTAAGGCCTTCAAATCTAATCTCACTTGCTCCTCCCACGTCCTCCTCGGTCCGCCTCTTCGCCTCTCCCCGACAACCAATAAACTCTCGACCCTCCTCACCGGAGCAGAAGCCTGCCTCCTGCGGACATGGCCAAACCATCTCAATCTCCCTTCCCTAACTTTCGCTGAAATAGGCGCCACTTCAAGCGCGTTCCTAAAAACCCCTTTCGTGATTCTATCCAACATTTTGCGACCACACGACCAACGTAACATTCTCATTTCCGCCGCTTCCAACTTGCTCTCAAACGACTTCTTCATTGCCCAACATTCGGAGCCATACAACATTGTAGGTCTGATTGCCACTCTATAGAATTTACCCTTCAACTTAAGAGGGACTTTCCTGTCGCACAGGACCCCAGTCGCTACTCTCCACCTTAACCACCCCGCCTTGATACGATGAGTGACATCATCTTCACACTCACCTTCCTTCTGAATGATCGAACCTAAATACTTGAACTTATCCGTATGGGGTATGATCTGATCCGCAATCATAACCTCTACTTCTTCCTCGTTGGCCTCACCACTAAAGTTACACCAGAGATACTCGGTCTTATACCGGCTGTCACACAAGCCCTGGGATTCTAACTTAGACCTCCATAGCTCCAACTTCGCGTTCACCTCCCTCCTCTACTCCGCCACTAACACAATGTCGTCAGCAAAAAGCATGCACCACGGGACGCCATCCTGTATCCCCTGCGAAATGACGTCAAGGATTAGAGCGAAGAGAAGAGGGCTTAGTGCCGACCCCTGGTGTAGACCTATCTCAACCGGGAAATACTGGGTGTCACCAACTGGGGTCCTAACGCAAGTCCTAGCTTGGGAGTACATGTCTTGGATCGCCCTAACAAACGGCAACGACGCCCTCCTCTCTTCTAGGCTCCTCCAAATAACATCGCGCGGAATGTTATCATAAGCCTTCTCTAGATCGATGAACACCATATGGAGGTTCTTACGCCGCTCTCTAAACTTCTCCATAAGGCGTCTCACGAGATGAATGGCCTCAGTCGTGGACCTTCCCGGCATGAAGCCAAATTGGTTCTCAGAATCTCAACTTCTCTTCTAACCCTGCATTCCACTACTCTCTCCCAAAGTTTCATAGTATGACTAAGGAGTTTAATACCCCTATAGTTACTACAACTCTGAGCATCGCCTTTGTTCTTGAAAAACGACACGACAATACTACGCCTCCACTCCGTCGGCATCTTAGAACCTCTGAGGAGGATGTTGAACAGCTCTGCTAGCCACTGAACTCCAACTTCCCCCAGACAAAGCCACACCTCAATAGGGATCTGATCCGGGTCAACAGCCTTAGCTCTACCCATTTTAAATAGGTCACCCTTTACTTTCTCCTTGCTAATGCTCTCACAAGAACTAAACGAACGAGCAGGAGAAATACTAACTCCTTGAACCACCGAGTCGCTTCTCCTAGCCTCAGTGAAAAGTTCAAAAAAACACTTATTCCACCTCTCCTTAATAGCCACATCGTTCACTAACACTTGACCCAAAACATCCTTAATATACTTAACGGGACCCAGGTCGCGCCGCCCTCTTTCCCTAGCTTTCGCTAGTTTAAAGATAGCATTCGCTCCTTATTTTGAGTCTAGGCGCTTGTAAATCTCCCTGTATGCCTCACCTTTAGCCTTAGCCACTGCCTTCTTAGCCTCTCTTTTCGCTACCTTGTACGCTACAAGCTTCAGGATTCTCTCCTCCCCAGCACTAACCGACAAAAGCTCCTTAAATAGCGCTTGTTTAGCCTTAACCTTCTTTTGGACCTCCTCATTCCACCACCATGCCTCCCTAGGTCCATTAGACCATGGTTATCACGGCGCCAAGGCGAGGCGAGGCGCTCGGCTACCGCCCGGACGCCTAGGCGCCTAGGCGCCCGCCTAGGCGACAATTAGGCGTTAAATAAAAAATATATTTAATAAATAATAATAATTAATATTTCACTATTAAAATTAATAAACAGCATTATATTAAGTCAATCTCTTCACTCAGGAGAACATTTGCTTATGACAAAGCGAGCACTCAATCAAATCCTTGTTGCTCAAGTTGGGCCAAAACCATATTTCCATCCGGATCATTGGATCTTGCCTTACGTTTAGGATCTTTCGATGGATCGTAATTTGGCGTGTTCTCGGAATCTCCCATAATATATCTCGCAAATTAAAAAATAATAAAATTTTTTAGCAAAACATTTTCAGCATTATATATATTTAAGAAAAAAAAGCGCACTTTAAATACCTAAAAAACCGCACCGTAAAGTTGCATTAAAACCCGTTTTCTAAAACATAAGTTTGTACTTTAATTAAATTGCAGGAACAAATATCGAAATGAGAAAAAAAAACCGTAAGAAAACGGAAAGAAGAAAAAGAGAAGCGTAACGGGAAGAAGAGAAAGACAAAGGGGTGATATCATTACGAAAGAGGAGCGCGACGGCGACCGGCGTGGATGGATCGGACGGGCGGCGCGAGACGGCGGACGCAAAAAGGAGGGCTAGGTTTTTTCTCGTGTTGCGCTGTAAGGAAGGAAATCCGCAAAAAGGAGGGCTAGGTTAAACAACAGCTTTTTTAATTAAAACAAGAATTACTGTTTGCCCTTGATCGAGGCGACAAGGCGTCGCTTTCTCGCCTAGCGTCGCCAGCGTCGCCTAGGCGACGCCGCGCTCGCCTAGCTCAAATCTAGGCGAGGCGATGGATTCAGGCGGCCTGGCCGGACCGCCTTGCCGCCTAGGCGTCGCCTAGGCGACGCCTTGATAACCATGCATTAGACCTGCCCGAAGAAACCCCAACCACCTTCTCGCCCACACTCCTAATAGCATTGGCCATGCTGGTTCACATAAGGTTAGCATCGCCCCCCAGCAAAAAACCTCCTTCGCGGATCAAAGACTCCCTGAATTCTGTCGCCTTCTCACCCTTCAGATCCTTCCATAGAATCCTAGGTCTACCTTCTCTAAGCCTGCTAACAACCCGACCTCCCATGGAAAAATCCATAGCCAGCAGCCGGTGTTGAGAAGCACAGGCCTCGCTCCGGAACACCTTGCAGTCCATGCACGCCCTAGCATCACGACTGCGCAAAAGAAGGTAGTCAATTTTCATGTTGTGCCCCCCACTACCGAAGGTGATGAGGTGCTCAGCTCTCTTATGAAAAACAGAGTTAGTAATTACCAACTCATGCACAGTGGCAAACTCCAATAGTACGGAACCTCTTGCATTCCCAACTCCGAAGTCGAAACCCCCATGCGCGCTATGGTAACCATCCACCCCTCACCAATGTGCCCATTGAAATCGCCCCCCAAAATAATAAATTGATCGTCTGGAATACACCGACCAACTCATCTAAACAAACCCAAAAAGCTTCCTTAACAAGTACACCCAAACCAATATGAGGGGCATACACACAAACCACGTTAACCCCCTTCTCCCCAACCACCACTCTAACGGACATTATCCTATCGTTGCACCTCTTCACTTCCACGACGTTATTCTTTAGCTCCTTAGACAAAAGAATACCCACACCATTACTCGAGTTAGCAAGTCCTGAATACCACAATTTATACCCGTTCGCCTCCCTGGACTGCGCCCCCTTCCACCTAGTCTCCTGAATACAAGCCACATCAATCCTTCTCTTACCCAAAACATCCATGAGCTCCAAAAACTTACCCGTCAAGGTACCCAAATTCCAACTACCGACCCGCAAATAGCGCGACATCGACCAACACAAAACACAAACGCAGTATGAAAAATAAAATGTGGTAGAGAAGAAAAACTAAAATATGACGAGAATGTAAAAGACAATTATAAGAAGTCAAACCGCAGAGAAATCACAGTAAATAATATATGTATGGTAGCAAAAATGAAATGAAATTAAACGGAAAAGAACAATGATACCAGCCTTCGAGACGACTTGGAAAAAAGGAAGTCTTGGAGAGGGTTCCGAGTATTGAAAAACCGGCAAGACAACCTACAAAACAGACAGCTATATATTATATGCTATATTATTATTAGATTGAAGGGGAGGGACTGAATGTAGCGATGAATTATTATTATTCTGGCGGTACGCCGGCCAAAAAAATGGCCAATACCGGCGCTAAAGGAATTAGGGGTCGCGGTTCACAAGTTCGCAGGGAGGGTGCTTTCCGTCGACCCTATTCCAAGTTTAAGTCACCGACCAGAGAGAATACAAGGAAAGAAGCGAAAATCTGTAAAATGGAACAACTCTGCTAATAATAACCACAGAGGTCTTTTCACAGACACCTCACCGACACAAAATCAAACGCCCTCAAAACTACCTCCCATCGGACAGAACTCCAACAGATCCATGGCAGATTACAGATCGAAGTCCTACAGTGGTGGACAAATGCAAATAGAGCCTTATGGATCTAAAGCTAAGCCAAACGATTTCAGGTCCCAAAGTGTTTCCTATACTTCCAACTATTCCGCCGCCGCCGGAGAAGCTGAAGAAGGGGAAGAGCACTAATGGGTCAACTATGAGGAGTTGGAGCTTAATCGATCCTGAGCTTCAGAGGCAGAAAAGGGTGGCTAATATATAACAATATTTAATCCCGACAACACCTTAATATATATTATTGCAGATCATGATATTGTTAATTGTTTAGTATAGGCCTGGAAAAAAACATTCAAAGTTTAAGTGAAGGAAGAATACATACTTCTTATAAACAGCTCAGAAGCAACTCTTTTAGCTATTGAGTTTAAATCGCCATACTTTTGCTGGTGGTGAATGGAACTGCCCTGAATCAAGCTCAATACAGAAGGTAAAATCGAAGAACAAAAGTGAAGATACAGAAGATAAATTGGGGACAGAAACCCTAAAGACAAATCGAACCTTTGCGAAGCAGAACCCTAGCGAAGAAGAAAGAGAGAGAAAGAGCTTACAGAAGACAACGCAAAGAAGATAAACGAATGTGAGGCTGGAACAAGATATTTACAAAAAAACACCCTTGAGGTTTGCTATATTACCAAAAAAAAAAAATTACTGTGAAAATAACGAAAACCACATTGGAGGTTGGGTTACACCCTCCTTACATTCTGCATATGCCGTTAGTGGAACTAACGTAAATTAATTACTTCTACGATTACATACCTCAATTTTTCATTTTGAAGTTTACATTCAAAACCATCAACTTCTATAAATATCAAAAATAATCAAACAAAGAGTTGGGGCTGACTGTGATTGTTGAATGTTGAGGGGTGTACTTATAAAATATTTTGAATCAACAAATTCCATGAGGTCAACTAACAAATGGGCCTAGATGTAAGACGAGACCAAATATCGAGGGTGGTTTTGTAATTTCTAAATCCGGATGGGTTTTTCTGTAAATACTCCAAACCTCATAAGTAGTTTTTTGTAAATAACCCCCTTATGGAAACAAAAGTTACTCACTGAATTTGAAAGAGAAGAACCAGTTCGCTACTCGAGCCGGGATTTGATATTTTCGATGGAGACGACGACTGCCTTCGAGGATTCGGATTAGCCTTTGTTGAAGTCATTCTAGAGGTTTTCACAGCACTTGAAAAATTTGCTGTGGTCAACTTCCTCACACATTACACTACCAACAGATAATTTTGATAATTTCTCGTTCTAATGGCTCGAAGATTTTTGCGCTCTTCGAGAAGAATCCAGCTCATTTCCGGATATGCTAGGACTCAAAGCCCTATTGTTCCCAAACGACAACCTTTTCTCCATTTTAACAGCTTCGGAGTTGATAAATCTCGTGTTCTTGACAGAATTGGGTTCGGATGATGGAGCCGGAAAAGTACGTCGTTAGGGATTGTTGAACCTGAGATGAACATTTAGAATGTAGGGATAGAGATGTGGATTCTTGAGCAAATCTGCACCCTGCGAAAATAAAAGATCGAAAAGAAAAAATCATTCTCTCAAAATTAATGGGTGTCCTGCTAGGGGGAAATGAAAAAATTGAACATACACTTGGTCTGATATCCATATTTTTGTAGAGCATACTCTTGACAAGTCCACGGCTTTCACAAAAAAAAAAAATTGGTAGTGTTAAATGACAAATGTCAGTAAAAATACCGAGTCGGACAAAAAAATGGCACATTTGAATAGAAGTGACTCATTTAACAGGCTCACAATGGACCAGAATACATCGTCAGAAGTGGAGCCACGATGGATTTATTTATTTTGTTGATAAGACCTTGTATATCCTGTTCATGAAGCAAATTACTATCAGTAAGAAATTAATTAAATTGAAACAAAAAATATTCGAGTACGACATGAAAAATATGTTTTATTGTTTTTACAACTTATAAAGGCTTTGAATGCAGGTTTGCGAGCAGCCATTTCATAAATACAACATCCTTAACAAGACATGATAATATTTGTGAAAGGTCAAAAAAGTACGCAAGATTAGTAGTAGTAATTAAAATTTGGAATCTTATGCATATTTACCGAAGGACCAGATGTCCGACTTGGAACCATATGGTATATCAGCAAGCAGCTCCGGGCACATGTAGCTTGGAGTGCCTAGTACCTGCAAATCACACCACATAATGACAAACTTTTAACTTTAACTTTAAAAAATGGGGTAAAACCCGATAAAGTCTGCATTATAGCAGTTAATACTCACAGAGGAAGCTAGATCGTCAGAAGTCAATACTTTAGCAAGACCAAAATCCCCTGCAGTGTAAACAAGAAAGGGGCAAAATTAAAAATGCAGTTAGAAATAAACTACATGTGATTCAATATTTGGAAAAAAAAATCATGAAGGCATCAAAGATTAGCGAACACAAAGAACAATAATTCATTACCTAAACGTATGTCCTGAGCTTTTGTCAGAAATCATCGCTATAAGTTGAACCCTGACCTTCCTCTAATGAGTGAATTAATTGCAGCGAGAGCTCCGAAAAGAGGATGAGAACTGAGAATTCGATAAATAATAAAAATAAAATCATTACGAATCTCACATTGAAAAACATCGAGAGAAAAGGTGGAGGAACTCGTGGAAATCATTACGAAGGAAGAAAGCAACAGAGGGTTTGTATGTGGTGTCGTAGAAATCAAAAAGGAATAAGCCGGGGTACATGAAGCAGGCATGTTGGTGGAAGAAGAGGCTGAGGAAGCAGAGAGGTTGAAGGGCGCTCGGCGAAGGATTAGTGAAAGAGAAAGAAGGTGAAGAAGAGAGGGGAAGCATATGAAGGAGGCAAGAAAAAAGCCTCCTATATATTATACTATATATATATATATATATATATATATATATATAGAGAGAGAGAGAGAGAGAGAGAGAGAGAGAGAGAGAGACGCGCGCTGAGTACGTGCAAGTTGATGAGAAGCAAGGTGAGGAAGAAAGACTTCGAAGAACTCAGCAGTCTCAGCACATTTCACCATTTTTTTATTTCTTCTCATCTGCGTGTCTTCGTCTTCTGGTTTAGGTTTTATTACTTTCTGGGTTCTCTCCTTTTTGTAATGATGATTGAAATTTAATGTAAATAACTATATAATCCCATGGTTATCGGTAGTGTTGCCACCGGGCTGTGAACCGTCGGTTCCGGACTCGAACCGGCGGTTCCGGTTCACTAGAAGAGATGAACCGGAATCGGCCTGGGTATTATGTAGAAGGGCTAGTTCCTGGGCCCGAAACCGCCGGTTCCGGTCCGGGCCGAAAACCGGCGGTTCCCGGTTTGAACCGGCGGTTCTGTTAATTTTTTTTTTTTGTATTTTTTATGTAATTTATAATATTTGTAATATTGTTTATATCTTCTTTTTTCTAAATTAAATGATTTATGTTGAAATTTCTAAATTTTATAATTTACAAGTGTTGAAATTTTAAAATTACTTAAGTTAATTTAATAAAAATATAATAAGTTATTAAATAATTTAGAAATTTAGAAATTCTTTATATTATGTATTTTTTTATGTAATTTATAGTAACTTGTAATATTTTTTATGACTTCTTTTTTTGAAATTAAATTACTTGTGTTGAAAATTTGAAATATTGAAAACTTGAAATGCAATAAAGTAAAAATAGTGCTAAAACATTTACAATCAAAATAATGAATAAAAATTGATATCTTCATTGATTTCTATGATTCTATCTATGTACAAAAGAAATATTACAATAATACAATCTTTAAAATTGAATAAGTAAACTAACTAATACTAAATTCACTATATAAAAGAAATTTTACAATTATGATACAATCTTTAAAACTGAATAAGCAAACTAACTAATTACTAACTAAACTAATAAAAGAAACATTACAATGATATAATATTTTTTTACAAGGGGAAAAAGAATGAATAAATAAAGGGCTTGAGCTCAATTTTAATATTTAATCCGTCTCAACTAACTTAAAATGTTATTTTTTTTGAAATAAAAATTTGAAATGTTTTTTTTTTAAATTAAAAATTTCAAAAATTGAATTTTGAATTTAGGCGATCACGGCTCAGCGAAATCTTGATTCGGCCGAAACACGGCCCAGACCAGAACGGCCGTGCAACACAAATGATTCCGGCTCGAAACGGCCTCTCCGGTTCGGCCCGACCGTTGAATCCGGCCATCTGGCCGAACGCCGGCCCGATTAAAATGTGGCAACACTAGTTATTGGGTTTTATTACTTTTTGGCATCTCTCCTTTTTTTGTAATGATGATTGAAGTCTAATGTAAGTAAATATATAACGGTTATTGGCGTCTAAATACACAACGTTTGGTCAAAATCTGGTATTGCACATGACCTTTTTTTTGCCTCAGTATATATAACCTTTCATTTCATTCTGATTTTGCACACCAATATAATTTCCCCAAATTTTGAATCCTACGTGGCAGCCTGAAAAATACGCTGGACAAATCGGCCGACCAAACTAAACGACTCTGTCTTCATTTATAAGAAACGACATCGTTTTTTTACTAATTAAGCCCTGAGATCAATTTCCCCCAAATTAGAGTCTAGAGTATTGCGGCATGCGGCATGCGGGAGAAGAGAGAAAATCCTTGCGAAGGGTAAAAGAGAGAGGGATGTGATTCATCAGGAGCATCCTCGCGATTTAGTTCGGGTTTGAATTTGCATTGATTTTTCATGTCGATTTTGTCAATGGTATCCTCAAGATCGAGCGATATTCTCTTTCGTCACTGGTTTTCTCGTTCCCTTAACAACAGATATTCTCAAGATCGAGCGATATTCTCGTTCCCATAATTAGAAATCAAAACAAAAAAAGAGAATATCTGTTGTTAAGGGAACGAGAAAACCAGTGACGAAAGAGAATATCGCTCGATCTTGAGGATACCAGTGACGAAATCGACATGAAAAATCAATGCAAATTCAAACCCGAACTGAATCGCGAGGATACTCCTGGCGAATCGCAGCCCTCTCTTTTTCACCCTTCGCAAGGATTTTTTCTCTTCTCCTATATGCCGCATGCCGCAATACTCTAGACTCTAATTTGGGGGAAATTGATCTCAGGGCTTAATTAGTAAACGACGTCGTTTCCTGTAAATGACGGGGTCATTTAGTTTGGTCGGCCGATTTGTCCAGCGTGTTTTTCAGGGTGCCACGTAGGATTCAAAATTTAGGAAAATTATATCAGTGTGCAAAATCAGAATGAAATGAAAGGTTATGTATACTGAGGCAAAAAAAAGGTCATGTGCAATACCATATTTTGACCAAACGTTGTGTATTTAGAGGCCAATAACCCAATATATAATCCCATGGTTAAGGTTTGGGGAAGGAAACTAAGGGTCCGTTTGGTTTGTTAGATAAGATAATACCGAGATTCAATATAGGATTGAATATAAGATTGTTATAAATTAAAAAATGGTATCACGCCCAAGATTAGCTAATCGCAGGGGTAAGGGTGCATTTCACAATCAGATGAACAGTAGCAAAACAGTAGCATTTTGTACCGGGCATGCTAATCTCATGACTAAATCACGGGCCTTAAATCCCACACTAGTTGAATAAACATCAAAGACTTCGGTATGTCTCACTTCGGTAATGTATATTAGCAAAGTAAAAACAAACAACTTCGTTTTTTAATTTACTGACGTAAAAAATCCACAGAGACTTCAGTAAATGGTACCAAACAAAAAAGCATGAGGTAGTTAGAAATTTTAAGTTACAAAGACTTCATTAATTTGATAATTAATGAAGTAAAAAGGAGCAACGGATAATTAAAAAAAGCAAAAAAACCAGAAATAGATAAATAAATCTCAAAGTTCAAAACCTCTGTGACCCGAAGTGAAAAGAAAAAAGAACGAGCAGAAAAAAAAGAGCAGAACAAGCGACGGCAAGCGGCACTTGCAAGGCGCGCGGTGGAAATTGAAGGATAACGGCAACCAGCAAGGCGAGCGGCGGTCCGGCGGAAGTCTAAAGAGGCGTTTTGGTTTAGGAGGTTAGGGTTTTCTACTTTTCTTTCGGTTTGAGTCGTCTAATACTCATGGCTGTTATATAATTATACTAGTTGTAAAACCCCCAAATCTCATAAGGGACATTACACGCTGTAGAACCTTCACAAGGTCTACAAGGCTAACACATGACACATAATCCACAAAAGAATCCCATAAGACACATTAATAATAATAAGTAGGGCCAAAACATTTTAGTTCAATACCAACAGAACAGAGAGCAAAATGTATTCAATGCCCATGCAGGGTGTTGTGTCGAGATTCATTCACCTCGACAGGCGATCGACCTCCAGGCCGAGCGACTGAGTCCACAACCAATCAAGCTATGGCGAACTTGCCTAAGCGAAGATACCAGACCACCTTCAGGTATCTAGCGATCGACTCCCAAGGCGATCGCCCTTTGGCACCTAGCGATCGACTCTGGTGCCCGACTAAGGACGACCGTCCTACACCCCGAATAGAGACCATCGTCCATCAAAGTCTACGAAGACAGGGTCCCAAAACAGCGCCCATGTGCAGATCCGAGACAGGTGCCGCGTTTCATGGATCATTGACCACCAACAGCTGTCTCTGACAAGGACAACTTCACCTACCGACAAACCCGCCGAAAGGTACAAGGTGGGACCGCCCGTGACAGCAACTCAGACGCGTGCAGGCTTCTCATTGGACCGCACAGCCGGGTGCCAGCAACTCCTGCAGACTTTCAGGGGACTAGCCCATGTGCTAAAGACGATCGCCCGCTTATTATAATACAGCAAAGGCGATCGCCCGGCATATCCAAGTCCTATAAATAGAGAACCTCATTCTACTGGAAAAAGGTTCCACGTTCAGTTCACGAATTCTTCATTCGGTTCACGCATTCTCCATTAAGTTCAGAGAAGATACATACAATCATACATACTATCAAGCTCCCAGCTTCCTCTCCCGAATCTACCTCAGGATTTCTCTCTCAGTACCTCTCATCCAGAAGACGGTCGGCAGAGGCAAGAAGTCTCCACAGTGCAGATTCAAAGAGACTCACAAGCTCAGGAGCTCAAACACAGCTAATACACACCGTGCGAGACTGTCGATCTCTCACCGCCGTCACAGCTCATCAACATTGTTACAAGAACTCACAAAGCATCATATCTGGTTCTTCCGGCAATCTACACGCTCACAAGCTAAGATAACTAGAAGTCTTTACACTCATTATAATAGATTCTAACATTAATACTTGTATCCCAGAATATTCGTATTAATAACATCTCGCGAGAGCATTCAAGCCCGGGACTAACAACCCCGGCAAATCTTGTGTTATTTACTTTTTCCACGGAAGTGTTCTTGCACTTTGTTTGCTATCCACTCATTCCAGCAATATCTATCTCCGGATAATATTTTGGGTAGCAACAATTGGCGCTAGAAGGAGGGGGGCATATATACCTTCATTTTTATTCTTACCATCCCGAAGAACACTCACTGTTCTCGGGACATATACTTGAAGTGACACTCACTGCGCTTCAAAGAAAGCCTTCAGAATCATGACGTCCGCTACTACATCGAAGAGAGCCGCTCTCCGATCCGCCGGACACCATATCCCGGCTCAATCCGAACCCCAGCCGATGGCCGGGGGAAGCCACGGCAATGCGAGACTCTCGATCCCGCACCTGAGGAATGGCCAAAACCTCTCACTCGACCAGTTCCAAATCGAGGAACAGATCGAGGAGGCTATGGCCATCCTAAAGGAGCGACGGAGAGCATACGCGTCGCCCGCAATAACTCCCTCGACCATCCGCCGCATGGGCAAACGGAAATTCAATGGGCTACTGGGCGAGCGATCGTCAGAAAGCCCCGATTCGCGAGAAAAGACTCTCTCACGACCGGACGGGTTCGTATTCAGTCGCTTGGGACGCGACCCATCATGGCGACCGGGGCATTATGGTCCCAACCATGAAACGACGGAATCCAAATCCGTCACAGGAGTTCGGACTTACCCAACTTGCGGCCGAACGCAGATCAGCCGTCTGACTCCCGCTCCGATCGCCAGAGGATCAGTACTTGATCGCCTTCATATTTCAACAAAATGAAAGACAAATTGCGAATCAACTACAATGAAATTTATGACTATGTTTTTTCTGATGATGAAACATGAATGATTTACTTCCATCTGCAACAATTAGCCGGCAACTCTTAACCTGAGTGGATAGAAATTCTTGAGTTTTTTTCATAATTAAAATAGAAAACTGAAGAGGTCAGGTAATACCAAAAGTTGTGGCATAAAGCTGTGAACATCAAATGAATGTAATTTATTTTTGTTCGTGGCAATGTTACACCTACTTAGTGTAACACCCCCAAAACCGTATGGGAATATTACACGCCGTAAACCCTTTCCGCAAGGATCTACCAGGCTAAACGTCCATAAACAATCAAATGCTTGCCCGTCCAGGGTCAAACAATATAATAATACAGACCGTCAAGGTCACTTACACATAAATACACAGACCGATGAGGTCACACAACTCTATCAACAGGACTGACTAACAACATTACCCACACAGGGGTCGAAATACAATACAGCGGAAGACTGAATCAACTCTAACAATACAACTAAACTCTACCAACTCTCAACTCTTGATTAGTATCGCAGCTCGTCATCCTCTTGTGCTAATCTCGTGATCGCCTCCGAACTCCGCATGTACCGACGCAGTAGCAGACATCCACCCCGAATACTGGGGTTAGTAAAACTCCACGCTTTACTAGTGCAAGTATCAAACCATACGAAATGTAACAAGCAAATAGCAACTACGAATTTAATACGGAAATCCATTATCAAAATGTTCTAGAAGATTTAGAATTTCGAACTCAAGTAAGAGATATTTGAAAAGGAACACATCATCTCGGGAATTTTTAAAGCAGAAAATCTTTCGGACCTCGAGTCCCAATTTACAAAACCTTTTCGTAAACAATAGGGCCTTAGCCCGATTCTCGTTTCAAAGCATACTAAATAATATATCATTTTGCGTCCGAGATCCATATTTAAAATGTTACCCGAACAATCACTGCTACACGATCACTGTTCGTACACATCATGTACCGAACTCCGGAGGCCTCGACGGACCTTACCCGGACTGCACACATTGTTCGTACACATCATGTACCGAACTCCGGAGGCCTCGACGGACCCTACCCGGCTACAACACACACTATTCGTACACATCATGTACCGAACTCCGGAGGCCTCGACGGACCTTACCCGGCTACAACATCGTTCGTACACATCATGTACCGAACTCCAGAGGTCTCGTCATACCTTACCTGGATCACACACCTTGTCCGTACACGTCATGTACCGGACTCCAGAGGCCTCGTCAGACCCTACCTGGTTCACACACTTTGTTCGTACACATCATGTACCGAACTCCAGAGGCCTCGTCAGACCCTACCTGGATCACACACACATCGACTCGACACAATTCATAATCATTAAATGTCAAGTCATTCCACATTACGCCGAATGTACAATCAAGCAAGTAAACCAAAACAACACAAACATCATGATCATCACAACGACTCTTAACCAACACAACACACATTCGGTACACAATACATTGAAGAAACACGTGTACAACCATCTCATATGTACATCGCAATCCTGCACAAATGGCACAACGCCTAACACGTATACCAATATATCACTATTATCACAAAGCCTTCAAATTTCGGAAAACACAACCAACTCAAACGGAACATATTTACGGAGGCAAGCAAAATCGTTATACATATCATACGTAATTACTATTCACAAGATACAAGTCGTATAATAAGATACTTGCCTTAATAACCGCTACCAAACGCTCCGAAGAACACGGTTCGACCGGGAAGCTCGGACCTTGAAGAAGACAACGAACGAAAGGGTTCCGACTCGAGTTCTTCACAAGAATTCGACCCTAACAACATATAATCAATAAATCATCGATCATACGAGGAAGAATAATCGTAGAACGCCCGAAAACCCCTCTATGACATTTTATCGGACACCTTCAAGGCGTCGATCAAGAACTCGACCAAAATAACGAATCGATACGATCCAACCATGGAATAACAAGGAAAATGATATAATACATCTAAATAATCATCAATCCATCACAATCCTAAGTTAAAACGGATTAAACGGACAAATCGAACAAAATCCCCAAAACTATATTTTAGGAAAACTTGCCTTGATTCGGTCGATCGGAGCAAGTTATGGAAGGATTAATCGATGTTATGAACTTCAAAACTTCATGGATTTAACCCCTAACAACATCCCTCCATGATCATCAAAGCTCCAGACGGAAGAGGAAGAAACGAGTGAGAAAAATGAAGAAAACCCGGCTTTGGGCCTTAAATAGCCGACTCGACCGTGTCCGCCGACACGGTCGTGGCGCGCACTGGCCGGGCAGGACTCGTACGTGTCTGCTAGACACGGTCGCGCCGCCGAGGGGCCTACCGATAGTGACTGTCCGCGGCGCTCGGCATTGACTCGACCGTGTCCCGAACACGGTCGGGCCTGCAGGCGCCGCTCCGGCTTATCGGAAGAGTTCGGCTCGCCGTGCTGCACGACACGGTCGGGTCTGAGGCGAGACTTCCGCTTATCCGGACGAGTACGGCACGGGCCGTGTCGGACGACACGGCCGAGTTCGGCCGCAGTGATCGCCAATAACGAGCGGGTGAGCTAAAACGACCATAACTCTCTCGTCGGACTCGATTGACTCACCGCTCGAACCATTGGAAAGCTAACTCGATACTCTATAATATTGCAAAGATTCAGAATTTTTGGAGTTACCAAAAATTAATGGTGATCTAACAAAGTCGAACTCATACTTAGAAAAGTCGCTCAAGAATCCCGAATTCAACAAAACGACACCGAAACCCGAACCGAATACGAACCAAGATACGGTTACGAAGTACTCACAAAGACGAATCTAAGAGCTAGTAGAACACACGATTCCGACCACCCGAAGGCTCGAAATTCGACAACGGAAGGTAATTACCCCAAACTTTGGGAAATTACGAAAATGGCCCAAATGCCCGAAAATCACCATACGACAACGAATAATCAAACCGAAGCTCACAACACGTATAACAACGTTAAATGAACTTACGAAAAACCCCAAACGACAGTTTCGAACGAGATTCGCAAGAACCGAACTCAAGCGCGGAAAAGTCGCTAAAAAGCACGGAACTCAACAAAGCAGCACCGAAACGAACTCGGATGACAAAAGTGCAGAATTAAATATTCTCCGAATGACGAAACGGTCATGAGAGAGTCGTCAAAACAGACTCCGACCAAAAAAAAAAGAAATTTACCGAAAATCGAAAATTGCGGATATTACACTTAGACCCATTGGAAGAGAGAGAAATGGAGGGCATACAACCCTCTAAAAGTCTAATATTTGCTGCTGTTCGATTTTATTCGATTTGTTAGTTTGAACTTCGATGAAGAGCTGCTCATTCAGTTACCCCGCCGTCAAAAACACCTCATGTACAAACAACTTTTAAACTCAAGATAAAAAAAAGGATTTAAATAACACATGAAAGAAATTGTGTCACATACAAAAAAAAAACAGAAGTTAAACAATCCCACCGATGTAACACCCCAAACTAGGCGGATATTACAGTGCCGTGAATCCCTGACTGGGACCCACCAGGCAAATGAAAATGATGAATTAAATAATATAATTGTAGTACCGAACCACATTATATTACCAAACACTCCGATGAGGAGTTTAAGTACGACACACCAG
This sequence comes from Orobanche coerulescens, assembly GCA_033398695.1. Classification (NCBI taxonomy): domain Eukaryota; kingdom Viridiplantae; phylum Streptophyta; class Magnoliopsida; order Lamiales; family Orobanchaceae; genus Orobanche; species Orobanche coerulescens. The sequence continues at coordinate 81,133,176 of CM065815.1, read as the reverse complement.
GACAATACCGAATACTAGTGTATTTTATATGAAGATAAAATACACCACCCTGAATAAATAAACATTACAAACGGAATTTGCAGCGAAAAATACAAATGACGAAATAATCAAATGATCGAAAATGGTGAACAAACGGAATGACTGGGCCCCTACTAGTATCACTGGGACTCGTCGCCGTCAACATGCTCTTCCGTGCCTTTGCCTTGCCGTGACACGAAAACAAAATCCCCAACGGCCGATACGTAACAACAATCCTCAAGAGTTGAAATTACACAATCATGAATTAACTGAAGTTATGAAATATTCTTAATTATGAATTACGCTGAAGAGGAGTATCATAGTACGCCCGTAGTGTTCTGTGCAAGTGTACAAGACGAATGACCGGACACACCCGTCCTTGTACCTAATTAGTCTCACGGAGGTAAGCGTTACCGTGTGCACGGTCCGATGTATCGGTGAACCCAATACATGACCATCATGTGCCCGACTAAAAATTCCACACAGCCACACCCGGCCACGCAATATGAACCCGGAAGGTCACATGAACGAGAATGACCATGATGAATACCAATGAAGAATAATTAGACAAGGTCAAGATGACTCACCGAAATGAAAGTAATAGTGACGTGATTGACAAACCAATGAAAAGATTTGGAACCGTCGTTCCTCGTGAATGAAATGATTATTCGACACTTACAAGTCTCAAAATGATTAATATTATGATGAATGAATTATGATCATGAGCAATCAACAACAAAAGGAATGAGTATCCTTTTAACCGAGTAAGATTTAACTTACTCAATACCGATGAAGAATGTCCGTCCACGAACAACGTCCTAACCAAGATACCGATCGCTCGAACAACCTTGAACAACAATAATTACCAACAACCGTTCAATACACGCATCAAACAACAAAACACGACTAACCCAAAGGTCGAAACAACGATAATCGAACTCATTGGGGCATTCTAACGAATACGTAATCAACCACACGACTTCGAAAATATCCAATCCCGAATATGTCGAAACCAACACTAAAATGAGTATTTCGAACTAACAAAACACTCCAAGGATATCAATAATCCATTAGGAATCCATAATTCATGATTATAACGACATCAATCGGAAAATCCCCAATTAACCGAAGTCAACCCCAAGGGTTCTTGAAAACAATTCCGAAAATAACCATTAAATCCGTAGGAATATATTTATCCAAGTAGATAATCCATAACTTAACATATCCCAATGATAATCCAAGCTTACACGAAGAAATCGGAAGGAAAACCCAAAAATCCGAAATTCTAGATCCAAGAGATTAATACCTTTGATTCGATGTGATGAAGATGATGAAATGATGATAAATTCAACTCAAAGACTTGAAGATGATGGTTGATGATTACACCTCGAAGAATCCTCTCCGAATCGCTCGAAATCGCCCAAAAATACCGAAGGAGTGAAATGAGATGAACAAATGACGAAGTCTGACTAACTGTCCAATTTATACTCAGTCCAGGTTAGCGTGCGCTAGCCCTAGTGCATAGCGTGCGCTAACGAGTACTTTGGGTGGTCCAGTACCCACAGTCCGAACACGGTAGCGCGCGCTACGTACCTCTTCGTAGCGTGCGCTACGGCCATACTACTAGCGTGCGCTAATATCCATTGTTAGCGTGCGCTAGCGAAATACTTGACGCCCAGTACTGGAGTCCAGAAAACCATCTGCCCTCTGATCTAACCTCGATAGCGTGCGCTACAACTATTATTTAGCGTGCGCTAATATGTCGATTGCGTACGCTAACAACAATGCATAGCGTGCGCTATGAATAAACCCGGTGCAGTCCAGTAGCCACTGGACTCAACCTGATCCGCCCCTAGCGCGCGCTACTCCACACATATAGCGTGCGCTACTACAACCCGTTAGCGCGCGCTACTTACCACTCGTAGCGTGCGCTACCATTATTCTCACCTGCAGTCCAGTACCTTCTGGACTGCAGCCAAGGTAGCCTTAGCGTGCGCTAAAGCTGAGCGGTAGCGTGCGCTACCTCTACCCAATTAGCGTACGCTAAAAGGAGTATGTAGCGTGCGCTACTCCTCAAGCACAGCTTGCAACGAAAATGACAATGATGATAAACACGGCACGAAACTCCAATCAGATTAATGATGAATGACGATCGATACTCGATACAATTACTCTGAATGATGAATACCATGACTGAATCTGAGTGACAAATGATCAATAATGAATGAAATTACTGAGTATCAAATACTGAATGATAATTACTGAATGATAATTACTGAATTACAACCGGGTATTACATACACCCCCCCTTAAAAGAGTTTCGTCCCCGAAACTAAGGGTCAAACAACTCGGGATAACTCTCCGGCATACTATCCTCGGTTTCCCAAGTAGCCTCTTCGACTCCGTGTCTAGACCACTGAATTTTAACCAAAGGAATCGTCTTATTCCTCAACTGTTTGATTCGCCGCTCTAAAACTCGCACAGGACGCTCCTCATATGAATGATCATCGGCAATCTCGATTTCATCGAACTGAAGTATGTGACTCGGGTCCGCAACATACTTCCGCAACTGAGAGACATGAAACACATTATGAATTCGGCTCAACGCCGGAGGTAAAGCCAATCGATAAGCTAACTCGCCCACCCGATCCAAAATCTCAAACGGTCCGATGAATCTCGGACTCAACTTTCCCCTCTTCCCAAAACGGAAGATACCACGACTGGGATACCTTGACCAACACATGGTCACCACCTCGAACTCTAATGGTCGATTTACGGTTATCTCGCATATGATTTCGCCGACTCGAGCGTCAACAAACGACTCGATCAAAGCTACCTTCTCACGGGCGGCTATAAGCATATCGGGCTCGGTGCGATTGATTCGATAAGTCGTCCCAACACAACGGAGATCGACAACGACGACCATACAAGGCCTCGTAAGGTGCCATCTTGATCGAAGCATGCCAACTATTATTATACGTGAACTCGATCAATGGTAGTTGGGCTTCCCAATCGTCTTTCCAATCGAGGACGCATGTCCTCAACATGTCCTCTAATGTCTGAATGGTCCTCTCGATTGTCCGTCGGTTGAGGATGAAAAGCGATCGAGATTAAGCCGAGTTCCCATAGACGATGGTGATTTCCAAAATGCGACATAAACCGTCCGTCACGATCGGAAACGATACTTTTAGGAGTACCGTGCGGTCGACTATCTCTTTGATGAGCGATTGAGCAAGTCTCTCGGGACCCCACGTTTCCTTGATCTCAAGGAAATGAGCTGATTTAGTTAAGCGGTCCACGATCACCCAGATCGTATTCATGCCACGACGACTCGTCGGCAAACTCGTGATGAAATCCATAGAAATGTCTTCCCACTTCCATTCGGGAATAGGAAGAGGTTTGACAGATACCCTCCGGTCGCCGATGTTCAATCTTAACTTGTTGTGAGTTAAGCATCTCGAAACAAATTCTGCGACTTCTCGCTCATATTACTCCACCAGTAATTTTGTTTCAAGTCCTTGTACATCTTGCTAGACCCCGGATGAACGGAGTAAGGGGTAGCATGAGCTTCTTTCAAAATCGAGTTTTTCAACTCGCCATTTGCAGTACACACAACCGATTCTTAAACCTCAAAAGTCCATCCTCGTGGACCACAAATCCGTGGGGCTTTCCTCGAGCCACATCCTCACGGATGCGCAACAATGATGGGTCCGAACCCCGATTCTCTCGAATTGTCTCCTCTAGTGACGAGGAAATCTCTAACATACAAAGTCGCCCGAACTCGCCGGCGGACCTCGATCTCGGGTCTAAGGAGTTCCCGCCGAAGCTCCTTCGAATGTTAAACGGGCAAGCATCGCTCCCGAACGACGGACTTACGACTCAAGGCGTCGGCGACAACGTTCGCCTTGCCCGGGTGGTAGAGGATCTCGATATCAAAATCCTTGATTAATTCCAACCACCGTCTCTGACGCATATTTAACTCCTTCTGAGTAAATATATACTTTAAGCTCTTATGATCGGTGAATATGTGACAGGTGACGCCATAAAGGTAATGACGCCAAATCTTCAAAGCGAACACCACGGCTGCTAGCTCCAGGTCGTGGGTTGGATAATTAACCTCGTAAGGTCTCAATTGCCGTGAAGCATAGGCAATAACTTTCCCGTTCTGCATGAGCACACATCCGAGACCCTGTCCGGACACATCACTATAGACCACAAATCCTTCCGTCCCCTGCGGCAAGGAAAGTACAGGTGCTGACATTAACCGACTCTTGAGTTCCTCAAAACTCCATTGACACGCGTCGGACCACGTGTATTTCTTATCCTTCCGCAATAAGTTCGTCAAGGGTTGAGCGATTTTAGAAAATCCTTCCACAAATCGCCGATAATAACCCGCTAATCCGAGGAAGCTTCGGATTTCCTTAACACTCTTCGGAGGTAGCCAATCTCGAATAGCCTCCGTCTTCTGAGGGTCGACACGAACTCCGTCTGATGAAATTACGTGTCCGAGAAACGTCACTTCGGACATCCAGAACTCACATTTGGAGAACTTCCCATAAAGTTGTTCTCGTCTCAACACGTCGAGCACTCGATGAAGGTGAGACTCGTGTTCCTCCGTCCACGAGAATAAATCAAAATGTCATCGATGAAGACAACAACAAACCGATCCAAAAGTCGATGAAAACCCGATTCATTAACTCCATGAATACCGCAGTGCATTAGTCAATCCAAACGGCATAACCACAAACTCATAGTGACCATAGCGAGTTCGAACGCCGTCCTCGCGATATCCGACTCGAATCCGCAATCGATGGTATCCAGATCTTAAGTCGATCTTGGAAAATACTGAAGCTCCTCGAAGTTGATCTAAGAGATCATCAATACGGGGTAAGGGGTACTTATTCTTGATCGTCACCTGTTCTCAACTCCCGATAATCAATACATAAGCGGAATGAACCATCCTTCTTCTTGACAAATAACACCGGCGCTCCCCACGGGACGCACTTTCGGCCGAGTATAACCTTTCTCGAACAACTCCTCAAGTTGGTTCTTTAATTCCTGCATCTCGGTCGGGGCCATCCGGTACGGCGCCTTCGATATCGGGGACGTACCAGGCTCCAACTCAATCGTGAATTCCACATCCCTCTGTGGAGGCAAACCAGGTAACTCGTCTGGAAAAACATCGGCATATTCCCTCACCACCGGAATATCCGTTAACATTACTGATGACTTCTCGGTTTTGGCCATATAGCACCAATAACCGACACATCCCTGATTGAGTAACCTTACGGCTTTCATTGAATTAATGACCTTACTGCAATACCGGATTACCTCCCTGAAACACACATTCAACTCCATCGCAAAATGATAATGACCATACGCTACGGACATTAATGATGGCATCATGACAATCCATCCAATCGATACCCAAGATGACGCGTCGTCCCTCGGCAAATCTACCACGATTAGGTCCGCCGCCATACACGACCATGAAATTGAATCGGACAATTACGAATCTCCCGACACGATAATTCGTCTACCATCGGGTAGCCAATGACATAAGGCTCACAACTAGTAGCACTACCTGACGTAGTCTACTCAAACATGACTCGAAATGAATGAATGCGATGCACGGTATCAAAAAGAGTACACACAGTTGAGATAGAATATCGAGTGTACGAGATCATTCGGGCCTCTGGATCATCGGTCTTCTTCATCTCATAAATCCGGGGCTTGCTAGTCCGGCACTGACGCTCCGTCGATGGCTAAAAGCTCCACCTTTAGTCGCTCCCGCTGCTTTAAACGACGCCGATTGAGTGGCCCGATTCAATCTACGACCGCTTAGGTGCCCGAGATGACGTCGAGTAGGTTTGGAGTCCCTACGGCAAAAACGGGCCTTATGTCCCACAATTCCACATTTATGACATGTGATAGTACGCCTCGGACACTTGGTACCGAGGTGACCAAGTTCCCTGATTATAACAGGTGATGGCCGAACCGGCCGCTCGTGATCGAGATTCCGCGGTTTAGACGATCGAGGTCGCTCGTAAAAGCGAGCCCGCACGGGGTTTCTTGAAAGTTGTCCGACCGACTTGATCGATTACGATTCTTCGATTTCTTGCTAGCGACGAAGGTTGCCGCTTAGCAATTTCCTTAGCGAAGCTCGTAGGTGAGAGCTTTCTCAATGAATTCGGCTAACGTGGTGCAATTATGATTAAGTAATCAAGTCTCATACGGGGTTTCACCTCTTGTGAAATACTTGATTTTATCCGCCTCGAATGAATGATGGACGAGGCGAAAGGAAGAAGTTCTGAAATTTCTCGGCAATAGCGAGAACATCCTCGTCTGTTGAGGGGTCGGGGTGAGCAATTCGACGGCTTGGCCTCTCCGAGTGGGGCCGGATAATACCTCTCCATCATGAGAGTCTTGAATCGATCCCAAGTACAAGATCCTTCGGTGGGCTTCAATGACAACCACCAAGAATGTGCGCTCTTACCAAGGTAGTAAGCCGCAACGAAACTTTGTGTCCCTCGGGACACTCTACCATAGCAACAGCCTTCTCGAAATGCTCGAGCCAATGAATGATATCTGCCGGCTCGACGAGCCCTCAAAAGTAGGTGGCCTTCGCGAGAGATATCGCCGATGATGTTACTCACATTCCTCTCTTGCCTCGAGGTGGCGGCGGAGGAGCCTGCGATTCGATTGACGGAGTTATGCATCGTCTCCATCAACGAGCCATCTCGAGTCATTTGGGCCATCATGCCTGCATAAATGCGAGTGGATCAACCGGACACCCTCGACCGAGCCGTGTCCCGGTACGACTCCCGATAATGAATGATCGCGTCGTGTGAATGAGTGGCGCTGTCATTGCTCGATGAATTAGCATTATTCCTCGCGTTTGCACGTGTATTCACACGAGCTCTCGGATTCGGCCCGCTCCACGGCCTCGTCCTCCACGTCCTCCCCGCCCTTTCCATACGAAGTGGAAAGTCATATGATGATTATATATCTCGCATGAGTATCACATTATGATTATATTATGAAATGATGAAAATGAGCATACGCGCTCAAATACGGCGATTACATGAATGATCAATTGACGTGACATGATTATCGATGAAGTTATGAAATGATTATCTTGAATGAGTTAACAAGATTAACGATTCGATCTTCCCGATCAACAATGAACAATGAAATGAATTGGTGATTAATGAGTTAACTCGACCGGCCCCGGTCAACGTGACAATGATGATTGAGGATTGTTAATCGATGAATTATGAATGAATGATTAATGCGAGAAATTATACCATGGCATTAGAAATCTTACAGTTCTTGGTCCGATTGGCTCGGCATTTGCACAGGTCACACGTGACGCGAAAGTCCAATGATACTAGTCCGATGACGATGATTTCAAATGAGACATGACTTGGAGGGTAGTATTCAAAACCACTCTCGATACCAACTCGTAACACCCCAAACTAGGCGGATATTACGGCTGCGTGAATCCTCGACTGGGACCCACCGTGCAAATGAAAATGATGAATTAAATAATATAATTGTAGTACCGAACCACATTATATTACCAAACACTCCGATGAGGAGTTTAAGTACGACACACCAGACAATACTGAATACTAGTGTATTTTATATGAAGATAAAATACACCACCGAATAAATAAACATTACAAGCGGAATTTGCAATGAAAATACAAATGATGAAATAATCAAATGATGAAAATGATCAACAAACGGAATGACCGGGCCCCTACTAGTATCATCTGACTCGTCGCCAACATGCTCTTCCCGTGCCTTTGCCTTGCCGTGACACGAAAACAAAATCCCCAACGGGGTCGCCATACGTAACAACAATCCTCAAGAGTTGAAATTACACAATCATGAATTAATCAAGTTATGAAATATTCTTAATTATGAATTACGTCAAGAGGAGTATCATAGTACGCCCGTAGTGTTCTCGTGCAAGTGTACAAGACGAATGACCGGACACACCCGTCCTTGTACCTAATTAGTCTCACGAGGTAAGCGTTACCGTGTGCACGGTCCGATGTATCGGTGAACCCAATACATGACCATCATGTGCCCGACTAAAAATTCCACACGGCCACACCCGCCACGCAATATGAACCCTAAGGTCACATGAACGAGAATGACCATGATGAATACCAATGAAGAATAATTAGACAAGGTCAAGATGACTCACCGAAATGAAAGTAATAGTGGCGTGATTGACAAACCAATGAAAAGATTTGGAACCGCTGCTCGTGAATGAAATGATTATTCGACACTTACAAGTCTCAAAATGATTAATATTATGATGAATGAATTATGATCATGAGCAATCAACAACAAAAGGAATGAGTATCCTTTTAACCGAGTAAGATTTAACTTACTCAATACCGATGAAGAATGTCCGTCCACGAAAAACGTCCTAACCAAGATACCGATCGCTCGAACAACCTTGAACAACAATAATTACCAACAACCGTTCAATACACGCATCAAACAACAAAACACGACTAACCCAAAGGTCGAAACAACGATAATCGAACTCATTGGGGCATTCTAACGAATACGTAATCAACCACACGACTTCGAAAATATCCAATCCCGAATATGTCGAAACCAACACTAAAATGAGTATTTCGAACTAACAAAACACTCCAAGGATATCAATAATCCATTAGGAATCCATAATTCATGATTATAACGACATCAATCGGAAAATCCCCAATTAACCGAAGTCAACCCCAAGGGTTCTTGAAAACAATTCCGAAAATAACCATTAAATCCGTAGGAATATATTTATCCAAGTAGATAATCCATAACTTAACATATCCCAATGATAATCCAAGCTTACACGAAGAAATCGGAAGGAAAACCCAAAAATCCGAAATTCTAGATCCAAGAGATTAATACCTTTGATTCGATGTGATGAAGATGATGAAATGATGATAAATTCAACTCAAAGACTTGAAGATGATGGTTGATGATTACACCTCGAAGAATCCTCTCCGAATCGCTCGAAATCGCCCAAAAATACCGAAGGAGTGAAATGAGATGAACAAATGACGAAGTCTGACTAACTGTCCAATTTATACTCAGTCCAGGTTAGCGTGCGCTAGCCCTAGTGCATAGCGTGCGCTAACGAGTACTTTGGGTAGTCCAGTACCCACTGTCCGAACACGGTAGCGCGCGCTACGTACCTCTTCGTAGCGTGCGCTACGGCCATACTACTAGCGTGCGCTAATATCCATTGTTAGCGTGCGCCAGCGAAATACTTGACGCCCGATCGGGAGTCCGTAAAACCATCTCGCCTCCGATCTAACCTCGATAGCGTGCGCTACAACCATTATTTAGCGTGCGCTAATATGTCGATTACAGACGCTTAACAACAATGCATAGCGTGCGCTATGAATAAACCTGGCGATCCAAAGAGCCACCGGACTCAACCCGATCCGCCAGCGCGCTACTCCACACATATAGCGTGCGCTACTACAACTCGTTAGCGCGCTACTTACCACTCGTAGCGTGCGCTACCATTATTCTCACTGCACCCAGTACTTCCTGATCGCACCAAGGTAGCCTTAGCGTGCGCTAAAGCTGAGCGGTAGCGTGCGCTACCTCTACCCAATTAGCGTACGCTAAAAGGAGTATGTAGCGTGCGCTACTCCTCAAGCACAGCTTGCAACGAAAATGACAATGATGATAAACACGGCACGAAACTCCAATCAGATTAATGATGAATGACGATCGATACTCGATACAATTACTCTGAATGATGAATACCATGACTGAATCTGAGTGACAAATGATCAATAATGAATGAAATTACTGAGTATCAAATACTGAATGATAATTACTGAATGATAATTACTGAATTACAACCGGGTATTACAACCGAAACAATTGCAATCAGTATATCAAGAATGATGCTATCCCACCAGCACTGATTCTGCAACATCTGGCGAAATGCAAGCTGAAAGTATATCACAGTAGAAAAAACACCTTAATGGATAAAGGAATAGGCATGTATCCGTGGCACTTGCTGGAAATTAACAGAGAGAATTTCAGAATAAAACCTGATCTGACCTCCATTAAGAAAGTAACCATAAGAGCAGCTGATTTCGAATCATTACGGCTTTCCCCAACCATCCGATGAAACAGGCCACAACAAATTCAGCAAAAAATGTCTCCCTAAGACAAACGGAACCCAACTTCGAACTGATGCGGGCATGTTCATTTACCGCATATAAATACTCCCTCCATCCTCCGTCCCACTTGAAGAGGGTTTTTTCAAAACATGATTTTGTCCCACTTGAAGAGTGCCTAAAAAAAACTTAATATCTAATTAAAATTTATATTAATATTCCTTAAAATAAAAAAATTTCATTATTAGTTGATTGGAAAAATAAAATAAAAAATGAGTGAGAATAGAGGTATAAAACGAGTTGTGCCTTCGTTAGAATAACTAAATTAAAAAGTTATACCTTAACCAAATTCCCCTCTTTAAGTGGGACAGAGGGAGTAATTAATAAGAACAAATATATATATTTAAATCACAGAAAAGAAACAAAGGTAACATACATAAACATTCTTAAACCAGCTCTTAGGAATTTCGGGCAAGTAGATTAGGCAATCAACACCATAAGATCTGTCCGGAAGTTCTATATCACCAGAGAACATTAACGAGCACAACATAATGAAAATCATACATCTGAACTAAGAAGGTCAACATGCACCTGCTTTGAATAAATCGAGAATCTGCATTAATTGTAGAATAAGCAGGAATTGCCTTACAAACACCAAGATCGGGATGGAAGAACCTTATGATTTACCGTGCATCGTCATATTTCCTGAAATAGAGGAAAAAACAGTGAAACAGAAAACTACTGAATAAAATCTAGAAAGCAAAGCCGATACATCAAAGCACAAGGCAGTGGAAAAATATTTTTCATGAAGAACTAAGGTAGAACACATACAAGATCCAGACATCATATTGTGCAATATAGCAAAAGAGATTGTGCGTATATAGTAAAAAGGAAGAGATGTTGTAATCCTACTCTATCTTAAGAGTGCATATCCGGATAGAAATGAGATATAACAACAATGAAAGAAGACCAAAGCTTGATGACAGATGTTTTAAGCATTATAATTATTTTGAGAGAATATAAATCAATACTGCCGCCCTACAATTATTAACTGAAATAGGCAATTTCATGAACTTAATAGAAAAAAATATGTATGTTTGCTAAATAACCAACCTGGAAAGGTAGAAATGTCAATGTCACAAGATAAATGTCAATGTCACAAGATAAATGACGGCCATTCCATGAACAAGGCGCCGAATTGCAGGATGTGGGCGGGTACGCAGACTGAAATCGAATGTATGCGCAGACTCGGAAAATAGAACTATGGAAGTTCTAAAAAATACATAAAAAACAGCGAACCTCATGCAGCTCTATTGCTGAATTTATTGCGCATATCATCATCACATATCACTTCATGATGTAAAAAAAAAACTTAGCATCTACATACTGCTCAAGGGATATAGCCATCTTAAACTAATCCCTTCAAAGATGTTCATATTGAAATCAGTTCATGGCACCATTTCAAAATGGAATCAATAAACACGTGACATAACATACAAATATAGGTTCTTACACACAATTAGAAAAGAGCATATTTAGCAACTAATAAGAACCTAAAAATGCCTCATTTTCTATATTGAAGTGCATTGGGGAATTTCAAAATTCATGACCTAAAACAATTTTAGAAAATAAATTCCAATTCGAGAGACCATGAAATGATGAAAAAATTGAAAATGAGGTATAAAGTGCAAAAAGTTGATCTGCAGGTCGAGAAATTCAATAAGAAAATCGTAGAAGAATTTATCTACTACTCAAATTTACCAATCTCAACCGCTAAACTGCCAAATTACACTTTGAAATACGATCTGTGTCCCTCCCTCCAACTTTTTATCACTTTCAGATACGCAAATTCTAAATTATGATCCATTTTGTTCATTTTTAGGGCATGTATAGTATATGTCATAAAGTGAGATCGCTATAAGAACGACTCTAACTTTAAAAAGAGCATCTTTTATCAAGAGTTGAATAACCGATGACCATAAAATAAATCTGCCTACGTTTCCGCATATCCATGAAAAATGATTGACGAATCCTGAGAAATCTCCATCAGGTCAAGACAACAAAACATTTCAACATAAAGAGAAGGACATTTCACAATTGGAAAAACCCAAAGAGGGGTGGGAGGTGGAATACCTACGTAGAAGGAGCCTATAATAAGAAGCAGTAGGCCAGAAACACTGCAATCATAGCCCATATACCCCTATAAAGGCATAAAAACGACATTTCATTAAACATTTAAGGAAATCCTCAAGCAATAAAAAGAAGAAGAAAATCTGACATGCAATATGATAAGACTTGGCACACACCTTTTCACAGTAAGATCAGTTTCTGAACTATGTTCAGGATCAAGTACTTTTATGCCTAATATTCTCTAGTTAGTGACTAATCAGAATTATGTATTTTTCGTTCACTGTGTTTATCGAGATTGTGTCGTCGTGTTTGACGATTAACATGAATTCTTTTGGCGTTAGTTATGTGATTATTTGCACGTGTACTCATGTTATTGTATGTTGTATGTCGTCGTTGATTCATTTTCGATAGCAAATGTCATGACAATTCAATGAAATAATCTCATGTCAACAACACGAATAAACCATATGCATGATCAAGTTCATCAATTATTCACAAACTTTCAAAATACGATACTTGCCTCAACAAATGGCGACAAGAATTTCTACTATCAATAGTCTTCAATCCGATTGGAGAATTCTCGCTTGGTCGGCTCACCGAAATGCAAACCTTCATCGAACAATAACATCGGTAAAACTAACGGTTCTGGATAATCGTTCAAATCATCAAATGAATCATCAAAAGGCATGAATGCATCTATCATGGCGATGGACTATTATGCCCTAACACAATTTGGTTGGACCGATACTACGCTATTCGTCCTTGCAATAGCTCAATGGAATACTTTCTAAGTTCCAACACAATTCCTTCGGTTGATTGTTACATGGAATTCATCCTAGGAGGATTCTAATCATGTTCTATTATAACAAGATATCCGAACTTCGATGAATCATCATAAGGACTTGTTCACTAGTTTCAATATCCTCTCCTTCTACGAATAAATCCTTAAGTTCAATCCATTAATTCTTCACCGAAATGTTCGATCATAACATTCTTATGAACTAAGATAATCTTCGAAAACTAGATATGATTGGGTTTACCATCTCAAGATGCACTAATCAATAGTCTAATCACTAGAAGGTTTGCTCAACGATTACAACAACCAAGAGGAATCGAAAATAATTGAATTTAATCTTCTAAACCATGATGAAAGGCTCCTCAAGAAGATAACTGGTTCGGTCTACTCAAAACAGGTCCAAAACGTTACTAAGATCATGCTAAATTAGTTGGTGAAGGATTACATACCTCAATAAATTGATGAACAATGAAGAACTTGAATAAACTCTACCACCGGAAGCTTGAACACCAATCTACAAGGCCTAAGCTCCGCAAGAATCGTCTCAGAAGATGTTATGAAGGATAAGAGGTGATGAAAGATCTCCAGAACACGAAAAATCGGCCAAAGGAAAGGTGAGAAATGAAATAGGGTCGAGGTCTATAAATAGAATTCTGGGCATTACGTACATTATGCAATTAACCTTACGTACGTAACAAACTTAACGTACGTTATACCCTAGCCTTAGCGTACGTAATCGTCTGACCAGAATTCACTGGCCTGATTTCGCCATTTTCTTACGTACGTAATCACAAGGGTTTTACGTATGTAATATCCATGTCCTTAGCGTACGTAAAACATGCACCATAGCGTACGTAACACCTATGTCCAGGTTCACGCGGAAATCACACGAATCTTCCCCGACCCCTTCCTCGACCCCCACACGCTGACCCTTATCCGATCCCAAGTTGACTTATCTTACGTACGTTAAGAACATCAGATAACGTACGTAATACTGTAGTCTTAGCGTACGTTATGGACGCCTGATAGCGTACGTTAACACGTGCAGAACCATGCATGCAGAATGCTGGAGATACCAAAATGTAAGGATACGAAATACGAGAAACCAACCTCCGAATAATAACATCACAAAGTTGATTCTTACAAGATAGATACACAATAATTACCCGGGCATTACAGGTGTGAGATAAATGAAGGATTAGAGGGGGGTATTTATAGATGTAAAAATGTACTAAAAAAAATTGAGTAGGTGACCGTTGGGAACCGCCGGTTCCCGATTGAACCGCTGGTTGAGCAACGGATATAAAATTCAAATTTTTTTTTTTTTGAAAAACTGGCGGTTGAACCGCCGGTTCGCGATTCGTCAAAATGCCAAACCGAAACCGAACCGTCTTAAAACAGTTGACGGTTCCGATTTTGAACCGAACTGTGGTCAACGATTCAAAACCGACGGTACCAAAACCGTGAAACCTCTACTTACGACTGAGGCAAATTAGGCAGCTGCGTTTATGAATCCAATTTATTTTGAAGGATTTTTTTTTTTAATAGTTGTTCCTTGTCTAGATTAAATAGTCGTAAACATTCCTTTGTAGTTTTGTAAAAATAGGCCCATTTCAAAAAGGTGCATCTCCTACTCTCTATCCTCACGTAAACAATGGGTAATACTCCCTCCGTCTATTTTCTAAAGTCTCTTGAACATTAGGTTAAGAAAAATTGATAGAGGTAAAGTGAGTGGAAGAAAAAAGTAGTGGTTTGGAGAAAAGAGTAGTGGTTTGGAGAAAAAAGTAGTGGTAAAATTAAATGTTATGAGTGGAATGTGGGTCCATTAGTGAAAAATGTAGTAATTAAATAAAGAAGAGAAGGTAATATAGTACAAAAACAGAGTGAGACTTTAAATTGTTGATAAATATTTAAGAGCAAATTGGACTTTAAAAAGTGGACAGAGAGAGTATGTGTTATCTAAATAAATATACGAGCTTAATCTGTATCGAAATTCAAAATATGTAAGAATTATAAAGAAACTAAATGGCTATTTAAAAAAAGAAAAAAAAGCATAAAGGTAATAAAATCTATTATATAATTTATACAAGAGGATAATATGTCATTCACCCTATTTTGAGGTGTTTCTATTTTTTTTTTTGATACAGGGTTATTTTTACACCCGATTAGTCATAGGAATAACGGCCCACATGATCTGCTACAGGTTAAATCGCGAGATGTGTATCGGCTTCAGGTTCTTAAATATCCTCAACTACCGCGCAAGGAGTCGTCCCAAGTGATTGCTTCCATCTGACTCCCAAATCCAACCGCAGATTCCCCGAGATCCGGCCTCACACAAGCGCCTCAATATTTAATTGTTCCACCAACAGACTGGCTAGTTCTAACCCTTACCAAAGACTAAGGATCATGGCGCTTGAGAAATTCAATTCCAAAGTGTTGCCACTAGGAATTGAACCCCTGACCTCTAATTTAAATTGAAGGTCAGGTGGCCAACTGCGCAAGACAGTTTGTTATTTTGAAGTGTTTCTAGAAACTCACCCCAAATGGATTTGAAGAAATATGATTCTGTATTTTGTTGTAAATTTGGAAACAATTTTAATGATAGTACTATTCGCTCATCTATGACTTATATATTTGGGGATTTTGGGTTTCCTTTAATTTCGGTGTTGTCTTTATGTATGTTCCTTAAAAGTAATGCTTGTACAACACGCAAGCTACCATATTTTATCTGCTTATGTAATTAGATAAAAAAAAAAAAAAACAATAAAAAAAAATCTCTATAAATGATCAGATTTCATCAGTACTTCAAAAAAACAATAAAAGAAAGGGTCGTACTGAATGATACAGGTGGTAAGACGTGGCATGTAGATGTTGAACAAACTCCAAAGGGTTTTTTCCTCAAGAACGAATGGCAAAGCTTTGTCGATTATCATCAGTGGAAAGTTGGGGAAGAAACAACTAATGCTGCTGCTGCTGCTCCTCCTGCAGCCGCCACATGTGTCAAAATCAAACCAACAACTGAAAGCAACGAATTTGAAGCCGAGCAGAGTTCACATAAGCGTGGCAAAGAGGATCGTTTATTGAAGATTTGTAATGAAAGAAATGTACCTGGAAGCAAATCGGAAATTGCAGAGAATGCCCTTCCCAAAGGTCCATATTGTGTGTTAGGGGTGTATTTCGAACCGAACGAAGAGAGCAGTAACTTTAATGAACGTTCGTCCGTGCGATATATAGTATGTTCGGTTCGTGTTCGAGGAACATAACAATCACTTGCTCGTGTTCGGTTTGATAAAATTTCAGAAATTTCACGTTCGTTCGTTAGTGTTCGTTTGTTCGGTTCGATTGTGTTCGAATAGTCCGGTTCGTTTGTTCGTTTGTGTTCGAAAATACAAGGAAAAGTCAAGATTCATACAAAACAAGCAATAATAATACAAAAAAACAAAAAATCTAGTGCAGTGTTTCAAAACCATTCCGCAAAGTCCATGAGACAGTTTTTAAACAAAAACAAAAACAGAAACAGAGAGTTTTTAACTTCATGAGTTCATGACTGAGAGTTTCATAACATCCAATCTTCTCCAGCTCCATCAATTCCCTAAAAAAAACGAAAATAGAAACTATTAGTATCAACTTCATGACAGTTTTTAAAGTAAAATTAATCTAGTTAAGTGATGTCTATTTCATTCACATTCACTCAAAGGAACAAAAGAAATTAATAACATACTTCTACTCACCGTTGGATGCTTAAATCTAAATCGTTCATAGACTCGTTCAAGGGTTGGGGAGTACAACCTCCAATGAATTATGTGATTTCTGTGCATGGAGAACGATAAATAAATATATAAGAAAACTACATTATTAAAACTTTACAATAATATTCAAAAATACCATTAATAGAAACTTTAAGCTTATACCTTATCCTTCTTCTTTATACCATGACGCTTACGACACCAGTCTCCAGTGCACATCAACATTTCAACAGTCTTTGGTGTAACATCCCCAAAACCGTATGGGAATATTACACGCCGTAAACCCTTTCCGCAAGAATCTACCAGGCTAAACGTCCATAAACAACCAAATGCTTGCCCGGCCAGGATCAAACAACATAATAATACAGACTGTTAAGGTCATATACACATAAACACACAGACCGATGGGGTCACACAACTCTATCAACAGGACTGACTCACAACATTACCCACACAGGGGTCGAAATACAATACAGCGGAAGACTGAATCAACTCTAACAATACAACTAAACTCTACCAACTCTCAACTCTTGATTAGTATCGCAGCTCGTCATCCTCTTGTGCCAATCCCGTGTTGCTCCCTGAATCTGCATGTACCTGGACGCAAAACAGACATCCACCCCCCGAATACTCGGGGGTTAGTAAAACTCCACTGCTTTACTAGTGCAAGTATCAAACCATACGAAATGTAACAAGCAAATAGCAACTACGAATTTAATACGGAAATCAATTATCAAAATGTTCCCGAGAAGTTTTAGAATTTCGAACTCAAATAAGAGATATTTGAAAAGGAACACATCATCTCGGGGATTTTTACAGCAGAAATTCTTTTGGACCTCGAGTCCCAATTTACAAAACCTTTTCGTAAACATTAGGGCCTTAGCCCGATTCTCGTTTCAAAGCATACTAAATAATATATCATTAAATGTCAAGCCATTCCACATTACAATGAAATGTACAATCAAGTATGTAAACCAAAACAACACAAATATCATTATCATCACAACGACTCTTAACCAACATAACACACATTCGGTACACAATACATTGAACAACCACGTGTACAACCATCTCATATGTACATCGCAATCCTGCACAAATGGCACAACGCCTAACACGGATACCAATATATCACTATTATCACAAAGCCTTCAAATTTCGGAAAACATAACCAACTCAAACGGAACATATTTACGGAGGCAAGCAAAATCGTCATACATATCATACGTAATTACTAGTCGCAAGATACAAGTCATATAATAAGATACTTTCCTTAATAACCGCTACCGAACGCTCCGAAGAACACGGTTCGACCGGGAAGCTCGAACCCCAAAGAAGGCAACGAACGGAAGGGTTCCGACTCGAGTTCTTCACAAGAATTCGTTCCTAAGTCACAACGATATCAATTCAATCACAATTCTACGAAAACGTATGGAACTTCCCAAGTTCTACCCATTGAAGCATTTTATCGGACACTTTGAGGGCATAGGCCAATTTGATCGATTATTCAAAGAAATACTCAAATTCGTTCCACAAAACTTCAAGGGTATTGAATTATTACGAGTTTACAATCAAGTTCTAACAATAATATGAATCAAAACGAAGCAAATCGGCCAAAACACCAAGAAACCTCAAGAACACCCAAAAACCAAAAGTTTAGGTGTTCTTACCTTCGATCCGGGTGGAAGATGATGTTAATCTATGATTCCAACTTCCAAAACATGTTGCTCTATGTCATATCCATCCAAATCCATCCATTATTGACGAAGGAACGCGAAGAAACGAAGAAAAAGGGTGAAAATGGCCGGATGACTCGGTCCAGGCCCTTAAATAGCCGACTGCCGGGCCGCCACGCACGTAATCGCCGAGGCCTACGACGCATCGCCAAGGCCGAACTCTGACCGATTCTGCCGGACATGTTACGACGAATCGGAAGGTCATTACGCACGTAACCGGCATTACGGCCATTCTTGCCGCCATTACGGCCGTTACTCGGCCAGGCCTGGCCAGCCAGGCCTCGATCGATCCGACGGTCCGAAAAATCCCAAAACTCCGACCTGAACGTAAACCGAAAATACGATTATGAAGTACTCGCAAAGACGAATCCGAATACTAAGAGAACACCCGATTCCGACCACCCGAGGGATCGAAATTCGACAACGAAAGTAATTACCCCAAACTTTGGGAAATTACGAAAATGGCCCAAAACGTCCGAAATACCTGATACACGATCGAAACACCAAACCGAAGCTTACAACATGAATAATAACATTAAATGAACTTCCTAGAAACTCGAAACAACGGTTTCGGACGAGATTCGCGAGAATCGAACTCAAGTGCAGAAAAGTCATTTAAGAACACGAAACTCAACAAAACGATACCGAAACGAACTCGGATGACAAAAAGTGTAGAATTAAATATTCTCAGAATGACGAAACGGTCAAAAGCTAGTCGTCGAAACAGACCTCCGCCGAAAAATGAAAATTACTGGAAATCCGAAATTGCGGATATTACATTCTACCCTCCTTAAAAGAAGTTTCGTCCCGAAACTTAAAATAAGTAGGGAGAAGCAATATCCCAACAGGAAACCTCAACGAGATACACAAGAAACGCATAACTTTCGCCCATTGGCGAAACGTTACAAGCAATGCAAAAGAATATACAGCGTGAAAACACGCCTCACGACGATCATAACAACACCACCGGCAATGATTCAAAACATTAACAATCAATTAACGACGCATCACATACCACATCATATGCACACATTTAATCAAAGAAACGTACGCGACAATAAGTCGCACCCGACTAAAACGGCTATGCGACAGAAACAAATAGAGTATTACGATAGAAATCATTAGATTCTCATCAACAAGAAAATGTCCGACGTCAAAACACAAACAATTCAAGATAACGAGAAAATGAGAATAGGATATTACATTCCATCATACAAAAAATAAGTTTCGTCCCGAAACTTAAACTAAGGTTATCACAGTGATACGAAACAAAATATAACGACACATAATAAAATACCATGCTCATGACCTCGTGGTCCACTGACACGCCTCCGTAGGTTCAACAACTAAACGGGAACTTACACAAAACAAAATATCATTCAACAAGTTCCAAATGTAAAAGCGTCACAAAAAAAACATCTCTACACGCGAAACAATCCGTGTAGCGAGTACCAAAAATCCTATCACTAGACATCACTGGGCCCTCCGGAAGTAGGAATAGAATTCCGGTCCCTTATCATCTCGGCAACAATCTCATGATCGAACTCGATGCCCTCGTGTCCACAATTATAACAAGTCACTGGCGGTTTCTTACAATGCGCGCGTTCATGGCCTAGAACGTTACAGTTGAAACACCTAGGAGCATTACCAGAACTCAAAGACACCGACTTGGGTCTTTTGGGTTCTCTAACTGACTGAGAAGGTCCCATACTCGGCTGATACGAGGGTTGAGGTGTGGGAATCCCAATTCCCTTACTTCCTGATGCGTCATCGGAAATCTTCTGCTTTTTCGCTACCGATACGGACTCGGTAGACATTATAGCCATCTCAAACGCCAAGGCTCGATCCTGATAGTCCCTCAAGGTTGTACACATAAAAGGAGCCATACACTGCCGAATCTGAGGTTTCATACGCATATCGAAATAACGAACCTTATCTGCCTCACTTTTCACCTGATCCCGAACATAACACAGTTGTCGATTATAATCGACTATCGCCTGGGACATCGACACGTATCGGGGCGTAGCCGAGAAAAACTCGACAATCCTACGCTCTTTAACAGGCGGTGGACAATACTCGGCCTCCATGGCAGTTTTGAATTCAGTCCAAGTAGCGGTACGATCACTAGGCGCTATGGCCTCCCACCGATCTGCGGCTTCCTGCCGAGTAGGTATTGAGCAATAGGCACTCTTCTCTCATCGGGGCAAGCTACAGCAACAAATGTACTGACCAACTGGAAGAGCCAATTCACCCAGCCTAACGAGTCAGAAGAACCTACAAAAAGGTGCGGGTGCATGCTCATCACATCACGTAACCACTTACCACTCCGTTATCTTCATCCGAATCCCGTCTCGATGTACGGCCTCGATTCATATGCGCCAACCGGTCACCTGACGAAGGATGGTGGCGGCGCCAATATCAACATTACCTCTGGATGATTGCTGCTGATCACGACGACGACTACGACCACGTCCTCGGCCACGGCCTCTCGGCATACTGGACGGACGACCAAAAAAAAAAAAAAAAATAACACATCCAAACGAATATCACAACGTCAAGATAAGACAATAAATAGCAGCACGTTAAAACATCAACTCCAAGTCATCACACAAGTGCACGAACTAACACTGTAATTTTAGAACTTCATAAAAAAAATAATCCACACAGTCACATCAACAGAGATGTTTAGATTTTACCAAATCAAACGCGGTCAAAACCACACACGTATCGCAGGGATCAAACACTAACAACAAAAATAAAATGTTTCCGAGGTATTATTCAAATGATAAAAATTTTAAAATTCTCAAGTTTGAAAAAAAAAATTGGTGAAATGAAATTTTTGAAAACACTTATAATACCTCGGTCGTTTAATTAAAATCATGTATCTCATTATCAAAACTGTTTTGATTGAAGCTATTTGCAAAACAACACATCGAGGCTTCAATCTTCTCGCTAGACGATATCGTCAAAATGACCTTATCAGTATATCATTATCTTTGCTAGCGTTATACGGAGTAACAACATGTTACCACGCCATCCATCACTGATATATCAACAGAGATTAAATAATCAAGGGGCACGGGTACAACTGTAATAACAAACTTCTACCGGGTCAG
Source organism: Orobanche coerulescens (assembly GCA_033398695.1). NCBI lineage: Eukaryota > Viridiplantae > Streptophyta > Magnoliopsida > Lamiales > Orobanchaceae > Orobanche > Orobanche coerulescens. The sequence goes on along the minus strand of CM065815.1, from coordinate 81,111,468 downwards.
TCAAAAGTTAACGGCCGTAACAACATGCAGTTTACGCCCGTAACAACTCTGAGCTTACGGCCGTAATAGAAAACATCTTACGGCCGTAACATCTAGCTGCAGGACTGCAGAATTGTCACTGTAGCCCACAACACACAAACACATAACATTTAAATTCAGAAAATTAGGGTAGTTTTGCAAAACAAGATTTTTCCAAAAATTTTGATTTCCACAAAAATGCTTAAATCGGTAGTCTTTAAGGAAAACGTTTTCAAAGCTACCCGTGGCGGTATAATTACAACAATCCAAAATAGTCGATATTAAAACCACATGCCCAAATGGCAAACAGGGTCGCCAATTCAATCACATACATCTCATGGCATCAAGTTTAAACACACAGCAAAATCATTCATCGGAGTTTCCCACAAACTCTACCGTAAAACCCATCAAGGTTCACAACTTTCACACCCTACCAACCCACATGGTGGTTCAAGGGCCAAACATCAATACATCTAGTTCTATACACGTACAGCGTATCCAAGTATCGAATACAACTTCATTACACAACACCGTGTAAATAAAATTATGCACCACAAATATCACACATAAATGAAATCATGAACACAGATATTATGCATAAAAGAGGAGACTTACGTCCACAGGCCGCACGGAGATGACGGTCGCCCACGATATTAATCTCATCCGACAACATATCCAACACGTTGTGACTGCGCACAACTCAACTTGTCACTGACGACTCGAACGACAAGACAACACATTACTCGACAAATCACGACTTGACTCGACCCGACAGCCTAGGTTTCTGCAACCTAAGCTCTGATACCATTTGTCACGGGACGGGAGTTCCGAAGCCCGTGCGGCGTCCCAGGGGCCCTCACACCCCGGGACCAGCCTATCCCTCATAGCATGCCAACTGGTTTCGCCCTGCCATGGGCTCATCAGGGAGACGGCATTAGTCCCCAGGCCAGTGCCCTACCAAAGAACGATCCCCTTCATAGTCAAGTCCTCGACTAGCGACAAGCTCTCCGGACTAAACCGGGTCGGCATGCCTGACTCGGCCAGACCGATGCATCCGGGCAAACAATGCCTTAACGCTAATGTCGCCCCCTTTACCCCACTTGTGGCAAGCTAACCAGAAGGCACGCCTCATTTGGACGGTCAACACAGACACGACATATCGGGTCGTGACATCCTCCCCCACTCAAATCGTAGCACGTCCTCGTGCTGGGGAAGAATGTTTCTTTCCGCACACTGTATTGTCCCACGCACACAAAACGATCGTGGCCATTCACATACGGCACCATACCCTTGATGGACAGGCTCTTCACTCGCGCGCCTCGCGCTAGCCCGCAGTGCACCACGCACATACCGCATCACCAATCGACATCAACCTTCACCCTACGCGCTTCCTGGCGTTAGTACCTCGGTTGAACGGCATTCCCTCGCCGCTGCATTTTTCCCGCATGTCGAGGTTCCCACAGTGGCCCACGATGATCCACGCTCTTACACCCCGGTCACCGAAAGGTGGAGCTACCAAAAGTGCGCAATACAAGTGTGTCCACATTCCGGACCGTCTGATCTCACAAGCCTAGGACCACCTCTCATTCCGGCATAGAATCGGTTCATGTTCTCCGCCTAGAAGCCTTGTCAGGAGCCGCACTTTGTCCGTGCCCTCTTTGCACCGGCGTTCACTCCCCGCCCTCATCGGTTTCGGCAGAACTTGACCACACCCGAACCATGCCGTACTGAGAGAGGTTTCGGCTCCGATACCATAATTGTAACATCCCCAAAACCGTATGGGAATATTACACGCCGTAAACCATTTCCGCAAGGATCTACCAGGCTAAACGTCCATAAACAACCAAATGCTTGCCCGACCAGGGTCAAACAACATAATAATACAGACTGTTAAGGTCATATACACATAAACACACAGACCGATGGGGTCACACAACTCTATCAACAGGACTGACTCACAACATTACCCACACAGGGGTCGAAATACAATACAGCGGAAGACTGAATCAACTCTAACAATACAACTAAACTCTACCAACTCTCAACTCTTGATTAGTATCGCAGCTCGTCATCCTCTTGTGCGATCCTGTGTGCTCCCTGAATCTGCATGTACAGACGCAAACAGACATCCACCCCGAATACTCGGGGGTTATCAAAACTCCTCTGTTTTACTAGTGCAAGTATCAAACCATACGAAATGTAACAAGCAAATAGCAACTACGAATTTAATACGGAAATCAATTATCAAAATGTTCCCGAGAAGTTTTAGAATTTCGAACTCAAATAAGAGATATTTGAAAAGGAACACATCATCTCGGGGATTTTTACAGCAGAAATTCTTTTGGACCTCGAGTCCCAATTTACAAAATCTTTTCGTAAACATTAGGGCCTTAGCCCGATTCTCGTTTCAAAGCATACTAAATAATATATCATTAAATGTCAAGCCATTCCACATTACAATGAAATGTACAATCAAGTATGTAAACCAAAACAACACAAATATCATGATCATCACAACGACTCTTAACCAACATAACACACATTCGGTACACAATACATTGAACAACCACGTGTACAACCATCTCATATGTACATCGCAATCCTGCACAACTGGCACAACGCCTAACACGGATACCAATATATCACTATTATCACAAAGCCTTCAAATTTCGGAAAACACAACCAACTCAAACGGAACATATTTACGGAGGCAAGCAAAATCGTCATACATATCATACGTAATTACTAGTCGCAAGATACAAGTCGTATAATAAGATACTTGCCTTAATAACCGCTACCGAACGCTCCGAAGAACACGGTTCGACCGGGAAGCTCGAACCCCAAAGAAGGCAACGAACGGAAGGGTTCCGACTCGAGTTCTTCACAAGAATTCGTTCCTAAGTCACAACGATATCAATTCAATCACAATTCTACGAAAACGTATGGAACTCCCCAAGTTCTACCCATTGAAGCATTTTATCGGACACTTTGAGGGCATAGGCCAATTTGATCGATTATTCAAAGAAATACTCAAATTCGTTCCACAAAACTTCAAGGGTATTGAATGATTACGAGTTTACAATCAAGTTCTAACAATAATATGAATCAAAACGAAGCAAATCGGCCAAAACACCAAGAAACCTCAAGAACACCCAAAAACCAAAAGTTTAGGTGTTCTTACCTTCGATCCGGTGGAAGATGATGTTAATCTATGATTCCAACTTCCAAAACATGTTGCTCTATGTCATATCCATCCAAATCCATCCATTATTGTGAAGGAACGCGAAGAAGCGAAGAAAAAGGGTGAAAATGGCGGATGACTCGGTCGAGGCCCTTAAATAGCCGACCTGGCGGCGCCACACGTACGCGTAATCGGCGAGGCCTACGACGAATCGCCAAGGCCGAACTCTCGACCGGTCGCCGACATGTTACGACGAATCAAGGGTTACGCATGACGAATCGCATTACGGCCATATCGCTGCCATTACGGCCACATTCGCCAGCTGGCGGCCAGGCCTCGGTCGATCCGACGGTCCGAAAAATCCCGAAACTCCGACCTGAACGTAAACCGAAAACACGATTATGAAGTACTCGCAAAGACGAATCCGAATACTAAGAGAACACCCGATTCCGACCACCTGAGGGATCGAAATTCGACAATGAAAGTAATTACCCCAAACTTTGGGAAATTACGAAAATGGCCCAAAACGTCCGAAATACCTGATACACGATCGAAACACCAAACCAAAGCTTACAACATGAATAATAACATTAAATGAACTTCCGAGAAACTCGAAACAACGGTTTCGGACGAGAATTGCGAGAATCGAACTCAAGTGCGGAAAAGTCATTTAAGAACACGAAACTCAACAAAACGATACCGAAACGAACTCGAATGACAAAAAGTGTAGAATTAAATATTCTCAGAATGACGAAACGGTCAAAAGCGAGTCGTCGAAACGGACCTCCGCCGAAAAATGAAAATTACTGGAAATCCGAAATTGCGGATATTACATTTGGCGCCAAAGAAGCACGATAAGTGTCAATCACTCTAGTTCCGGCACTAAAATATCCGCAGCCATTCGTGAAAGAATTTTGTATTTGGTAGATTCTTTCCACCATTTCAGTGCATCCAAATTCACAATATCAACGCCAGTTGCATTCTCTTGGGTGAGTCGGCCGTCTTCAAAGTAAGTGTCTAGTGTAACACCCCCAGAATACGACCGGGAATGTCACACGCCGTAGACCCTTATCGCAAGGATCTACCAGGATAAACTCCAAAAGACTACTCAATGATTGACCGACCGGGGTCAAAATTAATTACAAAGCAGACCGACAAGGTCATTAAACAATTCAGAAACTAACTAAATTTACTTCTCAATGACAATAATAAACTTTAACCCAGAAAGAAATGACAACTTAATTTAATGAATGAAAACTACACCTATGCAAGGGTAGATACTCGACCGAAAGTGAAATACCAACCAAAATGAAACAAAAGAAAAAGACTCTGATTCTTGTGTGATTAGCATCGTCGTCTTGCATCTCCTTCCAAGCCAATCCCGTAACTACTCCCGAGCTGCCAAAACCTGAGCGCATAACAGGCACCCACCCCCCGAAAACTCGGGGGTTAGCAAACTGGAATTTTGCTAGTGCAAGTACATAATATACAAGATATACGAATAATAACAACACAAAACTCAACAGTCGTGAAGCCTTAACACAAACCACACACTCCCATAGTCAACATAGAATAGCATCACATACACAAGGTGAAAGATAATCACATTGTCATATTCTCTTTACGGAACATAACACCAATGAAACTTTAAACGAGCCCAAGGAGTCAGAAAAATCCCTTTTTATAAAAGGAAAAGTATTTTGATAAGAAACTTTGAAAACATTATTATTGACTCGGGCCATCTTGGGGTTTCGAAAATCAAATGGGAATACTTTTAGAAAATACTTCAAAAGCTCTCGGGTCCTCGACCCAACATGTGGAAAATAATTTGCAAGAAAACCATTACAACGTTATTCGGGGTCCTCGACCCAATTTATAAAACACTATCACAAGCAAATCATTACAACATCTCATGGGGTTCTCGGCCCAATCCAAATAATATCATCACAAGATCAAATGTCAACATCCCACGGGGTCCTCGACCCAATACACAGAATTATCAACACAGTACAATCAAAGGCACAACCTCTCATTCGACAAATCCTGCTCAAGATCCCTGATTGATTAACCCTCGGAGATCTCGTCAAATATCCTTGGTTAATTAACCCCGATACCAACGTTTAAAACAAGTTGAAACAAACTTTCAGAAATACGAATCGCGGTCTATATCAAGACCAACATTTTAAAGCGAGTTGGGAGAACTTTGAATTACGAAAATCATTTGGTAACGGGGTCTTAGATATCACTCAAATATCCATTACCAAAAAGCCTGCCAGGCGCCTCCCTTGCACACCTGTGCACCGGCGTTCACTCCACTATGTTGGCCGCCCCTTGAACATGTCACCGCGCCGGCAATCACTCCCGCAAGAGCCGTCCCTTGCACGCGCATTAGGTAACACCGGTGTTCACCAACCATATGGCGCCGCACATTGCAGCGTACACCAGGCCGGAGTACACGCCCCGCCCTCAGAGGTTCCTGGATACGACGTTTCTCACAACAAGTATCCACATTGTTTAACATCAAGCACACAGACAAACGTTACAACAATTATTAACTCAGTACACCAAGTCACACATATTATCCGTCAGTCCATAACCACACAGCTAAATAATATCAAACAGGTTATTAATCAAAACTCAATCACAATAAGCCTTCAGGCATAACCAACCAACATCGCACATATATCCCAATATTGCGACTCAACCGAATATATATAACCTTACTATATTATATGAATAAGTATAGTTCATCCATCAATCCAAGTTGAGTACGTCAACTAGTGTTAGCATTCATCGCTCGGCATTCACTGGCATAGGCATATATATCAATATACGTATATACATACATATATTTAATATATAAATATATATAAATATATATATATATATACACACACACACATATATATATATATATATATATATATATATACATATAAATTCATACACTTCGACAACAATGATTTCACGCAGTTACAATTCGTATATCAAGGTACTTGCCTTGGTAATCTCTCGCGAATACTCCGAAAATACGGTTGATTGGAAAAATCCGGAACTCCAATGAAAACGACGATCGGAAAGGCTCAACACCGGATTATCGTAGGGAATTCGTCCCTAATATCATATCATCAAATAAACAATAAATCAAATGAGGAAAAATATCGCAAAACGACCGAATCTCCCTCAGCGACATTTTCCCAGACACCTTGAAGGCATCAATTGAAAACTCATATAAATGACGAATCGGACATGACAAAACCATGGAAAGATGATGAAATTGATAGAATACAACTTAATCTACAATTATCCATCAGTAATCTAAGTTCATATGGCTCGAACGAATGAAATCTATCAAGATCCCCAAATTTCCCAAAGTTTAGATTTTAGGAAAAACTGACCTTGATTCGGTCGATTGAAGGATGTTATGGAATGATCAATCAATTATATGAACTCAGGAACTTCATGGATTTGTTGTTCAACAACATGCCTACTTGCTCTCAAAACATCTGGCCGCGGAAAGAAAAGAAGGAAATGAAAAATGGGTTGAAACAGGGCTGCTCGGTCAAATATATAGGCAGACCGCCCTAGCGTGCGCTAGCGGGCCGGCCTTGGTCCAGTCCAGAGGCTCCTGGACTGATCCCCTCGCCCAGGTAGCGCGCGCTGGCTGCCGAGCAGCGTGTGCTATGTCTGTCGGTTAGTACTCGTAGCGATCGGCCATAGCGTGCGCTACCGGCCAACCCTCCGGAGTCCAGAACCTCATGGGCCTCACTGCCCGGCCCAGGTAGCGTGCGCTGGATGCCGCATAGTGTGCGCTACGCCTGCCGGTTAGCGCGCGCAGCCTCCCGGCAGTAGCGTACGCTATGCCGGTCCCTGTCGCGCCCTTCCGGCCAGCGCCCAGCTGCCGTGCCGGTTCCTCCCACAACCGTCCGGCCAGCGCCCAGCTGCAGTGCCGGTTCCTCCCGCAACTGTCCGGCCAGTGCCCGGCTTGTAATATCCGTAATTTTTCCATTTTTAGCAGTTTCCATTTTTGGTGTATGTCTATTTTTATCGACTCGCTTGTAACCGTTTCGACATTTCGAATCTACTTTGTTCTTAGAGTTTTTCCATTTGGACGAGTTTTGATGATGTTTTCACGTAATCTCATTTTATGATATGTTTTGCCGTATGAACGTTCGATTCTCGTAAAACTCGTTCGTTTCCGTTGTTTCTTGGTTTGTACAAGTCCTTATGGTTGAGTTGGTCATGTTGAGACTTCCGGTTTGTAAATCCGACGTCGTATCGTGATTTTCGGACGCTTGGGTCATTTTCGTAATTTCCTATAAATTTAGGGAAATTTATCTCCTCGTCGTATTTTGGATTCCTCGGTAGTTGGGAGTGCATTTACTTTCGAGCACTCAACTTCCTTGTTATGAATACCTCGTATTTACACTTTTGATTCTATCCTCGTGTTGTAGTTCGCCGTCGAATCGATATGCGAATTGGTGTTGAATCGGGTGCATTACGTGCATAACGACGTTATGCATGATACATAACGACGTTATGACCCTTCACAATTTAGTAGACATTTGGTTACGACGTTAAGACATTGGGTTACGTACGTAACCATCATAACGTACGTTAACAGCTTGTGTTAACGTACGTAACGCGCTGTCAGCGTTTTTAAACCTGACTTAACCTCAGTAAGTTTCTTTTCATTCTTATTCAACCCTTCTCGCGACGTGAGTGTTCTTGAGTGCATTTGGAGCGATTTGTCCAGAACAATCCGTGGATTTCCTTTAGAGATTGATTATTGTGTACCAAGGGAGATTAATCTACAACATTCACATCTTCCATCAGTCGAATCCAAGGTAATTCCTCAGGAACCCTAATTTTGTCGTTTTTGGGGGATTTCGGGATTTTAGGGTTTAATTCCGAATTGTTCATATATATTACGATATTCTTCACCGATTGTGATTATTGAATGATTCCAAATCCAGTTTCCTTGATTTTAATCCGTGAATTATCAATACGGGGAGATTTTGCGTAAACCCTCACCCGTATTGATTGAACGTCTTTTGTCGTTAATTGTAATCGGGGTTTTGGGAGTATTCCTTTCGATTATTGATGTCCGTTGGGACTGAGTTATGCTAATTCTTCGTTTAGGAACCGCTGCTTTCCATTCGGATCATCCGTAGTCATTTTCACTTCCGATTCTTCAAGAATGTCTCAAAGGCAAGTACTTTACATTTGTTTACATGTTCTAGTATTTGAATTATGGCTGTATCGTGGTTGTTGTGGATGGTTATGTGTATGTTCACCTAGGGACGGTCCGACGGGGCCTCTAGGGATACGTATTGCCGTGAGTGTGCGTATCGCGAACTGTGGTTAGCCACCTGGGATGTCCGACGGGACTCTGCGGGTACGGTGGCCGTGAGTCTCGTACTCAACGGTTAACTTTGAATTGTGATTTGTTGGAGATAATGTGTTTTGTGATTGTAAATATTCCGAATATAAAATGTTTTCTAAAATGACTTTTTGGCGCATATATTCATCGATTAGAATGTAGTTCAAATGGATTGTACTTGCACTAGCGATTGTCGCTAACCCTTAAATGGGGAAATACTTTTGTATTTCGTATTGATCGTGGGGATAAACGAGCACTCGGGACGTATGAGGATGATGGGAAAGCATGATATTGTCCAAGATTTGATTTTCGATGTTATGTCCGGTTACTATTGATGTCTCGATTTTGGGATTTATGTATTATAAAATTGGTTTAAGTACTCGAGTACTTCTGCTTTGAAATTGTTAATGTGGTGTTCCCGCTTTTGGGAAATGGATTTGATGTCGAATTTAATGGTCGGTTTGTAGTCTTTTATTTGAATTGTCGTTTTATTAAGGATAGTTTTTCGTTGTCGAATGTCTTGTTGTTATGATAGCTGGTGGATTCCACGGTGTGGGTCCACGGCGCTATAATATGCTGAACGTCTTGGGGGTGTTACGAAAAATGGTATCGAGCTTAGGTTTATGGATACCAGGTGTCGGTCATTCGGGTCTAGTTAAGTGTCGTTTTGGGACGATCACCGCTATGCCATCATCTCGATGCGCGGTGCTCGTAAGTTTTCCTAACTTGACTCGTTTCACCGCTCGCTCTATTCTGTCTTAGTATCTTTTGCGTTTTGCGTTTGAATTGTACTTACCCGTTGCTTCTTGAATTCCTGGCGGTAGAGGACGCGACGCCTTGTCGCGACGCGGTAGGGACGTGGCGCGGCCGGTGGGGCGGCCATGTCCGATCACTCGAACCGATTCGGCGATGCCCTCTTTGTCGAGCAGTGTTCCCCTAGTTCCGGAGGTCACAGACCACCGCTAGCTCCTAATGCTCATGAGAATGTTGGAGTGGCCAACATATTACGGCAAGTAGCGAACCGGATGACGCCATCGACTCAGCCGCTCGGTCGGCCATGCTAATGCCAACCCGGTTCCGCCTACTGATCCGGCAATGATAAGCTACTTCGGGACGTGATTCGTATGCGTCCTCCGCAGCTTGATGGTGCTTCCACCCTTACGGTTGGGAGAATTGGCTATTCGAGATAGAGAAAGTGTTTGAGGTCGCTAATTGCCCCGAGGAGAGGAAAGTACCCATCGCCAAGTACTTCCTCGCCAAGGAGGCTGACGTGGTGGCAAGCGGTGAAACCGCGTGGCCGGGCAACTACGTGGGCGAGTTTTGAGATCCGATGGAAGACGAATCATCGCCCTCGCTGAAAGAGGAGGATCCGAGCCTTCTTTGAGGCTAAGCCCCAAGATGTTCCTATTTCTCAAGCTATCAAGGACTACAATCAACAGTTACATTATGTGAGAAACCAAGTCCGCGATGAGCTTGATAAGATCCGCCACTTTGACATGCGGATGAAACCGAGAGTGCGCCACTACATGTCTGGTCTGGGGTGCACGACTTTGAAAGAATATCAGAATAAGGCGATGGCTTATGAGATGTCGTTTTCTGCGACAGAGACGGCAACCGAAGGAAAGAAACAGAAAACCGCCGGTCAGTTTTCGGGAGGCAAGTCAGGAGGGTATCCGAAGACTCAGTCTGGTTCGCGAGTCTTCGGGGGTCAGTCGCCATCAGTTCGTCGAGGAAACGGTTCTAGGTCTGCTCCTGCTGGTTCCGTTCGTGGTCCTACGTGCTTCAACTGCAGTCGTCCGGGTCACATGATGAGTGAGTGTGATAGGCCTCCGATCCAGTGCCTTGCTTGTGGTCGTATGGGTCACCGTGCTAAGTTTTGTACGGATACAGCTGGCCCAGATTACTCGATATCTCGCTCCAGTGCAGAGAGCCGAGTGTGAATCGTGCACCGGCGCTTCCTCATCCGCAGCAGAGTTTTGGTAGAGGTCGAGGTTGTGGTCACCTTCTAGAGGGGAGCTTCTAGTGCGGGGTGCTTCCGCCCCGTGTGTATGAGATGAGGCGAGCGGAGATCCCGACGCGACGGTGGCTACAGTACCGTCCCACATCCTCGACCATCCTGTTTGAGCTTTGTTCGATTCTCGTGCTACTCATTCTTTTATATCTATGGACTGTGTGCGCCCGCATGTTGATTGCCTTGTTGCTTGTGAGCCTTTTGTTGTTAAACTTCCTAGCGGGGATAGCATCGTGGGGACCGTGAGATTAGAGATTTTTCCGTGAGTATCGCGAGGGATTGGCTTTCTAACTGATTGCGGTAGATATTAGAGATGAGGATTTGATTCGGTGAGGATTGGTGGACCGTCATGGGCGATCATGAATTATAGAACGAGGATGCTTCGATGTTAGCCTCGATGGTACCGAGCATTCTTTGTGGGGCGAAGCGGGTAGCCGAGATTACCGATCAGCGCTTTGAGGGCGGTGAGACTCCTTCGGGGAGGTTGCACGGGCTATTGGTGTTACGCTTTGAGATCGGAAGAAGGGGAGTCGAGCTCTGTCTATTCCGGTAGTATGTGAGTATCCCGACGTCTTTCCGGATGAGTTGCCGGTTTGCCGCCGGCCGAGAGGTTGAGTTTACCGTCGATCTAGAGCGGGTGGCAAAGACCTATCTCTAAGACGCCATACCGTATGGCGCCCGCCGAGATGCTTGAGTTGAAGAAACAGTTGGGAGAGTTGCTAGACATGGGTATATTCGACCGAGTGCTTCGCCTTGGGGCGCACCGGTCCTATTTGTAAAGAAGAAGGATGGGTCACTTCGTTTGTGCATCGACTACCGAGAGTTGAACAAAGTGACCATCAAAAACAAATATCCACTCCCGAGGATTGATGACTTGTTTGATCGATTGCAAGGAGCGACCGTGTTTTCAAGATTGATTTGAGATCGGGGTATTATCACCCGAGTGAAGGATACCGATATTAGAAGACGGCCTTTCGGACGAGATACGGTCACTACGAGTTTGTGGTTATGCCTTTTGGGCTAACCAACGCACCACCGTGTTCATGCACTTATGAACAAAGTCTTTATCGAGTACCTCGATAAGTGTGTAGTCGTTTTTATCGATGACATCTGATTTACTCGAGGAGCGAGGAGGAGCACGCCCGTCATTTGCATATTGTGTTAGATATTTTGAGAACTCGGCATCTTTTGCGAAGTTCTCAAAGTGCGAGTTTTAGTTACGGAAGTTATGTTTCTCGGTCATGTGATCTCGGCCGAGGGTGTTCGTGTGGACCCACATAAGGTAGAGGTGTTGGATTGGGCGCCGCCAAGAACGTGAAAGAGGTCCGTAGTTTTACGGGATTAGCCGGTATTATCGTAGATTCGTCGAGGGTTCTCTAAACTCGCTCGACCGGCCGACTCATTGTTACTGAAGTCGAGAGAAGTTTGTGTGGACCGATGAGAGCGTAATAGTTTTGAGGAGTTGAAGAAGCGGTTGACGACCGCTCCGTTTGGCCTTACCGAGTGGTAATGATGGTTTCTCGGTTATAGTGATGCTTCGGCCAAGGGCTCGGATGTGTACTTATGCGGACGGAGGACGATTGCTTATGCTTCCGTCGGTTGAAACCCTATGAATTGAATTACCCTACGCACGATCTTGAGTTGGCCGCATTGTTTTTGCGTTGAAGATTTGGCGTCATTACTTGTGTGGCTCGTCGTGTCGATTTTCACCGATCACAAGAGCACAAGTACATTTTCACGCAGAAAGAGCTTAATATGAGGCAGAGGAGGTGGTTGGAATTGATTAAGGATTACGATCTCGAGATCCTTTATCATCCGGGCAAGGCTAATGTGGTAGCAGACGCCTTGAGCCGGAAATCAGTATCGCTTCGAGCGCTTGAGTTGCTTACGGCCCAGTCAGGACTTCAGCGTGATTTTATGAAGCTGAGCATTGAGATTGTACTGCCAGAGAGTTCCGGGCAGTTGCGTACTCTTGAGATTTCTTCGTCTCTGGTCGAGGACATTAAATCGGGACAGTTGGAGGACCCGATGTTTATTCAGCTTCGGGAGAGTGTAGAGAAGGGGAAAGCCCCGGGATTTGTTATTCATGAGGATGGAGTGTTGAGATTCCGAGGTCGGTTGTGTGTTCCGAACGACTCGGAATTGAGACAGAATATCATGCGAGAGGCTCATGCGTCACCTTACTCAGTCCATCCGGGCTCGAGTAAAATGTATAAAGATATGAGGAAAAATTTCATGAGGAACGATATGAAGAAAGAGGTAGTTCAGTTTGTAGCTAAGTGTTTGACTTGTCAGCAAGTCAAGATTGAGCATCAGCGGCCAGCCGGATTATTGAAACCACTTCCCGTTCCGGAATGGAAGTGGGAGGACATCTCTATGGATTTTGTCACGAGTTTACCGAGGACGAAGACTGGTATGAATATGGTATGGGTGATTGTAGACCGACTGACTAAGTCGGCACATTTTCTGGGCATCAAGGATACTTGGGGTCCGGAAAAGCTGGCTCGTATTTTTATCACTCAGATAGTGAGGCTTCATGGTACGCCGAGGACCATTATTTCGCAGAGATGGCCGATTTGTATCGCATTTTGGCAAAAGTGCATAAGGCATTGGGGACTCGGCTACGTTTGAGCACTTCGTTCCATCCCTGCATCGACAAGGGCCCAACGTACCATTCGGACGTTCGAGGATTTGTTGCGCGCGTGTGCGTTAGATCGAGTAGTAATTGGGAGGAGCATTTGGCCTTAATTGAGTTTACTTATAATAACGGTGCACGCGTCGATTAAGATGGCACCATATGAGGCACTTTATGGCCGACGTTGCGATCACCGATATGTTGGGATGAGCCGTCCGATTTGGTTGGCACCGAGCCGGATCCGTGTTGGAGACGAGGGAGAAAATCGAATTGATTAGAAAGAGGATGTTGGTCGCCAGAGTCGACAAAAGTCTTACGCGGATGTTAGGCGTAGACCTTTGGAGTTTGAGGTGGGGATCATGTTCTGTTGAGAGTGTCTCCGACGAAGGAGTCTTCCGTTTTGGGAAGAAGGGGAAACTCACCGAGATATATTGGACCTTTCGAGGTATTGAGAGAGTCGGTGAGTTAGCGTGCCGTTTGGCTTTACCTCCGTCGCCGAGTCATGTACATAGCGTATTTCACGTTTCCCGATTGAGGAAGTGCGTTCGGACCCGTCCCACATTATTGACTTTGGGGACGTGGAGATTGAGAAGGATATTACGTTTGAAGAGAGGCCCGTCGAATTTTGGAGCGTCGTGACAAGCGGTTAAGGCACAAAACCATTCCTTTGGTTAAGGTGCAATGGTCGAGGCACGGAGTAGAAGAAGCGACGTGGGAGCTAGAGGAGGATATGCGTTCGAGATACCCCGAGCTTTTTGATTCTTAAGTTTCGACGAAACTTTATTTTAGAGGGGAGAATGTAATATCCGTAATTTTTCCATTTTTAGCGATTTCCATTTTTGGTGTATGTCTATTTTTATCGACTCGCTTGTAACCGTTTCGACATTTCGAATCTACTTTGTTCTTAGAGTTTTTCCATTTGACGAGTTTTGATGATGTTTTCACGTAATCTCATTTTATGATATGTTTTGCCGTATGAACGTTCGATTCTCGTAAAACTCGTTCGCTTCCGTTGTTTCTTGGTTTGTACAAGTCCTTATGGTTGAGTTGGTCATGTTGAGACTTCCGGTTTGTAAATCCGACGTCGTATCGTGATTTTCGGACGCTGGGTCATTTTCGTAATTTCCTATAAATTTAGGGAAATTTATCTCCTCGTCGTATTTTGGATTCCTCGGTAGTTGGGAGTGCATTTACTTTCGAGCACTCAACTTCCTTGTTATGAATACCTCGTATTTACACTTTTGATTCTATCCTCGTGTTGTAGTTCGTCGTCCGAATCGATCGTGCGTAAGTGGTGTTCGTAATCGGGTTCTGCTACGCATAACGACGTTATGCATGATACATAACGTGCGTTATGACCCTTCACAATTTAGTACAGACATTTGGTTACGACGTTAACGGCATTGGGTTACGACGTAACCATCATAACGCACGTTAACGGCTTGTGTTAACGCACGTAACGCTACCGGCGCTTTTAAACCCGACTTAACCTCGGTAAGTTTCTTTTCATTCTTATTCAACCCTTCTCGCGACGTGAGTGTTCTTGAGTGCATTTGGAGCGATTTGTCCAGAACAATCCGTGGATTTCCTTTAGAGATTGATTATTGTGTACCAAGGGAGATTAATCTACAACATTCACATCTTCCATCAGTCGAATCCAAGGTAATTCCTCAGGAACCCTAATTTTGTCGTTTTTGGGGGATTTCGGGATTTTAGGGTTTAATTCCGAATTGTTCATATATATTACGATATTCTTCACCGATTGTGATTATTGAATGATTCCAAATCCAGTTTCCTTGATTTTAATCCGTGAATTATCAATACGGGAGATTTTGCGTAAACCCTCACCCGTATTGATTGAACGTCTTTTGTCGTTAATTGTAATCGGGGTTTTGGGAGTATTCCTTTCGATTATTGATGTCCGTTGGGACTGAGTTATGCTAATTCTTCGTTTAGGAACCGTCGTTTTCCATTCGGATCATCCGTAGTCATTTTTCACTTCCGATTCTTCGAAGAATGTCTCAAAGGCAAGTACTTTACATTTGTTTACATGTTCTAGTATTTGAATTATGGCTGTATCGTGGTTGTTGTGGATGGTTATGTGTATGTTCACCTAGGGACGGTCCGACGGGGCCTCTAGGGATACGTATTGCCGTGAGTGTGCGTATCGCGAATCGTGGTTAGCCACCTGTGGATGTCCGACGGACTCTGCGAGTACGGTGGCCGTGAGTCTCGTACCAACGGATAACTTTGAATTGAGATTTGTTGCAGATAATGTGTTTTGTGATTGTAAATATTCGAATATAAAATGTTTTCTAAAATGACTTTTTGGCGCATATATTCATCCGATTAGAATGTAGTTCAAATGGATTGTACTTGCACTAGCATTGTCGCTAACCCCTTAAATGGGGAAATACTTTTGTATTTCGGTATTGATCGTGGGGATAAACGAGCACTCGGGACGTATGAGGATGATGGGCAAGCATGATATTGTCCAGTATTTGATTTTCGATGTTATGTCTGTCGGTTACTATTGATGTCTGATTTTGGGATTTATGTATTATAAAATTGGTTTAAGTACTCGAGTACTTCCTGTTTGAAATTGTTAATGTGGTGTTCCCGTTTTGGGAAATGGATTTGATGTCAGAATTTAATGGTCGGTTTGTAGTCTTTTATTTGAATTGTCGTTTTATTAAGGATAGTTTTTCGTTGTCGAATGTCTTGTTGTTATGATAGCCTGGTGGATTCCACAGTGTGGGGTCCACGGCGCTGTAATATGCCCTGAACGTCTTGGGGGTGTTACACGGCTACCGTGGCCTGACGACTCGATTCCTAAAAACACACGGAACGAACACGACAAAACGCTCGCGGACAACAACATCGATCCGAAATGAAAATAATATACAACAAATCACCACATATGACCATAAACACAAAATCGATTGTCGAGAAAAATAATACCAACGATCGAAAATCGAGAAATTTCCGGTCTAAAAAAGAAAAGAAAAATTCGAATTAATCAGAATAAAAATCTCGGATATTACATTCTACCTCCTTTAAAATAAGTTTCGTCCCGAAACTTAAAATAGAGAGCGGCGGAACAATCAAGGAAATAACTACTTGCTCAGCCCCAAAACATCACGAGCAATGTGCGAATGCGTGGTTCTAGAAATACAATGAACGAACCTAGCAAGTATCTGGTACGTGAGTTGAGGCGATAAAAATGTATGTGAACACGATAAGTAGAGGTGGAGGAGTATGAATTTGGAGACAAAAGCTCCAAGAGTTAAGAAAATCACAAAATGGCTCAGACGTCCTGAAACCATGTTTCGAGCTCGACCAACCGCATCCAAGCTCATAACACATTCGGAAATGTTAATTGCACGCGTGGGAATAATAGTTTCGAACAAAATTTTGCAAGGATCAAGTTCAGATGCGGAAAGACCACAATAATCCATGGAGTCTGACAAAACAAATCTGAAATTCATTCGGAGGACGGTAGGCTAGGTAGAACATGGTAGTTTAAAATCGTCGAGAGGATCACAATTGAATTACCAACAATGAAAGGTCACACAATACCGGAAAACTAAGAAAAGTACGGGTAATACACTCCCCCATACTAAAAAGACATTACGACCCCCGAAACTTAGAACAAAAAGAGTTGGAAACGTAAAGCAATGAAACAAAAAACGATCGAAGTCACGATTGTTGGAACCAGCAATGATTAAGACACAGTACAAGATCTTTATTCTCTCATACTAGAATCTTCAGAAGGAAACATAGGGTTTCGGGACACTCTCCGGTCACTTGCTCTATTCTCCAATAGGGTAGCATTCTTTGCCAATTCGGAAACTATCTCACAGTGTTTCTCCCGATGACCTTCACACGCGCACCGGTAACAAGTCAAGAGTGGAAAGGGACAATTTGCACGATCATGTCGCTGATGGTTGCAGCTGAAGCACCTTCTCTTCTTACCGAGAGTCACCCATGCTGGGTTGGGATTCCCAGCGCTCACTCCCGATCGCGAAAACGACGCGTTCGAACGACGTGGGGGTTTGGGAGCCTTAGACTCTTCACCGACCAAAAATATCCCAGATGTCCTCGGTCTCTTCGCTTCGCTCGTGGGCTCGACTACTGAGGAGATTTCATAGGATATCGTTTGATTTTGATACTCCCTCACCGTAGCATGAATCGTTGTCGTACAAACCACCTCGCCGATTCCATTTCCATCATCACGTCTACGTCCACCGAGGCTCGACATACTAATGCAAATAATACCGTTCAACAATATAAATTAATCAGTTGTACCATATACCACAATTATCAATACGCAGTTTAGTTAGCATTCTTAGAATAACGGTAATATCGTAAAGCACAAAGTTTTCTGAAGTCAATTTCGAGTCCTTTACGTGGACGATCATTATATGTATGCACTTAATGAAAATAAATTTTTGAAAGAAAGAGGGCTAGTCACGTTACGCCCTAGACTTGTAAATACTGTCTTTTATTTCGGAAGAGTAAGCTTATACAACGACTCTAAAAATTATTTTCGAGTAATGTATAAAAGAAAAATTGAAAATTGAATTGTAACTAATTTGAAATATTTCAAAAGTGTTGAGTCCCAAATACCACAATTTTGAAAATCTTTCCTCTTCTACCAAAATATTTATTCAAAAGAATTTTCCACCGAGATATGTGACCATTTGACACGACGACATTAAATCATGGCTTTTCACAATGTTAGAAAATTTCAAAGCACCACTTTAAAATGTTCGTGATATTACAGCGCCGTGGGCCCCGCGCCGGAACCCACCAGGCTAATTTTTTTAAAAAAAAAATGTTCAAAATTCCAAAAAGACCGATGACGGTAATATTTTCAAATACCCACAAAAGTCATTTATAAAATATCAAATACCGTCATAAGAATACCATCAAAACGTGCAAGACCAAAATATCAAAACTCGGTTTAGGGAACCGGTTTTAGGAAATAGAACTCGGTTTGCATGATACCAAAAGCCATCTCAAAATATTCACGTAGCGGATAAAATTAACACTGAAAGATTTACTCTAATGAAATGTAGAAATCGATAAATATGCTCGACTTCCGAAGCATACTACATAACCATTTTTACTCGGACCGTATACGCATGCTATATCCTAAAACAATAATATCACCAACAAGTTCCAATCCCTAGTTCACATTAAACACATTAGCACAATATAATCAAATACGTATATAAAGGGACTTACGATCGGGAGACTTACCATCACGGATTGCTTGAAGATGATGTCGGAACCACGATACTAATCACAACTCTGATGCGCGCGACTTACAACGGACATGGACTTGACCCAACGACCTAGGTTTTTCGCAAACCTAAGCTCTGATACCATATATGTAACACCCCCAGAATACGACCGGGAATGTCACACGTCGTAGACCCTTATCACAAGGATCTACCAGGCTAAACTCCAAAAGACTACTCAATGATTGACCGACCGGGGTCAAAATTAATTACAAAGTAGACCGACAAGGTCATTAAACAATTCAGAAACTAACTAAATTTACTTCTCAATGACAATAATAAACTTGAACCCAGAAAGAAATGACAACTTAATTTAATGAATGAAAACTACACCCATGCAAGGGTGGATACTCGACCGAAAGAGAAATACCAACCAAAATGAAACAAAAGAAAAAGACTCCGATTCTTGTGTGATTCGCATCGTCATCTTGCATCTCCTTCCAAGACAATCCCGTGACTGCTCCCGAGCTGCCAAAACCTGAGCGTATAACAGGCACCCACCCCCCGAAAACCCGGGGGTTAGCAAACTGGAATTTTGCTAGTGCAAGTACATAATATACAAGATATACGAACAATAACAACACAAAACTCAACAGTCGTGAAGCCTTAACATAAACCACACACTCCCATAGTCAACATAGAATAGCATCACATACACAAGGTGAAAGATAATCACATTGTCATATTCTCTTTACGGAACATAACACCAATGAAACTTTAAACGAGCCCAAGGAGTCAGAAAAATCCCTTTTTATAAAAGGAAAAGTATTTTGATAAGAAAGTTTGAAAACATTATTATTGACTCGGGCCATCTTGGGGTTTCGAAAATCAAATGGGAATACTTTTAGAAAATACTTCAAAAGCTCTCGGGTCCTCGACCCAACATGTGGAAAATAATTTGTAAGAAAACCATTACAACGTTATTCGGGGTCCTCGACCCAATTTATAAAATACTATCACAAGCGAATCATTACAACATCTCATGGGGTTCTCGGCCCAATCCAAATAATATCATCACGAGATCAAATCTCAACATCCCACGGGGTCCTCGGCCCAATACACAGAATTATCAACACAGTACAATCAAAGGCACAACCTCTTAATCGACAAATCCTGCTCAAGACCCATGATTAATTAACCCTCGGAGATCTCGTCAAATATCCTTGGTTAATTAACCCTGATACCAACATTTAAAACAAGTTGAAACAAACTTTCAGAAATACGAATCGCGGTCTATATCAAGACCAATATTTTAAAGCGAGTTGGGAGAACTTTGAATTACGAAAATCATTTGGTAACGGGGTCTTAGCTATCACTCAAATATACGTTACCAATAAGCCTACCAGGCGCCTCCCTTGCACACCTATGCACCGGCGTTCACTCCACTATGTTGGCCGCCCCTTGAACATGTCACCGCGCCGGCGATCACTCCCGCAAGAGCCACCCCTTGCACGCGCATTAGGTAACACTGGTGTTCACCAACCATATGGAGCCACACATTGCAGCGTACACCAGGCCGGAGTACACACCCCGCCCTCAGAGATTCCCGGATACGACGTTCCTCACAACAAGTATCCGCATTGTTTCAAACATCAAGCACACAGACAAACGTTACAACAATTATCAACTCAGTACACCAAGTCACACATATTATCCGTAATTCCATAACCACACAGCTAAATAATATCACGCACGTTATTAATCAAAACTCAATCACAATAAGCCTTCAGGCATAACCAATCAACACCGCACATATATCCCTATATTGCGACTCAACCGAATATATATATATATAGATAGATATATATAAAACCTTACTATATTATATGAATAAGTATAGTTCATCCATCAATCCAAGTTGAGTACGTCAACTAGTGTTAGCATTCATCGCTCGGCATTCACCGACATAGGCATATATATCAATATACATATATACATACATATATTTAACATATAAATATATATAAATATATATATATATATATATACATATATATATATATATATACACATAATACATACGTATAAATTCATACACTTCGACAACAATGATTTCACGCAGTTACAATTCGTATATCAAGGTACTTGCCTTGGTAATCTCTCGCGAATACTCCGAAAATATGGTTGATTGGAAAAATCCGGAACTCCAATGAAAACAACGATCGGAAAGGCTCAACACCGGATTATCGTAGGGAATTCGTCCCTAATATCCTATCATCAAATAAACAATCAATCACACGAGGAAAGACATCTCAAAACGACCGAATCTCCCTCAGCGACATTTTCCCGGACACCTTGAAGGCATCAATTGAAAACTCATATAAACGACGAATCGGACATGACAAAACCATGGAAAGATGATGAAATTGATAGAATACAACTTAATCTACAATTATCCATCAGTAATCTAAGTTCATATGGCTCGAACGAATTAAATCTATCGAGATCCCCAAATTTCCCAAAGTTTAGATTTTAGGAAAAACTAACCTTGATTCGGTCGATTGAAGGATATTATGGAATGATCAATCAATGATATGAACTCAGGAACTTCATGGATTTGTTGTTCATCAACATTCCTCCTTGCTCTCAAAACCTCTAGCCGCGGAAAGAAAAGAAGGAAATGAAAAATGGGTTGAAACAGGGCTGCTCGGCCAAATATATAGGCAGACAGCCCTAGCGTGCGCTAGCGTGCCGGCAGCGTGCGCTAGCGGGCCGGCCTTGGTCCAGTCCAGAGGCTCCTGGACTGATCCCCTAGACAGCCCTAGCGTGCCGAGCAGCGTGCGCTACGTCTGCCGGTTAGCGCGCGCAGCGACCGGCCGTAGCGTGCGCTACCGGCCAACCCTCCGGAGTCCAGAACCTTAGGGGCCTCACTGCCCGACCCAGGTAGCGTGCGCTGGATGCCGCATAGCGTGCGCTACGCCTGCCAGTTAGCACGCTCAGCCTCCCGGCAGTAGCGTATGTTATGCCGGTCCCTGCCGCGCCCGTCCGGCCAATGGCCAGCTGCCGTGTCGGTTCCTCCCGCAACCGTCCGGCCAGCGCCCAGCTGCAGTGCCGGTTCCTCCCGCAACCGTCCGGCCAGTGCCTGGCTGCCATGGCCTGACGACTCGATTCCTAAAAACACACGGAACAAACACGACGAAACACTCGCGGACAACAACATCAATCCGAAATGAAAATAATATACAACAAATCACCACATATGACGATAAACACAAAATCAATTGTCGAGAAAAATAATACCAATGCTCGAAAACCGAGAAATTTCCGGTCTAAAAAAAGAAAAATTCAAATTAATCAGAATAAAAATCTCGGATATTACATCTAGCTCACTCTTCTGTGGTTGAACACTATCCACATGAGATATATGACTGAGAAATCGACTCAAATCTGTAAATGAGGTGATAGAGTATAGATGACAATTATTAGATATATAGGATAAAAAAAAGACAATTATTAGATATATGTTTATCGAGCAGCAGACTCATAATTATACATATAAATCTGAAAAAATGGCACAGACTGGTATATATATCATTATTACTGCTTTCTAATCACATTCTTTGCACATATAAATAGAGACTTTTCTTTATATTTCTTCATCACGTTCTATTCTTTGTCAACCCACCAAAACAGAAGATGATAGAAGTAAAGTGAAAGAAAATCTCATTAGATATCTAGGAGCCAAAAAAAAAAAGACAATTATTAGATATATGTTTATTAAGTAGCAGACTCATAATTAGATATTAGATGAGCAGCAGACTCGTTTAGAAAGTTCAAGAAAAGTCATACATGTAGAGCGTGATGGTGCTACTGAAGTGGCCCTTCTGTCCTGCTCAAATGCATTGGATCGAGAACTCGACATCAAAGATGAAGAACCAGAATACATCTTCTCATATTCACCATATAGAGAATAAAGTGCTACTCGAACCTCTCTTATATTCGGCTCAACTTCATGTGGTGGACAAATTCTAGGGAAACAGTGTTCAATGGCCAACATTTTCAGTCGAGGATCCAGAATTACGGCTATGGACATCAGAAGATTATACTCGCCCCAATACTTATCAAAATTTAGCTTCATATTTGCAACCATACACACAATAAATTGATCTGGATCAGTAGCCTTACTATCTAGAAGCTCCTTAATCTTGCAAACTTCTACCAAATACAAATTTGCAGTCGGACAATCATTGCCGGACATGACATGAGTTGATTCCCAAAATGCTTGTAAAACTGAACATACCTTTTCCACCTTTATCCAATCTTCTTCATTTGGACATAAACCAAACTCCACGTCTCTTTCCTTATAATTTGAAAAGCACTCTTTGAACTTTAGAGCACACACTAACATCTCAAAGGTAGAGTTCCACCTAGTTTTGCAATCATAAAGAAGTACCCTATCCGGCAAAGAAGCTTGTTCTACCGCTTTTGCAAATTCCAAGCGTCGAGAGTCACTCTTGTTGATGTAATCTTCAGCATTCCTAATAGTACCAACTATCTCGGTAATCATACTCAGACCATCTTGAACCAACAAATTAAGGATGTGGGCGTAACATCTCACGTGAAACAACCTCCCTTGAAGAGACAAGGATCTAGTTTTAGAAAAAGTAGACTTCAAACTCCTGATACAAGTGTCGTTGTTTCTTGCATTATCAACTGACAAGGTGTAAACCTTGCTCTCCACCCCCAACCTCTTAGGCATTTTAATATTTCATCGGCAATGATAATGCCTGGTAGAGGGGGAGGAAGGTGAACAAAGTTTAATACCCTCTTCTGTAGTTTCCAGGTGTCATCAACCCAATGCCCTATTAAGACCATATACTCGATCTTCTGATTTTTGGACTTCCATAAATCAGTAATTAGACTAATTTTATGAACCTTATTAAACAATTATTTCAACTTCTCCATTTCTGTTTCAAATACAGCAAAACAATCATTTTTGTTGCAACATGAGTTATCCTAGTCCAGTTAGGCATTCCTCTTCTCATCATTATATTAAACCCATCTTTCTAAACGATTGTAAAAGGATGCTCATGCATACAAATCCATTCTGCTGCACTTTCTTTCATTGCTGCCATATCAAACTTCCCGGAATAAAGATAAGAGTGCCCAGGTGTAGCCAAAGTACCAGCTGGAAAATTAAGCTTAGATTGCTTATCTTCATCTGCTGATTTTGCTCTTTTCAGTTTAACACACTCGGCTATGTGTCGGCCCAGGTTAGTAGTGCACCCACCTTTGTAATATGGGATTTTCTAAGAGCAATGGAAACACCGCACTACCCTACTTTTCACCCCATTTTTCTCAACCATAGTCTCCTCAAAAT
Organism: Orobanche coerulescens; assembly: GCA_033398695.1. Lineage (NCBI taxonomy): Eukaryota > Viridiplantae > Streptophyta > Magnoliopsida > Lamiales > Orobanchaceae > Orobanche > Orobanche coerulescens. The sequence goes on along the minus strand of CM065815.1, from coordinate 81,087,614 downwards.
GGTGCCATACTCGTGATTTCTTTTGTATTTTTTGGTCTATGCGCATCAAGACCATCTCCAGCTGCTATATTCGGAGCACCATTCTCTACAATGTCACCATTCACATCAGCAGAGTTTTTGGATTCTGCATTTTGATCATCCTCTACAATGTGCTCCATCCCTAATTTTTGATTCCCCATATATGCAAATAATTCATCAGCAGAATCAACACTACCAATGATTTCCAACCCATGTATGTTTTCACCTTTCGGTGCCACTGAACTAAATTCTCGAGCAGACATCTACAAACCTTGATTAATTAAAAGAAAATATATAATTAACAAACTAATATAATACCAGGACAAAACCAACAATATAATTAACAACAAGATAGTACACTCTTAATTAAAAAACTGGAATCAGCACTGCAAGACTGCAAAGAATATAAAAATAATATGAATGAACATCGACATATTCCCAGATCTCATATCATACTATAAAATCAAATAAAAACAGGAACAAAGAAAATCACGAAACACATGGGAATATAAACAAAGAAATATTTAGAATGGACAAAAATAGAAAATAAATATTGATGTGTGCGTCGGAAAATCCACTTCTTGGTAGGGAAACCGACCCGGTGGACTGTCGATCTAAAGTTCGATTTAACTTTTGTGGTCTTAATAAAAAAACAGACCGAAACTCAAAGAGAGGTGGTAGACCGAGAGACCTAGTATATTCATCCCTGTATTTGTTTATTCAAATGTATGTTTTTAATACTTGGCAAATTGGAAAGAAGAACCAAATGAGTATCTTCTATAGCTTACTGATCTCACTGTACTCAACATTTAGTGTACGCTATCCTCATACCAGTAGCGTGCGCTAAACATCATTGACTCGGCTTTTCCTGTTGGTATAAAATCGGATATTTGCGCCGTTTGTGCGGAAGCGTAAATAAATTGCGGAAAATAAAACGCACAAGGATTTATAGAGGTTCGGCTATTAATGAAGCCTACGTCCTCTCTCGATGTATCTTTTTCTTTAGGATTAAGATCAAAACCTCTATGCCTCTCTTCTATCGGTCGAGGGATTACCGTTACAAGCTCGTCTTCTATCGGTCCGAGTAAAACCGTTTTTCCTTTTCTATTGGATAAGGAATCAACCACTCTAGCTTTCTATGGGTACTAGATAGACCTCACTTAGATAGCAATTGTGATTCTAACAATGCCGGATACTTGATCCTAATAACACCGAATCCAATCGTATCTTTTTCTTTTACCTCTCGTGTATAAAGTTGAATGTATAAACACTCGAATTAACAATATATAGCTCAATATTACAACAACAATGTAAGTATATGAATCTCAGATGTATGACTCGTTTGCTTGAAGTTGTTGTACTCAAACAATATCATAGGAATGGTATTTATAGGCATTTTCCACAAACTAGCCGTTGCTGGCCGTTTTGACTTGCTAGCGTGCGCTAGTCTTCTTTATTAGCATGCGCTAACTCATTAGCGTGCCTGTAGCGTGCGTTAGACTGTTCCCAGTTTCAGTCCAGTAGCTTCGTTTCTTATTTAGCGTACGTTATGCCTTTTGCCTTATGTACGTAACCCTCTTGTATTAGCGTGCGTTAATAACTCATTGTAGCGTGCGCTAATCCAATATATCTGTTGCATGGATTGTCAAAGTATCCGTTTGATATGTTGACTTTGACCTGCTTTTCCCAACGTTCTGATTGACTTGATTCAAACTGCTTAGCGTGCGCTATTCCTTCTTTCTAGCGTGCGCTAATGCTGACTTCATTGCATACGCCATTCTGTGTTTGAATTCCTTCACAACGGTCACAAGACTTCGATAGCGTGCGTTAATAATAACGTGTAGCGTGCGCTATCTCATCAGCCGACTTCACTTCAGCTTACTTCGAACTTGGCTGATATGCAGTTGACTCCTTGTTAGCGTGCGCTAACATTTATGTCTTAGCGTGCGCTAGACATGCATTATGCTCAGCTTTTTGCGTCTTCGTTTTGCTTTGCCTCGATTTTGTTTTGTTGTTTATCAACTTTAATCATCAAAACACAAATTAAATAATGTGTGGAATAAATATTCCAACAATCTCCCCCTTTTTGATGATTACAAAATAACTCTTGAATTGGATAATCTGTAAAAAATAATATAAGTATATTTCTACGAATCAAAGTTTTCGGCTTTGATCGTTTCGTTAGTTTCTCCAATCCTTTTCTTTTTCTTCTTTTTCGACTTCTTCATTTTTCAATTTTTCAACTCCTTCGTTTTAACTCCCCTTTTTTGTATGCTTTCTTTTTTCTCTTCGACTTCTTCGATTTTATCCCAATTCATCTCTTTCTCATTTTTATCTCAATTCATCTCCTTCTCCCCCTTTTTGTTTTCATCATAAGATGACAAAATATAAGGTATAAAAATATAGAGCATAATGAAATATAAATATGCATGAAGCAAATGAATATGCATTAATAAGCAAAAAATACTCCCCCTGAATGTATTATCTCCTTCTCCCCTTAAAAAAAATTAAGTTTTGGGGATCCAACCGATAGTTGGTTTTTGTTTTGAAATATGAACGATATTTGAAACGATTGTTCCTTTAGGAACCCAAATTTTCTTAATTTTTATCGTCCGGCGAGGGCTTTTGCAATTTGAAACGTGATGCCCGATTTTTAAACACTTTTCGCAATGGGGTATCTTAAAATTGACGGATTCGTTTTTCGAACGTGGTTTGAATCCCAACCCCTATTTATTTAGAGTGTATTTTTGAACACATAACATTTGTTCAAATTTATCGTTGCCGCACGAGAATTTCTTTGTCAAAATTTTTAGTTCATCTTGAACTTTTAAAAGATCATTTTTCAAAATATTTTCATTTTTAAGGCATTTCGAATGATCAATTTCGACAAATTTCCCTTTTTCAAGTATTTTGGAATTTTCAACTTCCAAAGTTTTATATTTAGACTTTAGGGATTTAATTTCATTTAAAGCATTTTGATAGTCCGTATGTAATAACTCGAATGCTTCAAAGAGTTCGTCGTAGGAGTTACTTACTTGGCTTTCGACGTCGCTATCGTCGAATGAACTCCGGGCCATGAGAGCGAGATTATTTTGATCAAGAAAATCTTCATCGGGATCTTCGTCGCTCCATGTTGCGATTAAAACTTCCTTTTGCTTTACTCGACAGTTCTTGGCAAAGTGGCCTGGTTTACCACATAATCGACAAGTGTTGTCGGGTTTCTTCAATTCGCCCGCTTGAATGTCCTTCTTTCTCCGGTTTAATAAGTGTTGGAACTTATTAATATTTTTGGCATAATATGCCATTTCTTCATCACTTTCGTCCACCGGAATTTCTTCTTTCTTTCTCGGCACCTTAGCCTTGAAGGCTATCGATTTTTCCTTCAGTTTTGGTTTGGCATTCCGAGATTTTAGAACGATCTCGTAGTTGATAAGAGAACCAACGAGAGCACTAAAATCGAGGGTATTTAAATCTTTTGATTCCATTATTGCCGTAACTGCACTGGCCCCATTCTCGAGGTAGTGATCGGAGAATTTTATTTACTTTCTCACTACTCGAAAGTGGTTTTCCGAAACATGCTAATCCATTAGTGATGACCGAGAATCGGTCGAGCATAATCGAGATGGATTCATCGTCCTTCATTTGGAATAATTCATAATCATGAAGGAGCATGTTTATCTTCGTCTCTTTGACTTGAGACGTACCTTCGTGTGTTACCTCAAGCATTTTCCAAATTTCTTTGGCACTATCACACGAGGATATCCGGTTGTGTTCTTCCGGATTTAAAGCACAATAAAGGAGTTGAGTTGCCTTACAATTGTAGTGGTCGTTTTTTCAATCGGAATCATCATATTCTTCGAAAGTTTTGAGCGTACCGTTGGAATTTGTCGGAATTTTCGGACCAAGACAAATCACCTTCCAAAGCTCGATGTCATATGCTCGGATGAATATAGACATCTTCTTCTTCCACGTCATGAAGTTTGATCCATCAAAAAATGGTGGTCGGTTGAGAGCAAGGCCTTTGACGGGAGCCATTTGAAACGCCATTTTGGATCTTCTCCTCGGATGCTAAGCCGCGTATTGGAGTACTGCTCCGATACCAATTGTTGGTATAAAATCGGATATTTGCGCTGTTTATACGGAAGCGTAAATAAATTGCAGAAAATAAAATGCACAAGGATTTATAGAGGTTTGGCTATTAACGAAGCCTACGTCCTCTCTCGATGTATCTTTTTCTTTAGGATTAAGATCAAAACCTCTACGCCTCTCTTCTATCGGTCGAGGGATTACCGTTACAAGCTCGTCTTCTATCGATCCGAGTAAAACCGTTTTTCCTTTTCTATTGGATAAAGAATCAACCACTCTACCTTTCTATGGGTACTAGATAGACCTCACTTAGATAGCGATTGCGATTCTAACAATGTCGGATACTTGATCCTAATAACACCGAATCCAATCGTATCTTTTTCTTTTACCTCTCGTGTATAAAGTTGAATGTATAAACACTCAAACTAACAATATATAGCTCAATATTACAACAACAATGTAAGTATATGAATCTCAGATGTATGACTCGTTTGCTTGAAGTTGTTGTACTCAAACAATACCATAGGAATGGTATTTATAGGCATTTTCCACAAACTAGCTGTTGCTGGCTGTTTTGACTTGCTAGCGTGCGCTAGTCTTCTTTATTAGCGTGCGCTAACTCATTAGCGTGCCTGTAGCGTGCGTTAGACTGTTCCCAGTTTCAGTCCAGTAGCTTCGTTTCTTCTTTAGCGTACATTATGCCTTCTGCCTTACGTACGTAACCTTCTTGTATTAGCATGCGTTAATAACTCATTGTAGCGTGCGCTAATCCAATATATCCGTTGCATGGATTGTCAAAGTATCCGTTTGATATGCTGACTTTGACCTGCTTTTCCCAACGTTTTGATTAACTTGATTCAAACTGCTTAGCGTGCGCTATTCCTTCTTTGTACCGTGCACTAATGCTGACTTCATTGCATACGCCATTCTGTGTTTGAATTCCTTCACAACAGTCACAAGACTTCGATAGCGTGCGTTAATGATAACGTGTAGCGTGCGCTATCTCATCAGCCGACTTCACTTCAGCTTACTTCGAACTTGGCTGATATGCAGTTGACTCCTTGTTAGCGTGCGCTAACATTTATGTCTTAGCGTGCGCTAGACATGCATTATGCTCAGCTTTTTGCGTCTTCGTTTGCTTCGTCGTTTTGCTTCGCCTCGATGTTGTTTTGTTGTTTAGCAACTTTAATCATCAAAACACAAATTAAATAATATGTGGAATAAATATTCCAACATTTCCAAAAGCCGTCCAGGTTCATCCCGACATGTCCCGAACAAGATCCGCAGCTGATCTCACCTACCACACTATCTTAATCATGTTGACTACGTATAGCGCGCGCTAATAAAATTACAATTTTGAACACATTCATGAAATTATATGCTCAACAACACCGGATCATAAAATACGCTGGATAATACTCGGATCAAATACAACATAAACAACGTCATGATGTTCAAAATACACATTAGAATCTCGGGTATTATATCCTCTGTCCCTAAAAAGAAGTTTCGTCCCGAAACTTAAGATGAAAATAACTCAGGGTATCTAGTCTTCATACCATCCTCCATTTCCCAAGTGGCCTCCTCGAATCCATGTCGTGACCATTACACTTTAACCAAGGATATTGGTTTATTCCTCAATTGTTTGATCCTACTCTCAAGTATTCTGATTGGTCTCTCTTCGAAGGTGTCGTCATTAGCTATCTCGATTTCGCCAAAATCAATGATATGACTGGGATTCGGTATATATTTCCGTAACTGGGAAACGTGGAACACACTATGAACGTGACTCAGTGATGGTGGTAAAGCCAACCTGTATGCTAATTCCCCAACTCTTTCAAGGATCTCGAATGGCCCGATATATCTCGGACTAAGCTTTCCTTTCCTCCCAAAATGGAAAATTCCCCGGATAGGAGAAACCTTCAATAGTAAATGATCCCCAATCTCAAACTCCAACGGGCGACGGCGCATATCTGCATAAGACTTCTGTCGACTCTGGGCATAGTTGAATACTTGGTAACTTGTAAAGAATAACCAAATGAGTATTTTCTATAGGTCATATAAGTTAGGCTTAAAAAACGGCTAAGTATAAATCTCAGACAAGTTCATATCAGAGAAGTCCTGGTCAACTCAACTTATCAGAGAAGGTTGACCACAGACGACTTATCATCAGACAACGTTCTGAAGAAAGAGATTTATCAGAGAAGTCCTGGTCAAAATATTTATGAGAGAAGTTTGATCAAACTGCAGTCAAGTGTCAGACGGAGTCAAGTCAACTGAAGTTTGACCATCATATCACATAAGTTCATCAGGTCAGAAGACTTCAGAACAGAGAAGATTAGTCAGGACAGAGAACTTCATCTCAGAGAAGTTACATCAGAGAAGTCCAACATCAGATAAGAATGGCTGTACAATGATCAGATAAGTGATCAGCCAAGTAACCAAGTCCACGTCAGCATGCATTGAAAAGTCAATAATCACAGAAAGTCAGATGCAGGCGTAGAGAGGCAGACTGGAGAGATTTCCGGAAATGAATTAAATATTCATTGAGACCCACCACTGAAGACTTTAATCATATTATAATCTAAAATTTCGGCGCCACAACGTGAAAGTCTTCACAACGGTCGAAAATGGGTTAAAATAAGGTAATCCAGCCTTGCAACATTCGGAAAGAAAAACAAAGAAGTCTATTTCTCCAACGGACGGATTTGTTAAAGGAATTGCAACGGCTATGAAGAAAGCTCAAGAATTGACATCTATATATATATCTGAAGATATGAAATTGAGCAGTACGATGCGAACAACACTTATAAGCAATCAAAGCAAACAAAGCAATCAAAGCGAACAATAGCATCGTGAAAGAGCACGAGTTCAAAAGTTCTTATTTGAAGAAGCTCTTAGTTGGAGAAGACAATCACTCGTGTCTTTAAAACCTGAGTTCAGGGTACTTCACTAGTTGAAGTTCGAGAGGCTGTAAAGGCATCCAAGGATCGTAGATCAAGAGGTGCAAGGCAGTCAAAGGGAGTTGCAACGGTGTTGTTGCCCAAAATATTTATCCGAAGATTAATACTGCTGGAAGACGGACAACAATTAACAATTGCGGGAGCACTTCCGAGAGAAGATAAATGATACAAGATTTGCCGGGTTTGTTAGGCCCGGGCTTGAATGCTCTCGCGAGATGATATTAATACAAATATTCGTGGATACAAGTATTAATGAGAGAAATCTAAATACAATGAGTGTAAAAAGACTCTGTTAATCCGGCTCTTGAGCGAAGCTCAGTGTTCTTCGTCCCCGCCGATCGTCTGCCTGATGAGAGAGGCCGAGAGAAGTAAGACCGAATGATAGCTGTTTCCAAGAGTTTGGGATAGCCAAGTGCTTGATGTTTTGCTTCTGTATTGCGTGAAATCCGAAGGAAGTTGAAGTTCTGGAGCCTTTCGTGCGGTAAAAATTCAGTCCCCTGGACAAGTGTAGGATGCCTTGTATTTATAGTGGCGGTAGGGTCACGTGCTCGCGGGCGATCGCCTTAGGCCATTATAATAATGGGGCGATCTTACGCCAATATTATAATGGGGCGATCACCCGGTCGGGCTAAAATCGAGAAGATCTGCGGCTGCCTAAAGTCCAAAGCTCCAGCGGCCGGTGGCGGTCGATGAGGGGCCGACGCGTCGAGTCAGTCACATGCGGCCCTACTGACAACTTTCGGCGGCTTGTCGGCTGGTGGAAAGATTCTGCCAGGCTGTGGTCAATGACCCGTGATTCGCGGATCTTGTCTCGGCCCTTGCACGTGGTGCCAGTCTTGAGGCTCGGCATTTGCCGACTGGATGGCCATCGGCCCTGATCGTCATGAGGCGGTCGTCCCTAGCTGGTCATCAGAGGTCGCCATCGGCCAGTTGCTGAGGGTCGGTACTGGTCGGTCACCAAGGGTCGGTCGGCAAGTGCCGAGAGATGATCGTCTCCAGTCGGTCGCCAGGAGTCGATCGCCGAGTACCGAGAGGCGATCGTATTGATGTCGATCGCTCGGCACCGGGATTCGTCCTGGGACCTTCGGTTGCTTGATCTAGCTTGTCCGTGGGTAAAGGCTCGGTCGCACAGTCGGTCAGCGATTACGCCTTGGCCGCTCGCGATGACTCGGTCGCCCGACCTCCGAGGCGATCGCCGGTCGGAAAGTGTTAATTCTTGACACAACAATTGCCCCCCAGCTTGCTCCTATGTTGAAGACATGGGGCGAGGTGGTTCTTGCTGGCGATCGTGTAAGGATGAGGACGAGCGATCTTTGCTGAGCTGACTTTGGATTCGGACTTGGGCTATCATGGTCGATTGGCTAGCTATCTTTCGGTCTTGTACCTGCAAAAACAACATTGGCCGATTCCCTTCGGAAACTTGGTGGTTTCGCTTTGTTTGAGGAATCGTGCACAGTCGCGGAGATCGATGGACCGACTCCATGACCGTGTCTTGGTGCGCGAAGACATTGAGTGTCCCGTGACTCACTTTATTATGAGGGTCCTCTGTTAGGCTGCGCCTCGCCTCGTATTTAAACGAAGGGCGTGCGGTCTCGTTCTAGAGGAGTCCTTGCGCGGGGCAGCGTCGGATGAATCAACTCCACGCCCGCGGCTTGTTAGTTCTGCTTCCACCTCGGCCAGCCATGGAGATGGCCGACCTCGACGGTGTACGTTGAGACGGGGTTGTGGCATGGGTCCACTGATTAATGTTGGAGAGCCCTTAGACTACGCCGGCCTCGTATTTAAATGAAGGGCGGGCGATCTCGGCCGAAAGGGACGTTGCATGGCCGAAGCAGCCGGTTCCATCGGCTACGAGGACCATGGCTTTATGAAGTGCGGTGGAGGCGATCGCGAGCCTTAGATCCTCATGTTAAATGCTGGACTGTAGATGGCGATCGTATCCTCCGGGTTGCTGATGATGTAGCGTGATGATCGGCGATCGGGCCGGAATATTGGCGATCGTCGCTCGGCAGCCGATCGCTTTATTTGTAGGTCGATATCGGCGATCGGCGGGAGTTAGTCCCTCATTTAAAATGGTGGACTGTAGGCGGTGAGCGAGTCCTCCGGCTCTGCTGGATAGTAGCGATCGGGCTGGGAGACTGGAGGTCGTCGCGCGAGCGCCGATCGCTCTACTCCTAGGCTAAGAAGAAACCTTTGCCTGGACAGGAAATCTGCGGCTCTAGCCCGGAAGGCTGCGTAGGTCGTCGGTTGGGTCTTCGTGAGATGCCTGAACATAGGCGAAGCCACGAAAACCTCAGGGACCGCGTAGAGGGCGGTCTCATCGTTTACGGGCTCGCCGTTGAGGATGATCACGTCTACCCGGTCGATGTAGTCCGAGTCGGACTCCTCTTCTCCCTGCTTGATTTGCATCATGCGAAGGCGACCTTCTGGCCGGACGACCCTGGTGGCGAAGTGTTCCGTGAAGACGTGCGCCAGCTCGTTAAAGGAGCCAATGGACCGAGGTGGCAATGAGGTGTACCACCGGTGGGCGAGGTCGTCTAGTGTCAGAGGGAACATTCGGCACCTGGTCGCGTCAGATGCCCCACACCCGGTCATGTAGATGTTGAACTTGTGCAGGTGTGTTTGGGGGTCCGATCGCCCCTCGTACACGGGAGTTTGCGGAGGAGCGATCTTGTGCTGCACCGGGGCGAGCTCGATGTCGATCGCGAGCGGCTCGCTTGGCTCGGCGATCGTCTTCATGGCACCTGCCCTGGATTGCAGGAGCGCCTTCACGTCGTCGAGCTGACGTTGCAATGCGGCGATCGCCGTGGCTCGGCTGCTTGCTGATCGGCTTTGGGAGCGGGAGCCGAGGCGATCGTGTACCGATCTCCAGACTCCGCTGCTGCCGACCTCGGCAATTTGGCGAGCGGGAGCCAGGCGGCTGGGTTGCCTTCTGGGAGCCGGGTAGGCCGAGCTCCTGGTGACGGACTCAAACTCTGTCGTCTCATAGCTGGGGCCGGACTGCCCCGGTCGCCAGGTCGGGTCACTGCCCAGGCGATCGAAGACAGAGGTGCCCCGGCTGCCGAACGCCTCTTCTTGCGGGCGAGAGCCTCCTGGCGATCGCTCGGCGATGTGCCTTGAGCTTCGCTTGGACTTCCGGCGGGAGGCAGGGTGATAGCGGGAGGCGCGTCGAGAGCACTCCGTCGTTCTCGAAGGCGGCTATGGCCTCTTCGATCTGTTCATTGGTTTGGGCCCGATCGAGCGAGAGGCTCGGGCCGCCTTCCGGGACGAGATCGAGCGTCTCGGCCGCGGCTACCTTCCACCATCGGTGCCGGCTCGGGCCCGGGACGGTGCAGAAGTCTGGCCGTCGGCGACTTTCTTCGACGCGGAGGCGGAAGACATGATTTCTGAAGGATTTCTTTGAAGTGCAGTGAGTGTCACTTCAAGTATCTGCCCCCAGAACAGTGAGTGTTCTTCGGGACGGTAGGTATAAAAATTCTAGGGTTGGATGCCCTTCCTCTAGCGCCAATTGTTGTTGCCCAAAATATTTATCCGAAGATTAATACTGCTGGAAGACGGACAACAATTAACAATTGCGGGAGCACTTCCGAGAGAAGATAAATGATACAAGATTTGCCGGGTTTGTTAGGCCCGGGCTTGAATGCTCTCGCGAGATGATATTAATACAAATATTCGTGGATACAAGTATTAATGAGAGAAATCTAAATACAATGAGTGTAAAAAGACTCTGTTAATCCGGCTCTTGAGCGAAGCTCGGTGTTCTTCGTCCCCGCCGATCGTCTGCCTGATGAGAGAGGCCGGGAGAAGTAAGACCGAATGATAGCTGTTGCCAAGAGTTGGGGATAGCCAAGTGCTTGATGTTTTGCTTCTGTATTGCGTGAAATCCGAAGGAAGTTGAAGTTCTGGAGCCTTTCGTGCGGTAAAAATTCGGTCCCTTGGACAAGTGTAGGATGCCTTGTATTTATAGTGGCAGCCGGGTCCTGTGCTCTGGCGGGCGATCGCCTTCCGGCCATTATAATAATGGGGCGATCTTCTGCCGGCCAATATTATAATGGGGCGATCACCTGGGCTGTCGGGCTAAAATCGAGAAGATCTTGTGATGCACTAAAGTCAAGCTCGGCAAGCGGCCGGTGGCGGTCAATGAGGGCGGCCACGCGTCGGGTCGATCACATGCGGCCCTACTGACAACTTTCGGCGGCTTGTCGGCTGGTGGAAAGATTCTGCCAGGCTGTGGTCAATGACCCGTGATTCGCGGATCTTGTCTCGGCCCTTGCACGTGGTGCCAGTCTTGAGGCTCGGCTTTTGCCGACTGGATGGCCATCGGCCCTGATAAATCATGAGGCGGTCGTCCCTAGCTGGTCATCGAGGTCGCCATCGGCGATTCTTGAGGGTCGTGCTGGTCGGTCACCAAGGTCGGTCGGCAAGTCCGAGAGATGATCGTCTCGATCGGTCGCCAGAGTCGATCGCCAGTCGAGAGGCAATCGTATTGATGTCGATCGCTCGGCAGGATTCATCCTGGGACCTTGATTGCTTGATCTAGCTTGTCCATTGGGTAAAGGCTCGGTCGCACAGTCGGTCGGCGATTACGCCTTGGCCGCTCGGCAGTGACTCGGTCGCCCGACCTCCGAGGCGATCGCCGGTCGGAAAGTGTTAATTCTTGACACAACAAACGGCAAGGAATTCCACTGGTTGGAAGCTGTTGTAATTGGTTGAATCACTGTAATATTTATCACTGGTTGAGAATTATAGTGAATTCATCTCCAACTGGTTTGGAGAAAAGTGGATTAGTAGAGGATTACCCCACCTCTGAGATCACTATAACTGCCTGCGTGTTTTACTGCTTTCATCATCATATTTACCTGCTGCATACATACTTAACTGTTCCATTGTTTAGTTATTTGCTTTCGTCATCAGCTGACTTCCGCATACCTGTCTACAGACGACTTCAAGTCATCTGTACCTATCAGCTGAGAAACTCACCCTTTGTGGAAAAGAGTTTCAATAAGTCTATTCACCCCCCCTCTAGACTTATTCCTAGACGACTTGTTACCTACAATTGGTATCAGAGAGGTTGGTTCAATTTTTCAGAACCAGATCCATATATCGAGGATATATATATTTTTTAATCTCTCATTTTAGAATGGAACACATGCAACACATGCACTCTAGGTTACCTATATTTTCAGTCGACGAGTATGATCTTTGGAAGATAAGGATACAGGCACATTTATCTTCTATCCATGACGATATGTGGTGCATAATTGAAGACGGTCCTTTCATTTTCGAGAAGGACAACTCCCCAGAAGAAATTGCAGCCAGGAAGCCAGAGAAGATCTCCAAGAAGAGGACGGAGCTGACCACCGAAGAAAGAAAGCTGGCCAATCTTGACAACCGGGCCAGAGACGTGCTGTACCAAACTCTTGACAAATCAACAATGGTCAAGATCAAGAATTGCAAGAATGCCAAAGAAATTTGGGATACTCTAGCTGTGATGTGCGAAGGAACTGAGCTAATAAAAGAGAACAAGTTGTCAATCGCTACCCAAAAGTTTGACAACTTCAAAATGAAGAATGGAGAATCTATCGACCAAGTAGACACAAGATTCACAGATATTATTAATGAAATTAATTCTCTGGGAAAAACATATGGCAACATGGAGATAGCCCTGAAGGTTCTAAGATCTCTCAACCCATAATGGAGTATGAAGGCAGTGACCATGAGAGAGTCCAAGGATCTTAACAAAATAAAGATCCAGGAGTTGTTCTCTGACCTAAAGGCTTATGAGTTTGAACTTCCAAGTTCATCATCAATCGATCCTGCAGAGAAGGGAATAGCATTTGCGGCTGAGTCCCACGCCAAGAGCTTATCTGAAGTCAAGATACACAAACTAATCCCCGAGGACCCACACATATTTGGGTACCTTTTAGGGGCAATCACCATAATTTCCATAATCCAAGGAGAAATCAATTCTCCAGGAAACCAACTAATCCCCGAGGACCCACACAATTTAGGTACCTAAATCTCTGCTTGTTTGATTGCAGAAAAGGTGGAAGGACTACTACCACATTTCCACAAATTCAAATATAGGAGGTGAAGTATGGTTTGTAGATTCTGGATGCTCAAGGCACATGACTGGGAACAAGAATGAGCTGTCAAATTATACCACAGAAAGAGGCCCAGATGTAATCTTTGGAGATAGCTCTAGAGGTCAAACAAAAGGATTTGGAGAGCTGCACAGAGGAAACATAACAATATCCAAAGTCCATTATGTCAAAGGGCTCAAGTACTATCTTTTGAACATAAGTCAGTTTTGTGATGAGAAAAATCTAGTAGTCTTTACTATTTGGAAATGCATGGTGATAGATATCCTATCTGGAGAAGTGAAGCTACAAGGATTCAGAAGAAGAGATGTCTATATGATAGATTGGAACACAGGATCTCCCAACACCTATTTTCTATCCAACACAATAGCTGAGAATGGATGGCTGTGGCACAAAAGACTATGTCACCTGAACTTCAAAGCCATCAACAAGATCAACTCTCAAAAACTAGTCAGAGGACTTCCAGAAGAAGTATTCAGAAAGGAAGCTCTTTATGATGCATGTCAGAAAGGGAAACAAACAAGAGCATCATTTAAACCAGTTCAACCTACCACTCTCACCACAAGGATTCTAGATCTACTTCATATGGATCTATTTGGCCCCATCAAGCCAAGGACATTGAGTGGAAGGAAGAATGCTCTAGTAGTAGTAGATGACTACTCAAGATATACATGGATCGTTTTTCTCTATAAAAAGAGTGAAACTTTAACAAAGCTACCTGAGCTGCTTAGGAAGATTCAGAATGAGAAATTCCTCTCAATCATAAAGATCAGATCAGACCTAGGAGGAGAATTTCTCAACAAGTCAATCACTGAATACAGTGATCAGAATGGGATCCAGCATGAAGTCTCTGCAGCCAGGACCCCACAGCAGAATGGTGTTGCTGAAAGAAGAAACAGAACCCTGAAGGAAGCTGACAGGTCAATGATTCTTGGCCGTGACACCAAAGAGGTTCAGGCTAAAGTCATCACAAAGATGCCACACTCAGAACATGAGTATGATTGTAGGGAGACATGGCAAAACTCCCTATGAGATCAGCCTGAAGACCCAACTGCAGATCAGATAGGACCTCAAAACCTACCTGATCCAGTTGCTGATGATGAAGACCCATCTGTAGCTGATAAAGACCCATCTGCAGATCAGACAGGATCCCCTCCTGCAGATGACAAGACCGTAGCTGATCCAGTTGCATACCAAGGAGATCAGAACCAAGCTGAAGCAGAGAGAGAAGAAGTCCACCAAATCAACTCTACAGAGGGAACAAACCCTGAAGAAGAAGAAGAAATCCCCAAATGGCTTAGAGACCATCCCATTCAACAAATCATTGAATACCTAACTGATGGAGTCAGAACCAGAAAATCCACAGTACCAGCAGGAATGGCAATATTCTCATGTTTCATGTCTCAAATGGAACCCAAGACAACAGATCAAGCATTCGAGGATTACTCATGGATCAATGCAATACAAGAAGAGCTCAACCAGATGGAGAGAAACAATGTCTGGGAACTAACAGACAGACCAGATCACAAGAAGGTTATAGGTACCAAATGGGTGTACAAGAACAAGGGTGATGAAGATGGAGATGTTGTTAGGAATAAAGCCAGATTAGTCGCCAAAGGATATGCACAATGTGAAGGAATAGATTTTGATGAAACTTATGCACATGTTGCAAGACTGGAAGCCATCAGACTATTCCTTGCATATGCAGCATTCAAGGATTTCGAAGTCTACCAAATGGATGTGAAAAGTGTCTTTCTCAATGGAATTCTGGAAGAATAAGTCTATGTAGAGCAACCCCCTGGATTTGTCAAATGAGACAAAGTCTACAAGCTACTAAAAGATCTATATGGACTCAGCAGGCACCAAGAGCATGGTATGAGACACTCTCTGTGTTTCTTGAGAAGAACGGATTCAGCAAAGGCAAGGTGGACAAGACTCTATTCAGAGTAGAGCATGAAGGCCACATATTAATTAGTACAAATATATGTGGGTGACATCATATTTGGCTCAACCAACCCGGAGCTATGTGAGAAATTCTCAAATCTCATGCAAGGAGAATTTGAGATGAGTATGATGGGAAAGCTAAATTTCTTTCTAGGATTGCAAGTCAAGCAGATGAATAATGGAATTTTCATCAATTAAGCCAAATACACAAGAGACTTAATCAAGAGATTTGGAATGGAATCAGCCAAACCAGCAAGAATTCCTATGAGCACAAGCACACACCTAGATGCAGATGAAGGAGGCATATCAGTGGATTCAACCCACTACAGATGACTTATTGGGTCACTCCTTTATCTGACTGCAAGCAGACCAGACATATCATATGTTGTAGGTGTATGTGCAAGATTTCAATCCAAGTCCAAGCAGTCTCACCAGGAAGAAGCTAAAAAGATTATCAAATACCTTAAGTCTACAGTCAATGTTGGACTATGGTATCCTAAAGATGATAACTTTGAGCTATCAGGATACTCAGATGCAGACTTCACATGATGCAAAATTAATAGAAAAAGCACCACTGGAACGTGCCAATTCCTAGAAACCAAATTGATATCCTGGTTTGGCAAGAAGCAGGTATCTAACTCAATATCAACAACATAGTCAGAATACCTAGTTGCAGGTAGCTGTTGTGCCCAAATTCTATGGATCAGACAATAGCTAAGGGACTACAACATCATTACAAATGAAGTCCCAATATGGTGTGATAACAACAGTGCAATTGCTATAACCAACAATCCAGTATTGCACTCAAGGACGAAGCACATTGATGTCAAACATCATTTCATCAGAGGCCATGTGCTTAACAAAAGAGTTAGAGTTGAAAGAGTCAGCACTGAATACCAAATCGCTGACATATTCACCAAACCTTTGCCAGAAGAAAGGTTTTTGGAGCTGAGCAGGGAACTTGTATTACTAGATTGGGAATCTAGTACAAATGAGAAAGCTACCTGATGACCAGATCAGACGAGAGAAGGAACTTATCTGATGCAGACAAGGAAGAGCTACCTGAAGCAGTCAAGGAAGGATCCACCTGATCAGAGCAAACAATCATTCTACCTGAGCAGATCACATGAGAAGACGAAGGACAGACGAAGCTGGCCTCGGGAAACACACCCAACCTGATGCAGATAGTTAGCTAATGTAGATCAGACAAGGAAAAGTTAGCTGTCCCACAGGCGACACAGCTTACCTGATGCAGAGCAATTAAACGGTCAACCAGCTAAGTTTTCTTATCCCTGACCGAATTTTGTATTTTATATTATTATTTATTTACACGTAGCAAATACACGTTCACATGACCGCCACTATGTCCAATTAAAAATTCAACCGTCATTTTTTAAAATTTCTCAAAATCTGGACTGCCGTTTAATTTAATTGAATATTAAATTCAAAACGTCTTTTCAACTGGCTATTTAAGACGGTGAAAACATTCCATAGACCTTATCGTCTTCAAGCTTTCAAAACCCTAGTTTTTCAAGAGCAGAAATTTCTTTGAACCTTCAATACAGTCAGCAACAATTTCTTTTGCAGAAATAGAATCTTACTTTGAAGGCGTTAACCTGAAGCTTGTCAAGGACCAGATCATTTTCAGTTTGGTAGTCGATTTCGAGGGCTTGCTCGAGGTGAATCTGAATACGGGCGTATACCACATCATCCAATCAATGAAGAAAAATGGGGTCTACCCATTTTTGGACATTAGCCCCAAATACCTCTACAAGGAAGCTGTAATTTCATTTTTTAAGGAAGCTGAGGTCTTGGAAGAAGGAATCAAAAGCGCGATTTTTGGAGAGGAAGTGACAATTACCCCTCAGACAGTCAGAGAGGCTTTCAGGTTGCGATCTCGAGGCATGGCCATTGAAGCCCTAAAACAAAGCACGGCCGAAACATGGCTCGAAATCAAGTTACAAGAACAGCCGTCCAAACTGAAGCTAATGGCGAAGAGAAGCGACCTGAAGCAGGAATATCGATATGTTCTATACATCTCAAACAAAATTGTGATGGGAATGGCAGGCAGATATGACCAGCTGTCGTCTGCAAAATTCATGGTGCTGGGAGCGCTTATCCAGCATCAGCCAATTGACTGGACTGATTATATCTACAGACAACTAGTCCGCGAGGTCAACAAAGTTCATTGGATGGAGGACGATAAGAAGTTCAAAACCAAGCTGGCTTTTGGGATGCAGATAAGCTGGATCTTGGAGTATCTCGGAAAGGTGAAGGGGAATGCTGATCCCTTTCACGTTAACAAGAGACTTGGTCACCTGGACCAAGAGACATTGAAGAGATTGGGTGGAGAAAGGAAGGCATCCCAGATGCTAAGGGAAATGTCTAGTGGGACTCCTCCCTACATACACCCCTCGAATATAGACGAGTCTGATGCCGGAGACCAAGTTGTAGTTCATGAGTCACCTGCATACAAGGAGTTACCTGCAGATCATACCAACTCAGATTCTGACAACACTCCTCTGGCCTTGAAGTTCAAGAGAAAATGACCAGCACCAGAGGAGTCAATTCAAATCGAATCCTCACCTGACCCTTCTCCCAAGAGGCCCAGGCGACTCAACTTTGAGTATGCAGAGCAGATACCTCAGTCATCTGCACCTGAACCAGTCTCTGCAATTCAGATGCAAATAATAACCACACCAGCTCCTGCTCCTGATCACTCTAAAAAAGACCTATCTGAGCAGCCTGACCGCTCATACTTAGTTGCTGATGTAATTCCTCTGCTCACCCTGCCGAGCATGATAGAGGAAGAGGAAGCTGATCTGTTCATCAACATTCCTGAGGCAGGCTACTCACTCAAACTCCTTGATAGCAACCACTTGGAGCTATCTGTGGAATAGCTCCACATGGTAAAACATCACATTCTTCAAGTTTCATTCATAACTATCGTTTAAGAGTGGAAAAATTTCAAATCACTCTCATTCACTAAACTGCAAACCCTTGTTGAAAATAGTAGCTGGGGACTCCCTCAGGCTACGGAGCAATTTCTCATGAGTTTTTGTCATGAGACAGATGTTCTCTTAATACTCCAGACAAACTGGTTCTTATCCAATTTTAAAACCAACATGGACAAGTTTGTCTTCTTTGTAATGGAAAATGTTTTAGCTGAGACAGTAGATGGAGAAGAAGGAAATGGAGTTGAAGAAAAATGCATAAGAATAGAAGAAGTCGAAAAGGAGGAGGAATCTGAGAAAAAGGAAGAGGAAAAAGGAGAAAAGATTAAAGTTGAAGAGTTTGTGAGAGAAGAGGAAGAAAATATACTAGTTGAAAAAAAGACTGTTGAAGAAGAAGAAGAAGAAAATACAGAGGAGTTGGAGGAAGAAGAAGAAGGAGAAGAAGTAGTACAAGAAGAAGAAGAAAAAGAAGAGGAAGAAGAAAAAACAGATAAAGAAGAAGAGGAAAAGAAAGAGAAAGAGGATGAGGATGAAGAAGAAGAGAAGAAGAAAGACAAGGAAGATGATGTAGATGAGCCTGGGGCACCTGATCAAGCCCCCATCTTAGATCATTTGGAAGATGAGGATGACAGACTGGGGACCCCTGATAAAACCCCATCTGATCAGCCTCCTGCAGACAGGAGTCTGCAGTCAGGCAGGTCGATCGCCAAGCGACCTGCAGGCATTGAAGGCTCTGGAGAGCACTCCCCTCAGGCAACACTTATCTCACCTGAGATGGCTGACCTGATCAGACGCCTTGTTGAAGAGACAGTCAAACCTGACCTCCAATCCCTCCATAAAAAACTGGACACATTGCTACAGAAATGTGTTCCTCCTCCTCCTACAAATTCCAGAATGCCACTTGGCATGTCTGATTAGATGTCCCGAGTTGAACAGTAGTTAACCATATTGGTTGATGCTGGCAAAAAGGGGGAAGATAGAGGAAAGATGGAAGCAACAGGTCAGGGGGAAGATAAGTTGCAAGCTCAAATCCAACAATCAGCTGAAGAAGTGAGAAAGGAGCTAAGGACCAAACAGAGAAATGACCTTCCTCTGATTGAAGCTGGGACGTCTAATCTGAAGAAGAAAGAGTTGGCTGCTCCTGCTCCAGCTGAAGCCCAACCTGTAGTAAAGAAAAGGAGAACCAGAGTAGGGGATGAACATAGATATGAATGGGAATGCAAGGAGCTATGGTATGTTGAGGAGTTCCTTCCTACTAAATATATGACTCTTTAGGGAGAGGTAAAGAAGCAGTTCATAGAGAAGTATTATCTATGGGAGTTACTCCAGGGTAAAGACTGCTCCCCACAGCAGACATTCATCAACTACATGAACTCAACATGGCCAAATCACTAGGCCATCCAAAGAAAGTATGCCAAGAAATGGGATGCCTACCCCATGATTCCCCCGTTCAGACCTGAAGAACCTCCTACTTGAATGGACAATGAGCTGGATGAGCTGGCTCTGCAGAGTGAGATCAAGGAATTCTGTGTGAAATACAACTTCTCATCTGCAGAGGAGCAAGATTTTACATATCTCGTAATCAAGAGGAAGTATAGACTAGCTCCTGTCAACCAGAGACCCATTGGTGCAAAGCTTTTCAGGCCTCCTAAGCAGCCTGTCCGAAGAGGCAGAGGTAGATGCAAATAGGAGTTTGTAATTTACTTGTACTTTTTATACTTGTAAATTTTTTGTTTTTGGAATTTACTTGTAAAATTTTCTGTATTCAAGCATTGTACTTGTAAAACATCTCTGAAAAATTTTATAACAGTCATTTGAATGACAACCACCAGTTGTCTCAAAACAAGACTGAATTTTGATGTGTGTCTTGCACTTAATCATGTGCAGACCTGTTCTACATTTGATTATTTTGTTTAATTTTTGCCATCATCAAAATAGGGAGAATTTATTAAGAATACTTATTAGATTTTGATGAGTATTTGTTTATTCAAATTTATGTTTTTAATACTTGGCAAATTGGAAAGAAGAACCAAATGAGTATATTCTATAGGCCAGATTATGTATAGTTGAATACTTGGCAACTTGTAAAAAAGAAACAAATGAGTATCTTCTATAGGCCATATAAGTTAGGCTTAAAAAACGGCTAAGTATAAATCTCAGACAAGTTCATATCATAAAAGTCTTGGTCAACTCAACTGATCAGAGAAGGTTGACCACAGACGACTTATCACCAGACAACGTTATGAAGAAAGAGATTTATCAGAGAAGTCTTGGTCAAAATATTTATCAGAGAAGTTTGACCAAACTGCAGTCAAGTGTCAGACAGAGTCAAGTCAACTGAAGTTTGACCATCAGATCAGATAAGTTCATCAGGTCAGATGACTTCAGAACATATAAGATTAGTCAGGACAGAGAACTTCATCTCAGAGAAGTTACATCAGATAAGGATGACTGTACAAAAATTAGATAAGTGATCAGCCAAGTAATCCAGTCCGCGTCAGCATGCGCTGAAAAGTCAATAATCATGGAAAGTCACATGCAGGCGTAGAGAGACAGACTGGAGAGATTCCCGGAAAGCAAATGAATTAAATATTCATTTAGACCCACCACTGAAGACTTTAATCATATTATAATCTAAATTTTCGGCACCACAACGTGACAGTCTTCACAACGGTCGAAAATGGATTAAAATAAGGGAATCCAGCCTTACAACGTTCGGAAAGAAAAACAAAGAAGTCTATTTCTCCAACGGACGGATTTGTTACAGGAATTGCAACGGCTATGAAGAAAGCTCAAGAATTGACATCTATATATATATATATCTGAAGATATGAAATTGAGCAGTACGATGCGAACAACACTTATAAGCAATCAAAGCAAACAAAGCAATCAAAGCGAACAATAGCATCGTGAAAGAGCACGAGTTCAAAAGTTCTTATTTGAAGAAGCTCTTAGTTGGAGAAGACAATCACTCGTGTCTTTAAAACCTGAGTTCAGGGTACTTCACTAGTTGAAGTTCGAGAGGCTGTAAAGGCATCCAAGGATCGTAGATCAAGAGGTGCAAGGCAGTCAAAGGGAGTTGCAACGGCAAGAAATTCCACTGGTTGGAAGCTGTTGTAATTGATTGAATCACTGTAATATTTATCACTGGTTGAGAATTATAGTGAATTCATCTCCAACTGGTTTGGAGAAAAGTGGATTAGTAGACGATTACCCCCACCTCTGAGGCCACTATAACTGCCTGCGTGTTTTACAGCTTTCATCATCATACTTACCTGCTGCATACATACTTAACTATTCCATTGTTTAGTTATTTGCTTTCGTCATTAGCTGACTTCCGCATACATGTCTACAGACGACTTCAAGTCATCTGTACCTATCAGCTGAGAAACTCACCCTTTGTGGAAAAGAGTTTCAATAAGTCTATTCACCCCCCTCTAGACTTATTCCTGGACGACTTGTGACCTACAATTGTGAGAGCCGAGAGGTGAGGGCTTGGTGAGAAACTGAGAAGTGAGAATGAATGTGTCGTGCGGCGTGTGCGAGTTGGTAGGTTAGGTTTAGAGTATGAAATAGAATAAAATAATAGAATATATATTAATATTTACTATTTGTTCGCAAACTGTTCGCGAACTACCGAACAGTAATAAATATGTTCGTGTATGTAACGAACATGTTCGCAAACTGTTCGGTTCGGTCAAACTCGAACACGAACCTAGCGTTGACCGAATTTTTTCGTGAAATTTTCGCGAACGTCATTTCATTTACACCCCTATTGTGTGTCGTTTGCGGGTCAATCAATACAACATAAACTGGTGAGCGATACGATTTATTCCCTGACCAATTAGTTAATTATCCTCTCACAAATTATGAAGACTCTTGATAATCCTCTAAAGCTCATGAAACACGGTTGATGAAATCCCTTGTAGGCTTAAAACAAAATAAAAAAAATGAAGTTACAAAAAATCAAGTTGAACTGTGCAGGAAATTCCAAATGAAGTGATGGATAGATATGATCTCCATTTAAAGCGAGAACTATTACTGTGCAACTCCAACGGGAAAGAGTGGCCTGTAGAAATCTATACCGTCAAGTGTAGTGAGGTTGGGCACATGTACATGGGAAACGGATGGTCGGCATTCCAGAAAGAGAATGGTGTGGGATCTAAAGGAGAGACGGAGCCAGACATTTTTTTTGAGGGGGGCGAACATTTTAAAAATCAAAACTATAAAAAATTATAAATATCTACTAATATGTATGCACCTATAAAATTTTGCCCACAAAATACACAGATTTTATACATGAACATTCAAAAAAAGATAAACATAAATTACCTTATAATAACTAATAATCAATTCATTGGTAAAAGTATCCCGAATAAAACACTACTTCAATCAACACTTAAAGTTTAGATCGTTTAAATTTTACTCAACTCTGCTTTATATCACCAAAGTCATCAATTATCGATTCTACTACAAATGTTTAGTAGTTTCTTTCTCGGTATACATTAGCAACGAAGAATGAATGAATTATTTTATATTTCATGAGATTGATTTGTGAACCTTCAAATTATTCTAGTATATTTTATTTTCTACTTCCAATGACTTGCTTGATGAGTTTGATTCAAAATTGGACTAATTTGTGATTTTCTTCTTCTAAAATCTCATCCAAATCGAATGCTTATGTGTATCATTATTTTTAATTTGTTAAATTATTAGATATTGGGTTAGTTAAGTGGACTAGATAATGGCCATCAAATAATATGAGAATGAAAGTAATAGTAACTCATTGTTTTATAGACAGAGTAGAGAAAACAATATAAAATACATATATATAGATACAAAATCAGAAAATTTGAGGGGGGCGGTTGCCACCACCTGCCATCCCCATGGCCCCGTCTCTGATCTAAAAATAGCTGCACCTTCACATTTGGGCCAACAAGATCAAGCACCATCATCCATGTGCAGGCCGAACGTGCCGCACACCACATATTTAATAGTATAACATCATAAATCACCGCAGTTATAGTTCTATTCTATGTAGGCAGATCCCTCCCTCCCTCCCTCCCTCTGTGGCACCTATCAACAAATAATGTAAATGAGATTCACTTCACATATCCAAATTTCTGAAAGAATATTCAAACATTCCTACATTAGCATCTGCATCATAAGCGAAGGGATCAGCAAATTATGTTGATACAAAGGTAAAAACAACATCTAAATTACATAAAAAGGGGCTAATATAAATCATGCTCACGAGAACACATAAGGATGTGCTAGAATGCTCCATCAAGCTTGCATCTCCAAAGTTTTCACAAAGGTAAAACAAGTACAAATTACACAAGAAGAAATAATATAATGCATGCTAAAGAGAAATGCATAAAGATGTGCCACAATAGCCACTGAAGGCTACATCAAGCTTCTATTTCCAAGATTGGGACGAGGCTCGGTTCTTGACCATGTACCCGTAATCGGTAGATGCATGTATGAGAAGCACTCCCATGGTTAGATGTAACATCAAGCCTGATAATGTCGACAAGATTAGAGGCAGCTGATTTCACCTTAAAAGTTTGAGCATTGCTCTTATCAAGATCATAGGTGAATTCAGTCAAAAGAAACATCTTCCTAGTATCAATTCCCAAATCAGTTGGATCTTGTCCTTGCATCCATCCAGACACTCTGCAGTGCTTGGGAGCACTAGACCTATCATAAGCAACACTCTGTAGTGTAGAACATACAAAATAAATGTCAGTGGTGAAGTATAACTAGAGAAGAAAGGAGCAGATAGCATTTGCATAGAGATGAAATTATCACAACTGATTAATCTCAAGTGAGGCGAAATCAAGCTCAAGCTTCATTCACATATACCACGAGCAAATACAACTGCTGCTTATTACATCATGAAGAGAAAAAGAAAAAAAATCTGAAAAACAGGTCGAGGATACCGGACCAATGAAAGGAGCCAATGAAGAAACCTCATAAAGAATCCGGATAAAAGGAAGATAAAGGCAAATATAATTGGACAAGTTGAAATTCCTAACTAGCTCACATAATTGGCACCAACTCAAGGGAAGTCTTTTCTCTGGAATAAAACAAACCAAGTAAAACATCAGCTCTAGCTAGCTCTTGAAAGTGTACAACGCATGACTGATGCCAACATAATGTCCGCATACGGCTGAAAAAAGTAACTTTTATTTATCTGTGAGAGAAAGAAACAACAAAACTCTTTTATAATGTCACATACATATCTATATAGGTCAAAGATCGGGTGAACTAAATTATAGGCAATAAGATGGCATATATCTTTTCTGATCCTAAGCTAGAAGTGAGAACTCAGCCAACTTTGCAACCGAAAGAACAGTCGCGCAACAATTTCATAAACTCTTGAAACAACTAGAACTATTAAATGCTTAATATAAGACCCAAAATATAATGATTACTTAGTCGAAAATATCATGACTATACTTAATAATAGAATACTCAGCTTCAAGAAATCCCCATAATGCATAAGGTGTCACATTTCGACTACAAATATTATCAGTACACTCAATCTTTGGAACTTATTGTAGAGGATGAATCGGTATGCTACAAAAAAAAAGGAGAACAAATAAAAAGAAATCGTCAAAATAAACTACTGAAACATTTGTACATTTGTTGTTATATGATGACTGTTACAAGTAATAGAAAGTAAAAGAAACAATATAATTTTTCTATGTTTAGGATTTGGTAGAGATAACTAATTGCTCAAAAATAGGAAACTGTGATCAAAATAACCACCATTTCTTATTTGTGTTCTATCCTCTTCAACTTCAAGGCAGAAAGTTCAGAAAACTATATCCATAATCCAGCATCAGAAAAATGTAACCAGTGTTGCATACATCCAAATATAGATACTCCCTTGGTTCCAATGTGTCGACCAATAACCAAACTAAAGTTCCCCACCTATATAACATCGGCCTGTTTATGACACCAAACACGCCTTTGCCAGTCCAGTCATTTATGGTAAAAGTCAAAAATAAAAACCTTGACAAAAAAAGAGATATTTTTCTTCCATTTGTTCTAGCCGTTCAGTTTTCAGATGTTTTCTTTGTCTTCTTTCTTCCTCTTCTTTTCTTTTCTTTTTAGTTTGCTCCAGCTGCAGTTCGTAGCGCTTCTGCTGCTGAGTTTTCGCCTATTTGTTTCATTTTCTCTTGCTTCTCTATTTTTTTCTCTTGTTCTTCTGCAATTGACAGCCGGGAATTCTCATTTTTTTAATCCGAAAGTACTTCTATTTTATCCGATCCCACATAGTAGAATAAAGCCTTTCATTTACTGTTGTCGTTGTTGTTGTTGTAATATTTGAAAGTACTTGTACTTACGAATATCGTTGCTATATGACGAAAAGAGCACTTATGTGTCTAATTTTGGTAAGACAGGTCATATGATGCGCCATATGCCAAAAGCCTCAGGACAACTCTGTGCTTTCTCGTGCATTGAACCTTCAAGAACCGTGATCACCAACTGTATGATTTACAAGGGAGAAATTTTTTTCTAATAAAAGAGAATGAAATCAAACCTCAAGGTTTTTTCTGTAATTTGGAAACTTCTCTAAGTCTTTTCAACAAGGGATGTTCTTGTACTTATCCTTCATCATCTAACTGCACCTAAATCCCAACTATGTTGGGGTCGGTGGCATGAAAATTATAGTGCCAATTAATTGTCGAAAATTAGTTAACACTACTCATGCAAAAGACAAAGTGGCAAAGTTTTACGCCGGATGCCCTTCCTGTCGCAACCTTCATATGAAGGAAAAATGAGATGAAATTCCAAAACCATCAAAATCATAAGCTTTTCCAGTTACATGGAAAATATCATGAGATGGTGATGAGTCGAGATAATTGTTATAGTCATGTCACATTACGTGATTGATATTATAAAATCATCACGTACATCATGGAACATGACCCTCTTGTACTTATCCTTAATTAATTAAAATACAAATTTCCAAATATGAACTCGAAGAGTTTCACAATATTAGTGACCCTTTCATACTTTTCTCTAATATAAAAGATTCCATCTCTACGCAACAAACAAGACATTAGGTAATCCAATCAACTATAAGGACACGGATGATAAGACATTGACAAGTGTTGGCTTCTCTATTTCACCATTCAGAGCTCTACAACTACTTTGCACACACATTATGCATGTAATGATTTTCTAATCATTATTTCATTATGCTTGAAGTAGACAATAAAATGGCCTGAATTAAGCATTTTGAGTGCACTGCTTTCTGAATAATGCAGGTTACATCAGTATTGCAACCCCAAATGTTCCTAACTTCACAAACAAATATTATCATAAAACAGAAGGCATATTTCCTCTCTCGTTACACAAACAACTCATTCCAAGACTTTTCATAAGACCCATGGTTCAAGTAGACAATGTCAATAGCACTAGCTTTGTGGGCAAAAGAGACTAGTCGTATTAGATATTAATATTAACTTAACTCTTTCACACTTAAGAAATCTAATGTTTCGGCCTTCTCTTACAATAAAATCAACAACCCACATCATCTCAACAATTCTACATTCTCAATATAACTCTGATGCTACCATCCTCCACATAGTTTAGTAGAGATGAGTGTTGTGGATCTTTGGTGTTGCTATAAATATGACTATGAGGTAATTGTATGTATTCAAATATGTTGTTTTTAGACTTTAGATGATGAGTATTTGACAATGAATCACGCTTTTTTATTTTAGATTATCATCCATTTAGTCCTCGTGTTTCGTCGGGATATATATGGGTTCATGTAGCAACCCTTCCCTATGTAGGAACTATGGAGCATTTATAACCATAAGATCACAAATGATTAATGGTTATGATTAATTCCTTAAATTTGCTAAAATTTTGAACAGACCCCGCATGGCCACTCATAAGGGTATATTCAGAAATTTCAATTTCTCCCGCAAATTTTAGAGTACCATAACTTACTCGTTTGTTATCCGTTTTAGATAAAATAAAAACATATCAAATTAATCGTCTTTCCAGGATCTATGATTTGGGATACATATTGTAAACCTAAAATGTAACAGAAAATAAAAATATTATTAGTTTTACAAACATGGGCGTCATTTATATATAATATTTAACAACATATGAAGCACATATTTAGGAGATTCTTGTTATATGTAAAAACAGCATCTAAATACATCTTTAGCAGCATCTTCAGTTGTAATCATCATCATCAACTGCACCTTAATCCCAACTATATTGGGGTCGGAGGCATAAAAATTATAGTGTCAATTAATTGTCTAAAATTAGTTAACACTATAATTCATGTAAAAAAAAAAAAGAACTGGCAAAGTTTTACGTCAGATGCCCTTCCGGTCACAACCTTCATAAGAAGGAGAAGCATCTTCATTTCTGATGTTAATATAAAACTACGAAGTGTTAAGAATGCTGTCAAATGGTCAAAAAAATTACTATTTTAACAGTAAATCCGACATCTAATTTGCATATTTACCAGCAGATTGTATTTAAAAGTAGCATCCGCTTTGTGACTTGAAATGGATAAAAGATTAATATTCATCTGCAAATACAAAATTCAATTGTGGCTTAAAGTGCACCCTACCTTTAAAAAAAAAAACTAATTTTAACAGCATTTAGATTAACATTAATCAGCATGTGACCACTCCATTTCCCAGCATATTCATGTATGCAAATAGCATCCAGTTTACCGGGGTCATCATAGGCTGGAGTGCTGGGGTCGAGGCTAGGTCGCCAGGATATGTTTTTTTTTTGGGAGTTTTTTTTTTTTTTTTGGTGGGGGGCACATTAGGGAAAATGGCATTTTATGGGCCTTCTTCAAGTTGGACTGGAGAATTCAAATTTTCCTTTTTCCTTTTTTCCTTTTTCTTTTTTCAATTTCCACTGTGGCAAACCCACCATACAACCGCCACGAAATGGCGGTCCACCGTATTTCCGCCAATGCGATGGCTCCTATTTGACAACACTGAAGATGTGCCTCCAATTTCCTTCCATCTTATTCTTTTGACACTACTGTTAACAACCATACAAACAATTGAGTGTTGTATCCACCTCCTTATTAAAATGAAACATGTCTAAAATAATATCCTAAATGGATAACCATTAATGTATAATGTCTGGCAGCATTAGAATGTTCTTACAAAATAACATATGGTGGTAAAAGTTTAGTTGTATACCATAAGCAAGAGAAAACAGCACAATCATGTAGATTTGCACCAAGGTACATGTCATCTTTCTCTATTCCACACAAGGAAACCACTCAAACTTCTATAACTTACTAACCAGGGTCCTCTGTGTTTTCAGGTTCAATATATCATATAATTGTTGCACTTATGCTGCCTGCATGGTTATCAACGCCAAGTCGAGCCAGGTCGCTCATGCACTATCAGGACGACAAATCGACAAGTCGTCCGACTAGTCGTGCCAAGTCGACAAGTATTTCGTATACATATATTTATTAGATTTATTACATAAAATAACTAAACACACACAACAATTTCATAATTTTCATCAAAAACTAATAGAATATAAGTTCAATCTCAACAAATATCTGTAATAGATCATAGTCGGACTACTGCCCAGAGCAATGAGAACAAGAAGACCTAATTTGAGGAGAACAGAACGAGATAAAAAACATGCATATGTTTTAATAAGCTTTAACTCTTTTTAATTTTGGGTCCACTTTTTGGGTCAGATTCCGGGTAAAAATCCATTTTCCCAGGTCGGTTTTCGGGTTTAAAGAATCGGCTTCTGAAATCACTAAGTCATCCCTCGATTTTTTAGAAATTCCAGCTGGACAAGCAGTTGTCGACGACTTGGTAGCCATGGCTGCCTGAAAGTATGCTGGTTTTTTCATTAATCTCATGCTTTCGGTTCTAATAAACAAAGTATTCAGCTGCTGGGCAAGCTTAGGTCTTGGTATATGTTGATCTTTTTCATTTGCTAAGTCATCCCTCGATTTTTTACAAAGTATTCAGCTGCTGGGCAAGCTTAGGTCTTGGTATATGTTGATCTTTTTCATTTGCTGAAATCACTAAGTCATCCCTCGATTTTTTACAAATTCCAGCTGGACAACCAGTTGTCGACGACTTGGTAGCCATGGCTGCCTGAAATTATGCTGGTTCTTTCATTAATCTCATGCTTTCGGTTCTAATAAACAAAGTATTCAGCTGCTGGGCAAGCTTACGTCTTGGTATATGTTGATCTTTTTCATTTGCTAGGTCCTTCAACAGATTTAGCACTTAAATTCCCACAGAATTGATAATATAATACCCCCAATAACATACTAACACAATGACAATAACAATTTTCATATTTCAATGGTGGTTCATCTATTGGACGTTCACCAACAAAAAGTTGCACATATTTAGGCAATAGAAACAGAATTGGAAATTTTGATGCAATATAATAACTAATGGTATTTCTTAATAAAATTCTTTGCAATCCCCTGTCCCAAGCCCACACAAATAAGTACACTACAAAAATAGAGTCAGATACACACAAAGGCACTGTATTTGACTGTATCGTATGTTAGGAGTATGCCCTCGAATGCCACTTAGAGGATGTTAGAGTGAGGGCATCGTACTTGTTATTATGTAAAACATTATTAGAATGCAATTGTATGTTTCTTTATTTAGTGGTAGTCACTGGCATTCCTAACTCATAAATATATATATATATATATATATATATATATATATATATAGAAACTAGTCCGTGTATTTGAGAGCACAACATTCCACTCCTTATTGGATAAGGGGATCGGCACTGGAAAGGTTTATGACTCAAATACTTAATCGTTCGCAAGTCGATGAAACTTGACTGGGCGTTAAGTTTATGTGAAGACTTGTATGACGTGTTCTTTGACTTGAAGAGTGCTTGTCGATCACTAATGGTTAGTGGGAGCACACGTTATAGGTATGCTAATGAGATTAGTATACTCGAACCGACTCACCCTCGATTCGTCACACGGATTTCACTCTGGGACATTCAATGACGGAATCGTAAGGTTGTGATAGGTATTCATTAACCTTCGACTTGAGGATTTAGTAGGGATGTGCCTGTGACGTTAAGATTTTCATTAGAGTAGTACGACCCTGAAAACCGGAAAGTTGGGGTCAACCTCGACGTGCGTCTTGACGGGCAAGTAGCAAGTCCTACTGAATACCAAGATAGGATTTTTTCTCCTGTGAGTGAACAGGCGGTTATTGGTAAATGAGATCATAAGTCTTTGGCCAAAGCATTGGAGCTAATTGTATTGAATACACGAAAGCTCAATGATCTCGGTTTGCATTAACTCATGCATAGCGTCAAGTAGAGATAGGGTTTGACTGACCGTGACCCTATAACTTGATCGGGACATTTGAAAGAAGGGTTTATACGTATACTGGTATTCACGACAGAAAGGTTTTTGAATGATCCCAATCATTCGTTCTCAGTTAGGTTACAGTGTAGGCCGCGGGACTGGCTAGGTGATGCTATCACTCTTTGGTTCCTCCTATTGCTAACTGAGATGGACCTACCGAGTCGCGCATTAGGATAGACGACAGAATAAATCGAGCTTAACCTATCTTTGATAATATTAGATATTGGATATCTAATTTATTGGACATTGGATTTCTAATTAATTATGGGACATTGGATGTCTAAATTAATTTATTGAATAAATTAATTTCGGCCTAATGAATTAAATAAATTACTGGGTGATTGATTTAATTCATAGATATAATTATTTCTTGGAGAAATTAATTATATTGTTTTGTATTTGATATAATTAATTAATTGGATTAATTTAATTGATATAAATACATCGATACGGAATAGAGTTTATCTGTTTGGACTCGCGAGAGTCCGAAACGAACCGAATTCTCCCGTAAACTTCTACCGGGGCCCCCACCCCACTTTGGTCTTGAGTTGGACTTGTCTCCCACCTAAATTGGTGGAAGACCAAGAAAATTGAGAGATCTTGATATCTCTCTTGATAAGAGTTGGTGATATTATTCTTTTGGAAAGAATAATAAAATAAGAAAAAGACATGAAGACCAATACTAATACTTGTTGTTGGTTGAAAGACTCAAACTCTTGGTTTTTGCAAGAGGTAATTCACGGCCGACTCACAAGTGAGAGAGAGAAAAAATAGTTATCTCTAGTCTTCATCATCTTCATCTTCTCCATCTTTCTTATTCATTTTTCTTGGAGAAAAAATGAGAGATAATTGAGAGAAAGATTGATAAATATACTTAGAGTATATACTTGAATTAATATAAGCTTCACCATCCTATTCTAGCCGTATCCTCGAAGGATAATAGGGTGGTAGTTATTCCGGTCGACTTCCAGCGCGTGGAAAGTAGAGGCACAGTGTTTCGGTACTCGGGATTTCAAAAGCTTGGCGAATCGGATTCGTGAGGAAGATCACCTAAAGCTTGGGGAATCACTTTTGTAAAGAACACCATTTAATCAACAGACTTCAAGGGTATGATTTGATATCTTCCTTTGTTTCGTTTTATATTCATATATACGTAGCTTGATCGATCCTGTAAAGGGATTCGGATCGAATTTACTTTCGTTTTTTGCTTCCGCTGCGCCTTCGTTTTAGGCAACGAATCCCAACAGTGGTATCGGAGCATGGTATTGCGATCATATATACGATATTTAGCATTTGGAATGCTTGATTGGGTGTTCTTATGATTTGGAATCATAATCGTTTTAATCGTTGATTTTCAATTGTTCATCTAAAAATTATTTTTTCATGATTTTATGTTACAATATAAATCTCTTTCTTTTGAAAAACTGATTTAAGTGTGTAATATAAAGATTAGAAAAATATTGTTTTTAGAATCAGGACGAAAAAAACGAGCCGAAAATGTGAACGAACCCGGCAGCTTGGAGCTGGCCGGGCGCTGCCGTGCGGTCCCAGGCAGTGGATCGCGATCCGGCCATGCGATTCGCTCGGCAACTGCCGGCGCCGCCAGCGATGGATCGCGATCCACCATGCGATGCAGCCTCGCGGAAGCTTCGGCGATGCCCGAGCTTGTGTTTTTCGGCTCCGTTTTTTATATTTCGTTCGGAAATTAATTTTTCACGAATTAAATTAGATTTAATTTGACTAAGATATAATTATGGTAATTTTATTCTTAGGGGAATTAATTTAATGAAATATTTTCTCGTCCGGAACAAGTTAAAATTAACGGTTGTGTGAATTAATTGGATTAAGGTCGTGTGGATGGATTAATTTATATTGATTGGATCAATACTTAGATTAATTTTGAATGCCATTTATTTTAATGTGTTAGATGCATTATTTTTTGAATGGTGATGTGGTTCATGGACCTAGTTTTGAATCGTTCGGTTTTATTCGATTGGGTTGTAAATGCCGTTTTGAGCCTATTTATTTTACTAGAAAAATTTGTATAGGATGCAATTTTTCAAATGTAAAATTTATATATAATGACGAAGACCGGAGGAAGATCCGTTCGAGAAGACGAAGATTCAAGACCGAAAACAGGTAATTAGATTACAATGTTTTTATTCTAGGAACGGTCCATGAACTACATGTTGGTAGCAACTAGGTTGTGAATGTTTTATTCATATGGTATGAATGCAACAAACGCGCTTAAATGAATTAATGTGCAAAGTGTAACATTAATCGCGAAAATTCTCCCACGACAAAATATTAAGTTTAAAAGATTTCAAGGTTTTCCTTCCCTCCATCGAGCTTTCGGAAAATTAAAATCCAAACCGGATGTGCTATGCTTCCGAGTTATCGGGGTAGTCGTTCGGGGAGAGTCGATAAATTACCAAGAGTGCATTGGATGCCTTCGGTTGGAGCAAATTTTATCCCTAGAAACCTGTTAGGTTGCCGGATAAGATTCAATTGTGAAACTGATTAGCGTCGATAGTATAAACTTAACTTGTTCACGAACTATAGAAACCGTATAGATTGAGGGGAGTGAACAAGGGGAAAAAGAGATCGAATCATCCATTATATGGGTTGGTGTTGGACACCACTTTATGAAGATTAATAAACCAGAAACCTGTTCAGTTACCCACTATTAAAATTTATAAAGAACTCGATCACCACTATGAAGTAGAGCGAACGATACTTCCGGATTTCACATGGGAGTGTGTTATTCCGATAAAAATAGTGGGAGTTGGGTTAAAAGAATAGAAAAGTCCTTAATTCTAAACTCAGACCATAATTGAACGAGTCCCTAATCAATCTAGTGTACTTTATGCACACATAAAACTCTCAAATAAAATGACAATGAACCCACTCACTATACTACTCGAAAGTAACACCTTAAATTGGGCCTAACTTTGTGGACTGGCTCCGCAACCTGATGATAGTCCTCAGTATGGAGGTGCTGGGATACGTCTTGGAGGCGGACATTCCGGCAGCTCCGGCGCGGACCAGAGCCAGTCAGGAAGATGTTGAAAACCACGAAAAGTGGGTTAAGGATGACATTAGAATTCGTTGCTATTTGATGGCCTCTATGTCTAATGAGCTTCAGAAAGCTCATAAGAAAATGACTTCTGCTAGGCAGATCTTATCTCACTTAACCGAGCTTTATAGTGAGCACAGTCGAATTGCTAGATATGAGATATTCAAGCAACTGTTCGGTACCAGGATGAAGGAAGGTGAGAGAAAGTCGGGGACCGTATCCTCAAAATGATCTCTATGATCGAGAGATTGGAGGCTCTTGATTTTAAGATGCATGCTTCTCCATAAACCGACCTTATCCTGCAATCTCTTCATGATTCTTTTCACAGTTTGTTCTGAACTTCAACTGCAATGAGATTTCTTGCAATTTAGCAGGGTTGATGAATAAATTTATAAGCGCTTAGTCTCAAATGAAGATTCCACGGGTGAAGGAGTCTGCCCTTGTGATTTCTTCTGGATCTCGGAGGTTCAACAAGAAAAGGACCAAGAAGCAGATGGGCCCACAAAACAAGGACTTAAGGGTAAGGGCAAGGCCCCAATAGTTCCCAAGAGCTAGAAGGTGAAGACGGACACATGTCTCAAATGCGGTGAGCTGGGCCACTTGGCAAGAGACTGTCCGATCCTTCATGGAGCTTCAGGTACGGAACTTTTAGTTTTGGAAACTAATTGTTCTGCTACCATATTTTCTACTTCTGGGATACTGTATTCAGGTGCTAGTTCTCATATATGTACCATGAATCAGGATCTGGAACAAAGTAGAAAGCTTGGAGCTGGGGAAGTGATGATTACCATCGGAAGCGGACATAGTGTCGCAGCAACCGATATAGGATCACTTCTTTTGGATTTGGAATCCGGCTTTGTTATAATTTTAGATGATGTACAAGTGTTGCCCAAGGGGCATAAAAACATTGTATCCATTCTGGTCTTAGATCGGAAAGGCTTTTCATTTTTTATTGGTAATGGTTCCTGCAAAATTTATTTTCGAAATAAACTAATGGGCACTGCTACATTGTTAAATGGATTGTGTCATCTAAACCTAAACAACAAAGTCGTTGTGAATACTATGACTAGGAAGCGTGGTAGGGATGAAACTAATCAAGTTTTGCAATGGCATCTTAGACTTGATCATACTAGTCAGACCAAAATTTACAAAATGGGAAAAGGATGGACTTTTGGGTCCATTGGGATCGGATCCCTTTCCAACTTGTGAATCTTGCCTTAAAGGCAAAATGACTGATAAACTTGGATTAGTTCATACCAACTTATGTGGTGTTTTGGAAGCAGCACGTGACAGATATCAGTATTTCATTATGTTTACAGATGATCATACTAGGTATGCTTATGTATACTTAATGAAACATAAATCCGAGGCCTTTGAGAAATTCCAGGAATTTAAGGCCTTAGTCGAAAAACAAACTGGTAAATCATATCAAACACTTCGGTCGGACCGAGGTGGCGAGTATATGAGCACTGAGTTTGATGGGTTCCTAAAGGAGCACGAAATAGTGTCACAACTTACACCTCCAGGAACTCCTCAGTTAAATAGTGTGTCAGAAAGAAGGAACTGAACCTTGTTGGACACAATTCGTTCCATGCTTAGCTACACCGACTTACCGATTTACCTGTGGGGATATGCGCTCCTGACTGATGCTTATATCTTGAACAGATGTCCTTCCAAGTCCGTTCCTAAAATGAGATGTGGGAGGGCAGGAAACCAAGTCTTAATCATATTAGGATTTGGGGATGTCTCGCCTATGTAAAGAAGACTAAGGCGGAGAAATTGGAAGCAAGGTCCATGAAATGACGTTTTCATTGGATTCCCATCTGGGGCGGTGGGTTATCTATTCTACATGCCCGTAGATCGAAAGATTATTGTTGCTTTGCAAGCAAACTTTCTGAAAGATGAGTTCATTCAGGAAGGTGGAGCAGGTAGAAGTATTTCTTTGGAAAAATATAATGAAACTCCCCAGGAGACACCTGTACAAGAAGAATGGAACCTAACCTTCTGAAACACAAGTATAACCACCTCGTAGGTCTAGTAGGGTGTCTCAATTACCTGAGAGGTATGGTTTTATGCACTTGGAGGAACTGGATCTCAACGAGGTTCCAGGTGATACCCAAGAGACCGACCCGCGACCTATGACCTAGCAATGGTGGATGTAGACTCCGTGAAATGGACTGTAGCAGTCTTCACGTAGTTGGGATCTTCGTTTTTACGAGACTGTCAAAGAGTTTGACTTCGTGCAAAATGAAGAGGAACCTTGTGTATACAAGAGAGTTAGTGGGAGCAAGATCACATTCTTAGTACTATATGTAGATGACATTCTACTAATAGGAAAACGATGTGGGAATGCTCAGTTCTGTGAAAGCTTGGTTTTCGAGTAGGTTCTCCATGAAAGACTTAGGAGAAGAAACTTATATTCTTGGGATTCGACTCTACTGGGATGTGTAGATAAAATCTTAAAGCGATTTAAGATGGATTATGCTAAAAGAGGGTTCCTACCAATGCGACATGGAATAAAACTCACCTTGAAGATGTGTCCTCATAGTGAGGAATGAAAGGAAATGAATAATATACCATATGCTTCGGCATGGGTAGCCTTGTGCATGCCTTGTTGTGTACGAGACCTGACATTATGCATGCTGGGAGCGTGGTAAGTAGGTTTCAGACAAACCCAGGTACGGAACATTGGACCCCCGTAAAGAACGTTCTCAAGTACTTTAGAAGGATTAGAGATCTGGTTCTTATGTATGGTGGTGGAGAACTAAATGTGACGGGCTTCACTGATTCAGACTTCCAAGGACAGAAAGACGACTTTGTGTCTACTTATGGCTACATTTTACTCTTAATGGAGGAGCAGTATCTTGGCATAGTGTCAAGCATAGCGCGACTGCTGATTCCACCTGTTAGGCTGAGTATCAAGCGGCCGCGGAGCCTCCAAAGGAAGGAAGGGTTTTGGATTATGAAGTTACTGGGTCAAGTGACACCATGTGCTGCGCTGCCTGTTTTCGTTTTATGCGATAATGATGGAGCGGTAGCATAGGCCTAGGAGCCGAGGTTTCATAACGGTACAAAACACATTGACAAAAAGTATCATCTCGTGAGAGAATTTGTTCGCAAAGGATACATTATGCTGCATAGAGTAAACTCAATAGACAATGACTGATCCACTGACCAAGCCACTTTCTCATATGAGCTTGGAGCATCATCTGAAGAACATGGGTATTAGATACCATAGTGTGTGGCAGTGAGTGCAAGTGGGAGATTGTTAGGAGTATGCCCTTGAATGCCACTTAGAGGATGTTAGAGTGAGGGCATCGTACTTGTTATTATGTAAAACATTATTAGAAGGCACTTGTATGTTTCTTTATTTACTGGTAGTCACTGGCATTCCTGACTCGTAAATATATATATATATATATATATAAACTAATCCGTGTATTTGAGACAAAACATTCCACTTCTTATTGGATAAGGGTATCGGCACTGGAAAGGTTTATGGCTCAAATACTTAATCGTTCGCAAGTCGATGAAACTTGACTGGGCGTTAAGTTTATGTGAAGACTTGTATGACGTGTTCTTTGACTTGTGCCTGTCGATCACTAATGGTTAGTGGGAGCACACGTTATAGGTATGCTAATGAGATTAGTATATTCGAACCGACTCACCCTCGATTCATCACACGGATTTCACTCTGGGACAGTCAATGACGGAATCGTAAGATTGTGATAGGTATTCGTGAACCTTCGACTTGAGGATTTAGTAGGGATGTGCTTGTGACGTTAAGATTTTCATTAGAATAGTTCGACCCAGAAAACCAGAAAGTGGGGGTCAACCTCGACGTGCGTCTTGACGGGCAAGTAGCAGGTCCTACTGAATACCAAGATAGGCTTCTTTCTCCTGTAAGTGAACAGGCATATGTCCTATGCGGTTATTGGCAAATGAGATCATAAGTCTTTGGCCAAAGCATTGGAGCTAGTTGTATTGGATACACGAGAGCTCAATGATCTCAGTTTGCATTAACTCATGCATAGCGTCAAGTACATATAGGGTTTGACTGACCGTGACCCTATAACTTGATCGGGACATTTGAAAGAAGGGTTTATACGTATACTGGTATTCACGACAGAAAGGTTTTTGAATGATCCCAATCATTCGTTCTCAGTTAGGTTACAGTGTAGGCCGCGGGACTGGCTAGGTGATGCTATCACTCTTTGGTTCCTCCTATTGCTAACTGAGACGGACCTACCGAGTCACGCATTAAGATAGACGACGGAATAAATCAAGCTTAATCTCTCTTTGATAATATTAGATATTGGATATCTAATTTATTGGACATTAGATGTCTAATTAATTATGGGACATTGGATGTCTACATTAATTTATTAGATAAATTAATTTCGGCCTAATGAATTAAATAAATTACTGGGTGATTGATTTAATTCATAGATATAATTATTTCTTGAAGAAATTAATTATATTGTTTTGTATTTGATATAATTAATTAATTGGATTAATTTAATTGATATAAATACATCGATACGGAATAGAGTTTATCTGTTTGGACTCACGGGAGTCCGAAACGAACCGAATTCTCCCGTAAACTTCTAGGGGCCGCCCCACCCCACCTTTGGTCTTGAGTTTGAGTTGTCTCCCACCTAAATTGGTGGAAGACCAAGAAAATTGAGAGATCTTGATATCTCTTGATAAGGGTTGGTGATATTATTCTTTTGGAAAGAATAATAAAATAAGAAAAAGACATGAAGACCAATACTAATACTTGTGGTTGGTTGAAAGACTCAACTCTTGGTTTTTGCAAGAGGTAATTCACGGTCAACTCACAAGAGAGAGAGAGAAAATAGTTATCTCCAGTCTTCATCATCTTCATTTTCTTCATCTTTCTTATTCATTTTTCTTGGAGAAAAATTGAGAGATAATTGAGAGAAAGATTGATAAATATACTTGGAGTATATACTTCAATTAATATAAGCTTCACCATCCTATTCTAGTCGTATCCTCGGAAGATAATAGGGTGGTAGTTATTCCGTTGACTTCCGGCGCGTGGCAAGTAGAGGCACGGTGTTTCGGTGCTCGAAATTTCAAAAGCTTGGCGAATCGGATTCGTGAGGAAGATCACCTAAAGCTTGGGGAATCGCTTTCGTGAAGAACACCATTTAATCAACAGACTTCGAGGGTATGATTTCGTATCTTCCTTTGTTTCGTTTTATATTCGTATATAAGTAGCTTGATGATCCTCTAAAGGGATTCGGATCGAATTTACTTTCGTTTTTTGCTTCCGCTGCGCCTTCGTTTTAAGCACCGAATCCCAACATCATATTATCCTTGATCTATAGTTTTTCGTACGACATAATCAGCTAAAGACAGAGCAAAAATCATGAGCGAATAAAAAAGAAAGGGTAGAAAAAAGAGAGTGAAAAAGAAGAAGAGACTGTTAAAAGGGAAAAAAGGCGGATGAGAAGGTGACGCACGAAACTTTCACCAAACCAAGCACCAATCCTGAAAACCACAACATCAAGGAGCAAAAGTGCCATTTCAAACTGAAGTCAGTATCATACTTCCTCCGTCCCAGAGCAGTCTACAAGAAAATGCACTTTTTGAAGAGTTGACCAATTTAAATAGAGGGTATAAAAGGTAACTCATGTGTAAGTGAAGTAAGGAAAAAAGTAAAAGTGTGTTAATTGAGTTGAAAAAGTAATGGCAATTGTGTAAATAATTGTGTATAGTGAGGGTGTTAAAAACAAATTTTTTACCATTTATGGGTGTGCAAACTTCTGTGGAACGGACGAATAAGTGTGCAAACTTCTGTGGGACGGAGGGAGTAATATAATAATGAGAGACGATAATGCAATACACGAAACATACCAATACCATGCTATTCACAGAAATCTAAACCCTGACAAGTAGGACAACTGACAAAACATAAAAAATCAGAACAAAGAATCAAATAATTACCTTAGCAACATGTTCTAGGGTCACAGCTTCCGGAACAATGGCAGTCCTGAGTTTGATCTCAACAAATCCTGTCTGCCCCTTAAGAGGAAAACACTGACCAGGCTCCCCAAAACTCGGTCTAATCATCTTCACTGCTTCTCCACTAACCTTGTTCCTATTCGTAAACCAAGTCCCACGAGTCAAACCACCATATGGCTCTGAATGCCTCAGCACCTTTCCTCCCCCTGATGCTAACGCAAAATCAACCATTCCCAACCCATCAGCCGCATGCCTCTCAATTTCCTTCTCCACAATCTCCCTAGCATAATTCCTTACCTCATCCAAACTAACCTCACTAACATCACTAGCACCATTTTTCCTACCCTTTTCGAATTCATCAAAAAAAATACCAAATTCTTCCTTTGACAGCAAACTCTTACTTCCAAACCCATCCATAAACTTCTCGAGAGCATCACTCCTTGCATCCAAAGATTTCAACTTCAAGTCCAATTCATCCCCCTTCTTTTCCAGTTTCTCATCAAAATCCTTCCTAACTAAACCAATCCCATCATCGACTTTTTGATCAACAGCATCCAACTGAACCTGCATTGCCTTCATTGTCGTTTTAACAAACTTCTCCACCTCTGAAAACTTCCCATCGAAATCCCCAGAAATTGATGATATATCTTCAACATCACGGCCCGAATTCAACACCACCCACCGAATCATCTGCACAAAACCCAATAAAACTACTAGCAATGCTATATTCTTAGTGAGGATGCTGGTCACTGTAAGCCAACGCGGCTTGGTTGGCCTCCGGGTTGGGACAGACTTTCTCTTTGGGATTTGGGCGGGTGTATTCCTCGCATCCCTCGAAATTGCAGCCACCGTATCACCGGCAGCGAATCGAGCGTCTTTATTTTCAGACTCGGTAACGAGAGCGGCGGCTGCTAAATCCGAACCACTGGCAGAAACATTCTTCTCAACTGCTCGGCGGCGAGTGGTGGGCCCTTGATTCGCGGGAATGGAAACGGTAGATGCGGACATTTGGAGGGGTTTTTTCTCTTAAATTAGACTGAACCTTGCTATAAAGGTGAATTTCCTTGGTCAGATTGTGAATTTGAACAACAGAAAGAACCCTAGAAAAAAGGGAAATATAATTGGCAATGTTTCAATCGCAGGAGAAAAGGAAAGGGAACGTTTTTTGGTTAATTTAGAGTAGATGTTTTAAGCCCCTTTCTGACTCGATTTCTCATTCTCAAAGGGAGCGGTTCCAAATTTGAATGATTGGATTTGAGGGTCTAAGTTTTTTTTTTTCTTTTTCCTGACGAAAGAGGGTCTAAGCTATGTTGCACGGGTGGCGGGGGCGGGTGCGGGGGCAGGCGCGGGCAGATATGGGTGTGGGGATACAGTTTTTTGAAAATGTTAGGGTGCGATACGGCAAGGATACGTCTGTTTATTTTATATTTTATTATATATAACATTTGTTAAATATAAAAAACAACAATTCAAATATCACCATAAAACCAATTC
This sequence comes from Orobanche coerulescens, assembly GCA_033398695.1. Taxonomy (NCBI): domain Eukaryota; kingdom Viridiplantae; phylum Streptophyta; class Magnoliopsida; order Lamiales; family Orobanchaceae; genus Orobanche; species Orobanche coerulescens. The sequence goes on along the minus strand of CM065815.1, from coordinate 81,046,593 downwards.
AAATACATAAAACAAGTCATACAAAGAATAATTCAAAATGACTTTGAGGAGCGGAGCTTTCTGATGCTGTTCGTGAATGCTGCTAAAGGTAAAAGTAATTACTTTTTGTATTTTAGTTTGTTTGATTTACTTTTTAAAAATTACAACAAAACAATAATAAACAAAAACGCACCGAATACGCGTATCCGGATTTTTTTTTTTTTGCACGGATTCGCCACGTGGCGAATCTCGTGCGAATCCCACGCGAATCGCACATGCACCCGCACCCATGCAGTATCCGATACTGCATACTGCTTAATTTTGAAGAATCCGTGCATCATATGGTCTAAATTTTAGTAACTAACGAGTAATTCTGATTTGTAGATATTTTATGCCATTTCACTTCATAGGATGAACTTTTCTAAAAAACTGTTTGACCGTCAGACGTGGAGCTTAAAGTTTGTTCTGTTTTTTATTTTTGTCGTAAAAGTAAATTCTTACTAATGTACATCCAAATTAGTAGAGAATTATATCAAAAATCATCCACATTCATAATTGGAGTCACAAAATTATATATTTATATGCAATAACTATGAAATTATGTAAAGTACAAAGTTCCGAGAAGCATCAATTTGTGAAAGATATAATAATACAATAAAATTAGAGTGAGCATCTTCAACACGCTAATAATAAAGACTGTCCGAATTTTTTTGACAATCCACTGTAGCTCTGATGCATCAATGGTGGTTCTTGGCTGTGAGGTTTCATGATGTATATGAATAAAAATATTAGTATCTTAATCAGGTTTGTGTATGTATACTCATTGTTGGGCTGGTACCGCCACTAGAAGGGGGTATAGTTGGTATAAAATCGGATATTTGCGCCGTTTGTGCGGAAGCGTAAATAAATTGCGGAAAATAAATCACACAAGGATTTATAGAGGTTCGGCTATTAACGAAGCATACGTCCTCTCTCGATGTATCTTTTTCTTTAGGATTAAGATCAAAACCTCTACGCCTCTCTTCTATCGGTCGAGGGATTACCGTTACAAGCTCGTCTTCTATCGGTCCGAGTAAAACCGTTTTTCCTTTTCTATTGGATAAGAAATCAACCACTCTAGTTTTCTATTGGTACTAGATAAACCTCACTTAGATATCGATTGTGATTCTAATAATGCCGGATACTTGATCCTAATAACACTGAATCCAATCGTATCTTTTCTTTTACCTCTCGTGTATAATGTTGAATGTATAAACACTCAAACTAACAATATAAGCTCAATATCACAACAACAATGTAAGTATATGAATATTAGACCAATGTCTTGATTGCTTGGAGTTGTTGTTTGGAATAATACCAAAGATGTGGTATTTATAGCCTTCATCCACCAAACTAGCCGTTAGTCTGTTTTGACTAATTAGAGTGCGCTAGGATTTTCTTAATAGCGTGCGCTAAACTCATTAGCGTGCTTGTAGCGTGTGCGTAGCATGCGCTAGACTGTTCCCAGTTTCAGTCCAGCGGCTTCCTTTCTTCCCTTACGTACGTTATGATTTCTTCCTTACGTACGTTATACTCTTGCTTTAGCCTGCGTTAATAATATGATATAGCGTGCGCTAAGCAATATATCTGTTGCCTTCATTTGTCAAAGTATCCGTTTGATATGCTGACTTTGACCTGCTTTTCCCAACGTTCTGATTGACTAGAATTCAAACTGATATTTAGCGTGCGCTAAATATCATTCCTTGCGTGCGCTAATACTGACTTCATTGCATGCGTCATTCTGTGTTTGAATATCTTCACAACGGTAACAATCCTTCGATAGCGTGCGTTAATGACTATGTGTAGCGTGCGCTACCTCATCAGCTAACTTCACTTCAGGTAACTTCGAACTTGGCTGACATGCAGAGAACTCCCGTTAGCGTGCGCTAAAGTGTGATGACTTGCGTGCGCTAATGCAGTCCAGATTGCAACTTTTTGCTTCTTCGTATGCTTCGTCGTTTTGCTTCACCTTTATGTTGTTTTGTTTTGTTTAGCAACTTAATCATCAAAACATAATTTATTAATATGTGGAATAAATATTCCAACAATCTTCCCCTTTTTGATGATTACAAAACAACTCTTGAATTGGATAAAATCTGCAAAAGTAATATATATCTATGTACGTTTCAAAGTTTTCGGCTTTGATCGTTTCGTTAGTTTCTCCAATCCTTTCTTTTTCAACTTTATTTTTCAACTCCGTCGTTTCTCCCCCTTTTTGTATGTGTTCTTCTCCTTTTCGACTTCTTCGATTTTTATTTTTCTCCTCCTTTCATTTTATCCGTTTCACCTTCTTCTCCCCCTTTTTGTATTCAACAAAAAGTGTAAAAAAATATAGAGGATACCAATGAAATATAAATATGCATAAAACCAATTAATGAATATGCATTAATAAGGTTATAAATTTTAAGATATGCATGATACCAATTAAATAAATGCATGAGTAGGATGGAGTTTATACCCGTTTTTCAAAAAAATATACTCCCCCTGAAAGTATTATCTCCCCCTTTGTAAAATATCAATTATTAAAAATTAATTTTTGGGGATCCAACCTATAGTTGGTTTTTGTTTTGAGACATAGACGATATTAGGAATAAACGTTCCTTTGGGAATCCAAATTTTCTTTGTTTTAATCGTCCGTCTTGGGCTTTTGCAGTTTGAAATATGATGCCCGATTTTCAAACATTTTTCACACCGGGGTATTTTGAAATTTACGGATTCATTTTTAGATCGTGGTTTGAATCCTAACCCCTCTTTATTTAATGTGTATTTTTGAACCGAGAGCATGTTTTCAAATTTCTCGTTTCCGAGAGAAAATTTCTTCGTTAAATTTTTGAGCTCGGTTTGAATTTTGGCAAGACCATTCTTTAAAATATTTTCGTTTTCAACGCATTTAGTATGATCGATCTCAACAAATTTTCCCTTTTCAAGAATTTTGGAATTTTCAATTTCCAGAGATTTATATTTAGTTTGAAGGGATTTGATTTCTTTTAAAGCATTTTGATAATCGGTATGTAATAACTCGAATGCTTCAAAAATTTCGTCGTAAGAATTACTTACTTGGGTTTCGACATCACTATCGTCGAATGAACTCCGGGCCATGAGTGCGAGATTATTTTGATTCATGAAATCATCATCAGGATCTTCGTCACTCCATGTTGCAACTAAGACTTCCTTTTGTTTTACTCGACAGTTCTTAGCAAAGTGGCCTGGTTTACCACATAATCAACAAGTGTTGTCGAATTTCTTCGATTCGCCCTTTTAGATGTCCTGCTTCCTCCGGTTTAATAAGTATTGGAACTTATTAATATTCTTGGCATAATATGCCGATTCTTCGTCGCTTTCGTCCACCGGGATTTCTTCTTTCTTTCTCGACATTTTAGCCTTCATGGCTATCGACCTCTCCTTCGGTTTTGGTTTGGCATTCCGAGATTTTCGAACAATCTCGTAGTTGATAAGAGAACCAACGAGAGCACTAAAATCAAGAGTATTTAAATCTTTTGATTCCATTATTGTCGTAACCGTACCATCCCATTCTCGAGGTAGTGATTGGAGAATTTTCTTTACTTTCTCACTACTCGAAAGTGGTTTTCCGAAACATGCTAATCCATTAGTGATGACCGAAAATCGGTCGAGCATAATCGAGATGGATTCGTCGTCCTTCATTTGGAATAATTCATAATCGTGAAGGAGCATGTTTATCTTCGTCTCTTTGACTTGAGACGTACCTTCGTGTGTTACCTCAAGCATTTTCCAGATTTCTTTGGCACTATCACACGATGATATACGGTTGTGTTCTTCCGGATTTAAAGCACAGTATAATAATTGCGTGGCTTTGCAATTATAATGGTAGTTTTTCCAATCCGCATCGTCATACTCTTTAAAGGTTATGAGAGTTCCGTTTGAGTTCGTCGGAATTTTGGGACCAAGACATATCACCTTCCATAATTCGATATTAAGCTCGGATGAAAATAGATATTTTCTTCTTCCAAGTCATGAAATTCGATCCATCAAAAAATGGTGGTCGGTTGAGAGCAAGGCCTTCGATTGGAGCCATTTGAAACGCCATTTTGGATCTTCTCCTCGGATGTTAAGTCGCGTATTGGAGTAACCTCTCCGATACCAATTGTTGGTATAAAATCGGATATTTGCGCCGTTTATGCGGAAGCGTAAATAAATTGCGGAAAATAAATCACACAAGGATTTATAGAGGTTCGGCTATTAACGAAGCCTACGTCCTCTCTCGATGTATCTTTTTCTTTTGGATTAAGACAAAACTTCTACGCCTCTCTTCTATCGGTCGAGGGATTACCGTTACAAGCTCGTCTTCTATCGGTCCGAGTAAAACCGTTTTTCCTTTTCTATTGGATAAGGAATCAACCACTCTAGCTTTCTATTGGTACTAAATAAACCTCACTTAGATATCGATTGTGATTCTAATAATGCCGGATACTTGATCCTAATAATACCGAATCCAATCGTATCTTTTCTTTTACCTTTCGTGTATAATGTTGAATGTATAAATACTCAAACTAACAATATAAGCTCAATATCACAACAACAATGTAAGTATATGAATATAAGAACAATGTCTTGATTGCTTGGAGTTGTTGTTTGGAATAATACCAAAGATGTGGTATTTATAGCCTTCATCCACCAAACTAGCCGTTAGTCTGTTTTGACTAATTAGTGTGCGCTAGGCTTTTCTTAATAGCGTGCGCTAAACTCATTAGAGTGCCTGTAGCGTATGCGTAGCGTGCGCTAGACTGTTCCCAGTTTCAGTCCAGTGGCTTCGTTTCTTCCCTTACGTACGTTATGACTTCTTCCTTACGTACGTTATACTCTTGCTTTAGCGTGTAGCGTGCGCTAAGCAATATATCCGTTGCCTTCATTTGTCAAAGTATCCGTTTAATATGCTGACTTTGACCTGCTTTTCCCAATGTTCTGATTGACTAGAATTCAAAATGATATTTAGCGTACGCTAAATATCATTCCTTGCGTGCTCTAATACTGACTTCATTGTATGCGTCATTCTGTGTTTGAATATCTTCACAACGGTAACAATCCTTCGATAGCGTGCGTTAATGACTATGTGTAGCGTGCGCTACCTCATCAGCTAACTTCACTTCAGGTAACTTCGAACTTGACTGACATGCAGAGAACTCCCGTTAGCGTGCGCTAAAGTGTGATGACTTGCGTGCGCTAATGCAGTCCAGATTGCAACTTTTTGCTTCTTCGTCTGCTTCGTCGTTTTGCTTTGCCTTTATGTTGTTTTATTTTGTTTAGCAACTTAATCATCAAAACATAATTTATTAATATGTGGAATAAATATTCCAACAGGTATAATAGTACAGTGAAGAGTATTGAACTCTTTCCGTACATAAGCATTGGATAGTTGCCGAATGTAAATGACACCGAGATTTATAGAGGTTCGGCCAATTTACCTACGTCCTCTCTCCTTATCTTTTTCTATAGGTTCAAGATCAACCTTTCCGCCTTGTCTTCGATCGGTCTAAGGTAAACCGTTACAATCTTGTCTTCAGTCGGTCCAAGATACACCGTCACACTCTTGTCTTTTTGTCAGTCCAAGATAAACCGTTTTCCTTTTTTATTGGAGAAGAAAGCAACCTTTCTATCTTTCCATCGGTACTAGAAAAAACTCACTTGGATTTAGATTATGATTCTAACGATATCGGACCCTTGATCATAATAACACCGAATCAAATCTATAATTATTTCTTTCCTCTCATGTATGGTTGAGTGAATTAAACATTCGAACTCTTATCAATTAAACTTGATTACAACAACGGTAATGTATATAACAATATCAGATGTATATATGATTTGCTTGTAGTTGTTGTATTGTTTAATACTAAATGCATATTTATAGGCTTGGGAGCCTAACTAGCAGTTACTGCCTGCTCCTCCTCTTTAGCGTGTGCTATACTATATGTTTAGCGTGCACTAAGCATTACTGCGTACGTCAACTTGTATGGTTGTGTACGTTAATTTCTGTTCAAATCAGTCCAGTAGTTCCTGCCTTTTTCTTTACCGTACGTTAACTTCCTTCCATAGCGTCCGCTAATGTTATGTATCTGTTTCATTCAGTTGACCTTGTAGAATCAATCCAACAAAATGATTTATTTAAATTCGTAATTCAAACTTCCATAGCGTATGTTAACTTCACTGATTTGCGTACGTAACTTGCCTTCATAGGGTGCGCTAAACTTCTGCACTAGCGTGCGTTATCTGTATGTGATCATTGTACTTATTCACCTTCTGGAATCCTCCAACGGGCTGATATTTCAAACTTATCATACGTTTTTTTTTTCAAGAAATACACAGTATCAGCCTCGAATTATGACCAAAAATGGGCTATAATTCGGGTCCAAACATCGGAGAAATCTACGGCCCGCTAAAGAAATACAAAGTGCACCACAAATCGTGGGCTAATGTGCGGACCCGCAGACCAAAACAACTCAACTCCGAATTATGACCAAAAATGGGCCATAATCCGGAACCTAAAATCTAGAGTACCTACGGCCCGCTAGATCAATACAAGGTGCACCACTAAAACTGTGGGCTAATGTGCGGACCAATAGGCAACCAAGCAATCGATAAAAAAATAAAACCTATCTATACGTTAACGTCTTGGTATTGCGTACGTTAAATCTTCTACATTGTGTGCTAGTCTTCGTACTAGCTTGCGTTGTCTGCTTCAATGCAAAATGTGCAAAACTATCTGTCTCGATTACTAGCGTGTGTTAGTTTGCTTTTAGCGTGAGCTGACTTTGTTCTTTTATCCAACTTTTCATCTTCGGCACTCGTTCTTTGAGTAATTATTTTTCATTGATTCGTCAATTTATCATCAAAATCTTTAATATAAATGTGTTAAATAAAATACTCCAACAATCTCCCCCTTTTTGAGGTTGACATAACAACAATTTTTGATGGGATATATACCTATAAAAAATACAGCAAAAATATACAGATCAAAGTTTTCGGCTTTGTCCATTTTTTGTTAGTTTTCTTCTCCCAACATTCTTTTTTTTTCTCCCCATCATTTCTTCCATCACGCCTTGTCCTTCTCCACATTTTTGTCATTAGCAAAAAGCATATAAAATCATCAATAAAAATATTTTGACCAAAAATCGGTGTACTCCCCTGAATTTAGTATCCTCCATGAAAAAAAAAAACTTCTGCTGAGTACCAATTTGATGGAGTAATTAATTTTGAATTTTGGGGATCTAACTGATTTTGGGTCTTTTTTTGATTTGGCAAATAGACTATATTATGCACTATGGTTCCTTTTGGAATCCATATTTTCTTAATTTTAATAGTTCATCTTGGGCTGTTATAATTCGAAATATGATGCCCAATTTTCAAACATTTACCACATTGGGGCATTTTTAATGATTTATTGGATTTATTTTTATCACATTGTTTGGATCCCAGTCCTTGTTTATTTAACGAAAATTTTTGGATAGAAAGTAATTTTTCAAATTTATCATTTCCAAAAGAAAATTTATTCATTAAATTTTTTAATTCATTTTGAACTTTTAACAAATCTAATTTTAATTTATTTTCTCTTTCTAAACAAAGAGAATAATCATTTTTAATTGATTTTCCTTGTCGGGAGAAATACAGCCTTTTTGATAATCACCATCATACAGAATGAAGTCTCTAAAGTCAGCATATTCGCTAAGTATGGAAGCTGTTAGGAAACTCCGTACAACATATCCATACATCAAGAGATCTTCATGTATTGTCCGATCCGACAGTACCTACGTCATTATACAACAGAGTTGAAGAAAGTTGGATACAACAATCTTGTTGTAGGAGTTTTACTTAGGAAAAGTAAAGCACATCTAACATGACTGAAGAATAGCTTTAAATCGTTGTCAAATAAACTTTGTTTATTCATAAAGTATTCACAGTTAAAGCAGCATTTAATGCTGATCGGACAGCATTTAATGTGGCCAATAGAGACAACAGTCTGAACGCGCTGAAGAGCATTTAATGGGAAGTCAAAGAGAATGTCTGAAGCATTAAATATGAATTGTCTTTAATTCAAACATTCTGTAACCGCCAATCAGAGCTGTCTAAATCTCACCAACTAGCCAACAACTACATTTATAACGGATCCATTTCCAAGGTTATAAATAGCACCAAGCAGAGGACATCAGATATAGCAACGAATTATTTCGCGTATCACATCTCACAATTAGCTCTGACAATCAGAATATCAAGCTAAGAAAGTGCAGTATATTTTCTGAGCATAAATCATCATCAAAGCGAAGAAATATATTGTCCCCAATGAAACAAAGACAAGATACAAAGAATCACTCGTCAAAGCATACATTTGCTATTTGAACTTGTTCTACCCTATCTTTACGTTGAGATCAACCTTAGCCCTGTGTGGACTAAGTCCTTGCCAGTTTCGACCTGTGTGGGAAGAATACCATTGAATACGAAGCTTCGATATGTGTGAGAAGAAGCAAATCGAAAGAGCCAAAGCCACTCATTGTGAATGGCCCAAGCTGTTGTCACTGTATCACTCTATGTGAACGATACAGAGACGGATTTAGTTAAAGTCACGTAGTTGTGTACGTAGTGATTTTAGTAAATGTTTTACTCCTGTGTGGAGAACCAGTGGACGTAAAGGGGTTTACCTTGAACCACTTATATCTGCGTGTATTTTACATTCCATCCTTACGGTTTTCATATTTACATGTGATTTAAAATATACATTGTGAAAACCCTGTATTTACAGCAACTCAATATTAGTTTTTCGCTAAGCAAATTACTTCGAAAAACATATAGCTTATTGTATCCTCCCTTTCTAAGCTGTTTACTGTATACTCTGTGGCCTACAAGTGGTATCAGAGAGGTTGATTTTAAAAAGAATCAGTCGATTTTTAACTGAATCAGATCCACAAAATCACTAGCTTTTGAATTTTTTTTTTACTTTCATCATTTATCCTATTTCTATAAAGGACACCTCTATGATAAATAAAGTTCCTATATTTTCTATTAACGAATTTGATGACTGGAGAATTAGGATGGAAGTCCATCTTGCAGCAATCCACGAAGAAATAATCTCTGTCATCCAGGAAGGACCTATCAAGATTATGAAGGTCAATACAGCCGCAAGAATGGAAGGGCAACCATATACGGAGATGCTCGAGAAGGAGCGCGATCAATGGACGACCGATGAGCGCAAGCGTGCAAACCTAGACAACGTCGCCAAGAATGCGCTATTTGTCACTCTCGATAAAAGCACATTCTCTAAGGTAAAAAACTGTCAGACACCCAAACAAATCTGGTAAAAACTCAAGCTCGTTTGCGAGGGAACTAAGTTCTCAAAATAAAATAAAAGTTATAAACTAACTCAGCAATTTGAGACTTTTGAAATGAAACCTATAGAAACGCTTGAAGAGCTTGACCTCAGATTTACCGGCATTGTCGGTGAACTTGAATCATTGGTAAAAGTGTATACCCAAAAGGAGAAAAAATTGAAAATATTTAGATCACTCCCTGCCCTACGGGACATAAAAACCACAACTATCTGTGTGTCCTGTAACTTAAATGATATATCCACTTTTGATCTCTTTTCTGACGTAAAGGCATTCGAGTATGATATAGATGGGAGAGAGAAAGATAAAGAGTCGCCTGCCAAGACTACAACATTGGCTATCGTATATGATAGAAGACATATTTCAGCACCCACCACATCCAAGTCAGCACACAAGGCAGCAGACAGCGACGATGACATCCTGTCACAAGATGAAATGGCCTTGCTCATGCATAAATTCAAGAAGTTCATCAAACAGTCTGGAAAGGCCCTATATAGGCCCAAGCCATTTAAGAGGGTAAGATCTGAATCCCCTTCATCCGGTGATTCTAAACTATGCTATAATTGCAGGATGCCAGGACCTTATGCAAATAAGTGTCCTCATCCAAAAGTGTAAAAGTTGCCCGAAGCTGAGCAACAGAAAAAGGATGAGAAGAGACGTGCCTGGAGAAACAAGCTTAAGGACCTGATTGGTGAATCGGAAGCCTCGCCCACTTCGAACAAGACTGAGGAGTGCCTACAGGTGATCACTGATAGTGACTCCTCCGATGATGAAAATGGGGATAAAGCATATATGTACTTTATGGCCAAAAAAATAGAGGATGATGATGACAGCAATGATGAGGTAAGCTCAAATTTACCTATTCCTATGAATGCATCGCATACTTTTGGAAGGACGATGAATGAATTCAAAAACATTTAAAAAGTCCATGAGACACTCAAACGAGAAAATATACAGCTCGCCATTTTAAACCTGGAGATGAAAGACGAAAATGACTTGCTAAAAAACAACTATGAAAATATGTATTTGGATTGTGAAAATAGCAAAGCCACTTATGAAAAATTCACGGAAAGAAATCATCAACCTGCAAAAGATATAAATGTGGTAAAGTCTCATAGTGAGTGCAAGACAAATCATTATGCTTTACTAGAAGCTAAAGTACAAACTCTCGAGAAACAAGAAGGAGAACTTGAGACCATCCTGAAAGCATTTGAAATTTTTTTCTAGAAGGATGGAAGAAATTATAAGCACTGGGCAGTATGCCCACGATAAACGTGGCTTAGGATATCACTCGTTCTCCCATAAGGGAAAATCTAGTACGGTGTTCATCAGGGGAGTGGAACCCATTCCTGAACCCGAAGAGGCCTCGAGTCCCATAAAGGTTACAGCTGTCCCTCATCATACAGCAGAGGCTGCGATTCCGCCTCCAAGTTACTATCATAAACAGTGGAAACCTCAAGTTCCCAGACCTATGAGACGTAATCAACAGTATGCTCCCCGAGCATACCAACAGCGCCAGCAACCATCCAGAAAAAAGGTTGTATCTAAGTATCAGAGGCATGCACCGCAGTACTATCAATAGTACATTGCACCTAGATACTGGATACAGAAGCCCCGTTATCCATCCAGGAACCAGGCCGCCGTGCAGTACCACCAACAGCTCTGGGAATCCAATTAGAAACCTAGAAGGCAAGCTGTAAGGCTAAGGAAAATTGTTCTCCCTCCAAGATGGCAATCATACTGGAATCAAAACCCTAGATTTTTCATGCATAATAATCAAGGTTACAACGAATATGTGCCTGCCCCATTACGGGCAATTTGCTGTCAGGCAATTTTGGGCAATCCAAACCTACAGCAAACCAATTGCTGTCAGGCAATTTTGGGTACCAAAAGGCACTAACATTCATGGACCCAATAATCAAAGGGGACCTAAATCTACCTAATTTATTTGATTACATGATATCAAGGAGAATGACATCTGGTACTTCGGCATTAGACGTTCTTGGCATATGACAGGAGATATTAACAAACTTTCAGACTATGTAGAAGGTCGTGGTCCAAAGGTACAATTTGGTGACAAATCCAAAGTAAGAACAAGGGGGGAGGGAACCCTGCTTGTAGGAAAGTTTAAAGTCACTTACGTAGCCTATGTTGAAGGCTTACAATATAATCTAGTTAGTATTAGCCAGTTCTGTGACAAACAATTCTCGGTCAAATTATATATAGATCACTATAGGGTGAAGGACATCAAGACCAATGAAGTCGTCCCCACATGAAGCCGATCAGGTAATATGTATATTGCTGACTTGAAGCCCACGAGATCCACTATTTCATGTTTTGTTGCCAAATACAATGCAGATCAAAGCTGGCTGTGGCACAAAAGGATGTCTCACATCAACTTCAAGACTATCAACAAACTCGCTAGACAGGGAATGGTCAGAAGATTGCCTGATGTATCATTTCATAAAAACAGCATCTATAGACCCTCTCAAAAAGGCAAGCAAGTTAAAACCATCCTGAAAAGTAAGTCATATCTGTCCACCCACAGGGTACTGGATTTTCTACATATGGACCTCTACGGCCCTGTAGACCCTGTAAGTTTGAGAGGTAAGAAATACTGTCTTGTTATTGTTGATGATTTTTCCAGTATGCTTGAACAATCTTTCTGAGCAAAAGGAAAGAAACCACCACAAAATTGCCAGAGAACTTGATAAAGCTACAGACTGAGAAAGGGCTGAGTATCATGTCCATTCATTCCGATAGAGGCACTGAATTCACAAATCCCTTCATATAGCAATACTGTACGTATAATGGAATACAACACGAATACTCAGCAGCCCGGACTCCTCAACAAAATGGAATTATCGAGCGAAAGAATAGGGCGCTCAAAGAAGAAACAAGGACCATGTTAGCCGCAAGCAAATTGCCATAGCGGTTCTGCGGAGAAGCAACAAATACAACATGCTACACACAAAGCCTATATATTATCAACAAGCATCACAACAAAATAACATATGAGGTATGGAATAATAAAACTCCATTGGTTGCATACTTTCATAATTTTGGATGCAGCTGTTATGTTCTAACTAATGGGAAGGATCAACTCAAAACCTTCGACGAAAAGTCGGATGAAGGTATATTTGTAGGATACTCCTCTGTCAACAAAGCTTTCAGGATATTTAACAAGAAGAAGATGACAATAGAGGAATCCGTCCAAGTAGTATTCGATGGACCCCATTGTGACCCTACAAGAGTAGAAGACATAACCCAAAATATCCAAACACTTTCCATCAACGATCCCCAAACTCCAATAGAACCTGTCGTGGACCTAGAAATTAATCCCGCCACTGTAAGATCAGAAGCAGTTGAAGCTGATGTTGTACAAGTTGAAACTAATACTCTAGCACCACAAGATACATCACGGGATACCGAGTTAGAACCTGACAGGAGATGGATAAGAGATCACCCCCAGGAGTTGATTATAGGAGATATCGATGCTGGTGTAACCACTCGCGGGAGAATACAAAGTACACAAGGAACTATACTCTGTGCACAAGAAGAAACATATTTCGAAGAGTCTCAATTTCTTGTATGGAAATCTCAGGACGAACTTAGAAGACTATCTATGTGCACTCTAGTTGTATTCTTAGCCCAGTCGGAAGCTATTTCGACCAATGAAACTCTGAATAATTCGCATTGGATCACTTTTATGGAAGAAGAGTTGAATGGTTTCGAAAGAAACAATGTATGGTATCTTGTACCTAGACCAGGTCATCAAGCTGTAATTGGAACTAAATGGGTATTTAGAAACAAAAAGGATGAAAATGGACTTGTCATAAGAAACAAATCCCATCTAGTCGTTCAAGGTTATAGAGAGGGAGAAAGCATAGACTACGATGAAACGTTCGCCCCTGTAGCCAGACTAGAAGCCATCAGGATATTCCTAGCATTCACCGCACATAAGAACTTTATATTATATCAAATGGACGTTAAGAGTGCATTCTTAAACGAAGATCTCACCAAAGAAGTCTATGTTGAACAGCCACCAGGGTTTGTCAACACTGACGGCGGAGACCTAGTATACAAGCTAAGGAATGCACTGTATGGACTTAAGCAAACGCTTAGAGCCTGGTATGAAACCCTTTCCCTATACCTAATCAACAATGGATTTGAGAAATGTGCAGCGAACAAGACCCTCTTTAAGATACAAGAAGGTGACAATCTTTTAATAGTACAAATATATGTCGATGATATTATATTTGGTTCAACTAACCTCGCTTTATGTCAAAGGTTCTCTCATCTCATGCAAAGTAAATTTGAAATGAGTATGATGGAAGAACTTATATATTTTCTAGGATTGTAGGTTAAGCAATTGCCTACATGCATATTCATCAATACGGAAAAGTATAGTAAGGAGGTGCTCAACAAATTCGGGATGAACAACTCCAAATCCTCGTCCACTCCCATGAGCACTTCCACACAAATTTTGTGCTGACGAAGCTAGAATCCGGTTGATCAATCACTCTACGGGAAGCTAATAGGTTTACTCATGTACCTAACAGCTAGCAGGCCCGATATCCAGTTTGTTGTAGGAGTGTGTGCTCGGTATCAGGTAGCACCTAAGGAATCACACTTCACCAAAGCCAAATGAATCCTTAAGTACGTGAAGGAACAATCGACGTAGGATTATAGTATCCTAAGGAAGGAGGATTAGATTTGTAGGCTATAACGACTCAGATCTTGAAGGCTATAAGTTGGATAAAAAGAGTACAAGCGGCACATGTCACTTCCTTGGACCTAGACTTGTGCCATGGTTCAGTAATAAGCAATTGGCCAACTCGTTTTCTAAAGCTGAGTCGGAATATTATGTTGCTGGAAGTTGTTGTATGCAGATTCTCTGGATGAAACAACAGTTACAAGATTATGACAGCGCCAGAGAAACTCCAATCATGTGCGATAGAACCAGCACTGAAGATTATGGCAGTTAAGTGATCAGTTATAAGATTATGACAGTTACAAGATTTAGCAACGAATTATTTCGCGTATCACATCTCACAATTAGCTCTGACAATCAGAATATCAAGCTTAGAAAGTGCAGTATATTTTCTGAGCATAAATCATCATCAAAGCGAAGAAATATATTGTCCCCAATGAAACAACACAACATACAACAATCACTCGTCAAAGCATACATTTGCTATTTGAACTTGTTCTACCCTATCTTTACGTTGAGATCAACCTTAGCCCTGTGTGGACTAAGTCCTTGCCAGTTTCGACCTATGTGGGAAGAATACCATTGCATACGAAGCTTCGATATATGTGAGAAGAAGCAAATCAAAAGAGCCAAAGCCAGTCATTGTGAACGGCCCAAGCTGTTGTCATTGTATCACTCTATGCGAACGACACAGAGACAGATTTAGTTAAAGTCACGTGGTTGTGTACGTAGTGATTTTAGTAAATGTTTTACTCTTGTGTGGAGGACCAGTGGACGTAAAGGGGTTTACCTTGAACCACTTATATATATGTGTATTTTACATTCCGTCCTTACGGTTTTCATATTTACATGTGATCTAAAATATACATTGTGAAAACCCTATATTTACAACAACTCAGTATTAGTCTTTCACTAAGCAAATTACTTCCAAAAACATATAGCTTATTGTATCCTTCCTTTCTAAGCTGTTTACTATATACTCTGTGGCAAACAAGTAGTATCAGAGAGGTTGATTTTAAAAAGAATCAGTCGATTTTTAACTGAATCAGATCCACAAAATTACTAGCTTTTGATTTTTTTTTTACTTTCATCATTTATCCTATTTCTATAAAGGACACCTCTATGATAAATAAAGTTCCTATATTTTCTATTAACGAATTTGATGACTGGAGAATTAGGATGGAAGCCCATCTTGCATCAATCCACGAAGAAATAATCTTTGTCATCCAGGAAGGACCTATCAAGATTATGAAGGTCAATACAGCCGCAAGAATGGAAGGGAAACCATATACGGAGATGCTCGAGAAGGAGAATGATCAATGGACGACCGATGAGCGCAAGCGTGCAAACCTAGACAACATCGCCAAGAATGCACTATTTGTCACTCTCGATAAAAGCACATTCTCTAAGGTAAAAAGCTGTCAGACACCCAAACAAATCTGGTAAAAACTCAAGCTCGTTTGCGAGTGAACTAAGCTCTCAAAATAAAATAAAAGTTATAAACTAACTCAGCAATTTGAGTCTTTTGAAATGAAACTTATAGAAACGCTTGAAGAGCTTGACCTCAGATTTACCGGCATTGTCGGTGAACTTGAATCATTGGTAAAAGTGTATACCCAAAAGGAGAAAAAATTGAAAATATTTAGATCACTCCCTCCCCTACGGGACATAAAAACCACAGCTATGCGTGTGTCCTATAACTTAAATGATATATCCACTTTTGATCTCTTTTCTGACGTAAAGGCATTCGAGTATGATATAGATGGGAGAGAGAAATATAAAGAGTCGCCTGCCAAGACTACAAAATTGGCTATCGTATCTGATAGAAGACATAGTTCAGCACCCACCACATCCAAGTTAGCACACAAGGCAGCAGACAGCGACGATGACATCCTGTCACAAGATGAAATGGCCTTGCTCATGCACAAATTCAAGAAGTTCATCAAACAGTCTGGAAAGGCCCCATATAGGCCCAAGCCATTTAAGAGGGTAAGATCTAAATCCCCTTCATCCGGTGATTCTAAACTATGCTATAATTGCAGGATGCCAGGACCTTATGCAAATAAGTGTCCTCATCCAAAAGTGCAAAAGTTGCCCGAAGCTGAGCAACATAAAAAGGATGAGAAGAGACGTGCCTGGAGAAACAAGCTTAAGGACCTGATTGGTGAATCGAAAGCCTCGCCCACTTCGAACAAGACTGAGGAGTGCCTACAGGCAATCACTGATAGTGACTCCTCCGACGATGAAAATGGGGATAAAGCATATATGTGCTTTATGGCCAAAAAAATAGAGGATGATGATGACAGCGATGATGAGGTAAGCTCAAATTTACCTATTTCTATCAATGCATCGCATACTTTTGGAAGCACGATGAATGAATTCACAAACATTCAAAAAGTCCATGAGACACTCAAACGAGAAAATATACAGCTCGCCATTTTAAACCTGGAGATGAAAGACGAAAATGACTTGCTAAAAAACAACTATGAAAATATGTATTTGGATTGCGAAAATAGCAAAGCCACTTATGAAAAATTCACGGAAAGAAATCATCAACTTGCAAAATATCTAAATGTGGTAAAGTCTCATAGTGAGTGCAAGACAAATCATTATGCTTTACTAGCTGCTAAAGTACAAACTCTCGAGAAACAAGAAGGGGAACTGGAGACCATCTGTAATATCCGTATTTTTTTCTTTCCCTTGTATTTTCGTTTTTGGTGTATTTCTCGATCGTGGTGACCCTCGTGTACTTTTCAGCGTGTCCTTCCTGTCAAACTGTTGAACTGTATTCTCGTTATTGTGATGCGGAACCGCCGCCGGGGTTCTTTGTGGATCCGCTTTCGTGTTATTAGTCCCTAAATATGGATTCCTATCGTTTTATTCTCTTCCGGATCATTTTTATCATTTTGGGAACCAAAATGGGATGTGGGCAGCGGCATAAGGTGCGTGCGCGCGGCACCCAAATTTCTCCAAATGTTGGTCGAGCAATGCATTGTGTGCCGCGGCACACCCATCGATGCCGCGGCACAAGCAGTGCCGCGCACACCTATCCGTGCCGCGCACACTCGTGTGTTTTCTGCGCCAAAACCAAATCAGACTGCGGTGCCGCGGCAAGACACGCAGCCGTGCCGCGCACAACGCGAAAACCTCGGGAGTATTTTCTTGGCTCGTGCCGCGCACACTTTGGCCGTGCCGCGGCACACGGCGGCCAATTGTGCAGATCCGTCTTTATTAGGCGAAATCGGCCGACTTTCCCCATTTTTTCATCTCGCATCGCGAGAGTAGTGAGAGAGAAGGGGAGAACCGCCGATTTCTCAACTTGGGGGCGATTTTCATCATTTCTCTTGGTAGTGAAGCTCGGCAATCAATCTAGCGCGCTCTACGGATCTTGGTACTTGAATCTCCTAAGGTAATGTTCTAAAACCCTATTTCGATTAATTTGGGGTTTTGGGATTTTCTTCCGATTAGTTCCGTTTCGTTGGTGGATTCATGATGTATACGATTGATATTGTTAGTATCGTTAGTTTTCCTACGGATTCATGGATATTTTGTGGATTTTTATGGAATCGAGAGGGTTTGGTTGTGGTCCGCCTCGTTGTTATTTTTGTACGAATATACATGAATCGTAGGCGGTTTACTGGTGTATTCCATTTCCATAATCGTTTAGAAGTGGTTGTGATTGTGCTATTCGAATCGTTAGGTTCATTCTCGCTTCTGCCTCGTGGTTGTGCTTGATCCTTCCGTTCCGCTCGTGTCATCGTCTATTTAATCAAGGCAAGTATCCTTATGAACTTACAATCTTGACATAGTAGTTTTGTATGAGAAATTGTGTGTGTGTGTGTATGCTCACTACGGTTAGACTCGACGGGGTCTCGGTAGGGTTCCACGAAGCCGTGGACCGCGAGCTTGCTTTTAACCATCGTGGGTTAGATCCGACGGGTCTCGGCAGGGATCCACGAAGCCGTGGTCCGCGGTTAATTGTGGTGCATTTTTACAAATGTGGTTTGATCATTGGCATTTTAAATGAGCGTTTTGGAAACTATGATTTCTTGATGGCATGCATTACTATATGTGTAAGATGTAAAATGTTCATTTGGTTACTTGTACTAGCGTAATTGCTAACCCTCTGGGACCCGCTTTGGGGAAATTCGTTTTATGAATTTCAGTGTCGTTCATCGAGACGAGCTGCTACTGACCAAGACACGGATGACGGCCGTGCGTGATGATGGTGCACGAGTGATGTTTTAGTGTCTTTTACCTTTTTGTCTTTTGTGGTTTTGAACTAATAGTTGTACTCGAGTACTTAAGGGGTTCTTGTTCGTTTGAATTGTATTGTTGCTTATTATGTTGTGTTGGATGATGATGTTATATTGACCGGTTGAACCGGGTGGATTGTTCTGTTTTGCGTCTTTATGACGTGGTGTTATTTTATCGTTTCTGTGAGTCGTTGTGTATGATGCTGTTCAGCCTGGTGGGTCCCATATAGGGATTCACGGCGCTGTAATATACCTCGGATATCCTGGGGGTGTTACACCATCCTGAAAGCATTTGAATTTTTTTTCTAGGAAGATGGAAGAAATTATAAGCACTGGGCAGCATGCCCACGATAAACGTGGCTTAGGATATCACTCGTTCTCCCATAAGGGAAAATCTAGTACGGTGTTCATCAGGGGAGTGGAACCCATTCCTAAACCCGAAGAGGCCTCGAGTTCCATAAAGGTTACAGCTGTCCCTCCTCATACAGCAGAGGCTGCGATTCCGCCTCCAAGTACCTATCATAAACAGTGGAAACCTCAAGCTCCCAGACCTATGAGACGTAATCAACAGTATGCTCCCCGAGCATACCAACAGCGCCAGCAACCATCCAGAAAGAAGGCTGTATCTAAGTATCAGAGGCATGCACCGCAGTACTATCAATAGTACAGTGCGCCTAGATACTGGATACAGAAGCCCCGTTATCCATCCAGGAACCAGGCCGCCGTGCAGTACCACCAACAGCTCTGGGAATCCAATTAGAAACCTAGAAGGCAAGCTGTAAGGCTAAGGAAAATGGTTCTCCCTCCAAGACGGCAATCGTACTGGAATCAAAACCCTAGATTTTTCATGCATAATAATCAAGGTTACAACGAATACGTGCCTGCCCCATTACGGGCAATTTGCTGTCAGGCAATTTTGGGCAATCCAAACCTACAGCAAACCAATTGCTGTCACGCAATTTTGGGTACCAAAAGGCACTAACATTCATGGACCCAATAATCAAAGGGGACCTAAATCTACCTAATTTATTTGATTATAGGATATCAAGGAGAATGACATCTGGTACTTCGGCATTGGACGTTCTTGGCATATGACAGGAGATATTAGCAAACTTTCAGACTATGTAGAAGGTCGTGGTCCAAAGGTACAATTCGGTGACAAATCCAAAGGAAGAACAAGGGGGGAGGGAACCCTGCTTGTAGGAAAGTTTAAAGTCACTTACGTAGCCTATGTTGAAGGCTTACAATATAATCTAGTTAGTATTAGCCAGTTCTGTGACAAACAATTCTCGGTCAAATTCTATATAGATCACTATAGGGTGAAGGACATCAAGACCAATGAAGTCGTCCCCACATGAAGCCGATCAGGTAGTATGTACATTCCTGACTTGCAACCCAAGAGCTCCACTATTCCATGTTTTGTTGCCAAATACACTGCAGATCAAACTTGGCTGTGGCACAAAAGGATGTCTCACATCAACTTCAAGACTATCAACAAACTCGCTAGACAGGGAATGGTCAGAAGATTGCCCGATGTATCATTTCATAAAAACAGCATCTATAGACCCTGTCAAAAAGGCAATCAAGTAAAAACCATCCTGAAAAGTAAGTCATATCTGTCCACCCACAGGGTACTGGATTTTCTACACATGGACCTCTACGGCCCTGTAGACCGTGTAAGTTTGAGAGGTAAGAAATACTGTCTTGTTATTGTTGATGATTTCTCCAGTATGCTTGAACAATCTTTCTGAGCAAAAGGAAAGAAACCACCACAAAGGTGCCAGAGCACCTGAAGAAGCTACAGACTGAGAAAGGGCTGAGTTTCATGTCCATTCATTCCGACAGAGGCACTGAATTCACAAATCCCTTCATATAGCAATACTGTACGTACAATGGAATACAACATGAATACTCAGCAGCCCGAACTCCTCAACAAAATGGCATTATCGAGCGAAAGAATAGGGCACTCAAAGAAGTAACAAGGACCATGTTAGCCGCAAGCAAATTGCCGTAGCAGTTCTGTGGAGAAGCAACAAATACAACATGCTACACACAAAGCCTATGTATTATCAACAAGCATCACAACAAAACAACATATGAGGTATGGAATAATAAAACTCCATTGGTTGCATACTTTTATATTTTTGGATGCAACTGTTATGTTCTAACTAATGGGAAGGATCAACTCAAAACCTTCGACGAAAAGTCGGATGAAGGTATATTCGCAGGATACTCCTCTGTCAACAAAGCTTTTAGGATATTTAACAAGAGGAAGCTGACAATAGAGTAATCCGTCCATGTAGTATTCGATGGACCCCATTGTGACCCTACAAGAGTAGAAGACATAACCCAGAATATCCAAACACTTTTCATCAATGATCCCCAAACTCCAATAGAACCTGTCGTGGACCTAGAAATTAATTCCGCCACTGTAAGATCAGAAGTAGTTGAAGATAATGTTGTACAAGTTGAAACCGATACTCTAGCCCCACAAGATACATCACGGGATGCTGAGTTAGAACCTTACAGGAGATGGATAAGAGATCACCCCCAGGAGTTGATTATAGGAGATATCGATGCTGGTGTAACCACTCACGGGAGAATACAAAGTACACAAGGAACTATACTCTGTGCACAAGAAGAAATAGATTTCGAAGAGTCTCAATTTCCTGTATGGAAATCTCAGGCCGAACTTAGAAGACTATCTATGTGCACTCTAGCTGTATTCTTAGCCCAGCCAGAAGCTATTTCGACCAATGAAACTCTGAATAATTCGCACTGGATCACTTCTATGGAAGAAGAGTTGAATGGTTTCGAAAGAAACAATGTATGGTATCTTGTACCTAGACCAGGTCATCAAGCTGTAATTGGAACTAAATGGGTATTTAGAAACAAAAAGGATGAAAATGGACTTGTCATAAGAAACAAATCCCAACTAGTCATTCAAGGTTATAGAGAGGGAGAAAGCATAGACTACAATGAAACATTTGCCCCTGTAGCTAGACTAGAAGCCATCAGGATATTCCTAGCATTCACCACACATAAGAACTTTATATTATATCAAATGGACGTTAAGAGTGCATTCCTGAATGGAGATCTCGCCAAAGAAGTCTATGTTGAACAGCCACCAGGGTTTGTTAACACTGACGGCGGAGACCTAGTATACAAGCTAATGAAAGCACTGTATGGACTTAAGCAAACGCTTAGAGCCTGGTATGAAACCCTTTCCCTATACCTAATCAACAATGGATTTGAGAAAGGTGCAGCGAACAAGACCCTCTTTAACATACAGGAAGGTGACAATCTTTTAATAGTACAAATATATGTCGATGATATTATATTTGGTTCAACTAACCTCGCTTTATGTCAAAAGTTCTCTCATCTCATGCAAAGTAAATTTGAAATGCGTATGATGGAAGAACTTATATATTTTCTAGGATTGCAGGTTAAGCAATTGCATAGAGGCATATTCATCAATTCGGAAAAGTACAGTAAGGAGGTGCTCAACAAATTCGGGATGAATAACTCCAAATCCTCGTCCACTCCGATGAGCACTTCCACACAAATTTTGTGCTAACGAAGCTAGAATCCGGTTGATCAATCACTCTACGGGAAGCTAATAGGTTTACTCATGTACCTAACAGCTAGCAGGCCCGATATCCAGTTTGTTGTAGGAGTGTGTGCTCGGTATCAGGTAGCACCTAAGGAGTCACACTTCACCAAAGCCAAATGAATCCTTAAGTATGTGAAGGAACAATCGACGTAGGATTATAGTATCCTAAGGAAGGAGGATTAGATTTGTAGGCTATAACGACTCAGATCTCGGAGGCTATAAGTTGGATAAGAAGAGTACAAGCGGCACATGTCACTTCCTTGGACCTAGACTTGTGCCATGGTTCAGTAAGAAGCAATTGGCCAACTCGCTTTCTAAAGCTGAGTCGGAATATTATGCCGCTGGAAGTTGTTGTATGCAGATTCTCTGGATGCAACAATAGTTACAAGATTATGACAGCGCCAGAGAAACTCCAATCATGTGCGATAGCACGAGTGCAATTGCAATCACGCACAACAATGTATTGCACTCCCGAACTAAGCATATTGATATGAATCATCATTTAGTCAGGAATCATGTTGAGAATAAAGATGTTCGGATTGAGAAGATTCATACAGACATATTGTTAGCCGAAATTTTTACAAAACCTCTTAGCACAACCAGATTCTGCATGCTTCGCCAGGAATTAGGAATGTTACAGATAGACTCCTTGTAAGTTTTTATATTTTACTCATCAATTGAGGGGGAATGCTGTAAGACCCATGAATACAGTATCCACTTTGACTAACTGTACACTCAGAACAAGTCAGATCTTAATGTAGGAAGAAGAAGACAATATAACCTTCCTACAACTTAATACAGATATTAAGGGGGAATACAATACGACCCATGAATACAGTATTAATCTAATATTGATGTAAGATTTGAATCCTGTATGTACCTTTTAAGGGGGAATGCTGCATTTTTGCGGATACAACACAAACACTGTAGGATATCAATTAATATTATAATCGTATCTAATTCATACACTTTCACACAGCAAACTATTTTAAGTCTACATGCTCTGTCTGAATTTAAAATGTTTTATCCTTTAATAATTTTAAAGACACCTGAACTTTGCTGCCTCAAGTACCGTGATTTCAAAATTCAAACCGCCGTTTCGTCCAATAGTGGAAGACGAACTATATCAGAAGTGGGACCGCCTATTATTTCAAAACCGATAGATTAGACGTACAAGTTACATCTGAATCCATCCTGTACGTTCTTTTAAAAGATGGTTCCCATCCCTTAAATCTGACCGTTAACTGTTAACCTAATCTTCCCTGCACCCTATAAAAGGACAGTACATTGCTCTCACAAACTCTTTACGCTTTCTGCAATAGTAACGAGTCTACAACAATCTGTCTAATATGCTCTGAATTCCTTTGCTTAATTTCCTGTTACTTCACCACTCTTTCTTGAAAGTGTCTACTTCTCATACCTCTTCAATCTCTCTGCAGAATAAGTAAACCGTCATCTATGGTCGCATCTTTGCTAAATCTGTTTTGATGGAGAGGATTGCCTTTGAAAATGAAGACAAAATTGGAATAGACTTGGTTGTTGCTCGTGTGAAGCAACAAGGTCTATACCGTCTAGGAAGTCATCACGCTGACAACTACAACGAACAGATAGTGGAGGAATTCTATTTGGATGCTACTTTCAAATACTCTTCGCAGACAAAAAGCTCTGAAATCACTGACATCATTGGAACTGTGCAAGGGATTGAGATCCCTATGAACAAGGATCTCCTGGAGAAGATTTACAAGCTGCCCTATGACGGGCTAAGAATGAAAGATCTGGAGACCTTCGGGTCTGAAAGCCTACTATTCGACTACTGAAAGCTCTTTACTAGCACTTCCATGGCCACCAACGTCCATCAATCTTCCCATAAGAAGAAATTCACCCTTCCATACATCTATCTTCATGATTTTTGTTGTCGAGTTGTTGCAAATAGAACTGGTGCTTTCGGAATGTGCACCAACTTGAGATACAGAATAATGGTTGCCATCATGTCTGGTGAGAAAGTAAACTTGTGTCAAATCCTTCTGAAACGTATTCAAGAAAAGGCATCTAAGACTGAGTCTGCGAAGAAATCATTTGGCCTAATTCTGAACCACATCCTTAGTCGCTGCGGAGTAAAGCAGTCCACTGATGCCAAGAAAATTGGGACTGGAAAGTTTATCGGTGGAATCAGACCCACTATATACAAAAAAACACCCATTCTTGCTGACAGGACCAACCCCTACAACATGCCAACATCGAGTGACCTGATGGATGTCACTCTGAAGAGTTCTGATGATGGAAAGAAGAAGAGAAAAAGAAGTGTTACCGACAGCAGATCCCCCAAAGCTGTCAAGAAGAAAAGAAAGAAGACGAAGAAATCTTCTAAGGCTGATCCTATGGTGACTATAGCGGTCACTGTAGAAGTCCCATCGGCTACTCCAATCACTGAATCTATCCCACAACGTACAACCCCTATGGAAGAAACAGTTGCTGCTATTACAACAGTCCCCGAGCCAGTGGCGACTAAGATGGAGGAACAACTGTTTGCCAACTTAGAAGGTTCTGGCGAATCAGCTGCCCATTCAGAGCCAAAAGCCACAACTACAAATAAGGCACCCACCACTGTAAGGAGTCCCACTCCCAACAGGACATCCCACCCTATTAGGGATCCCGCTTCTCCACAGGCTTCCTTACCTGTCGAGAATCCCAACCGGACAGTGGAACCCACTACTGTGCGTAGTCCTTGCCCGACTGATATCATCAATAACAATCTCCTTCAAGTCCAGATAGAGCAAGCCTCTGAGCGCTTCAAAATTTGGAAATCCTACAGGGTCGCTCCCTACGGCACCCTGTACAACTGGGAGGACTAGAAGGAATAAGAGTTATTTGCTCTGGAGGTCACGAACACCGAGAATGTTGAGGTCTTGATCAGATGGGAAGATCACTTTTGCCTTGAGCTATCACAAATTATTTCATGACAACTGAGAAGGCCCGACTCAAAGGGAAGTCACAGTCCAGTGACAAATCTCCATCACTGTTTAGTATATTTTGAGTAATATTTTTATTAGTATTTTATGTATATAATTGTGTGTTTTGTGTGATAATTTATTCGTTTTACCATATATTTATATTATTTCATTTTGTTAGAATTTTCTATAATTTTATGTCATTTTTGGATAATTAATTGGAATTAAATTATATCTGCAGGTTAGCCAACCGGTACAAGACAGATCAATTGGTTCAAGGGCGATATTTTTACAAAATTCAAATATAGTCACGACTGGTCTCACTTTATTCGTCTCGTCGAGACGATCGTTTTTAAAAAAATTCATTCGAATCCGAGTTCGTATGAAGAAGTTATGACCGTTCGAAGGACAATTAAATAGACGGACCATATTGTGCCACGTGTCAACACCTGATTGGACCGGAATTTCAACTCTGTGCTGATGTCATCCATGACATCAGCACCTCATGGGCAGCCGTGAATTATTAGGTGGTGGGATTTTAAAATTGTAAAAATTATTATTTTATTGATTTTGAAGTAGTATAAATAGGGGATGAATGTGTAGTGTTTGGGGAGAAGAAAAAAGGAGAAAAAATAGAGAGATATTATTGTAAGGGAGAGAAAAAAAAATATTGTGTAATAAAATTATATTTGTGTAATAATATTATGGAATATTTATTTATTTGTGTTGTTATTATGAGTGAGTAATTTTCTTTTACTGGGGTTATGATGAAACCATGTCTATATTATTATTAATATTTATATAATAATTCTAAATAAATATTTTTAACGATTATGATTTTCGCTTCAATAGGGGAATATTATTTCATCAATTATATCACGTATTTTTGATAGTTATAAATTTCCCATTGCTTTGTGATTATTGATATTAGTTAATTTCTTTGATTATTTGTTTTCCATTAAATTGGATACATATAATGCTTAGAAATTACATTTTTTAAGCAAAGGAAAATCTATATTTGAATTATAATTTTGTACTTATTGTCAAATCTATAGGGAAATAGTGAGATTGATTTCAGAATCTATTCCCTGAATTTCTTGGAATTAAAATATAAAATAAATAATAAATAGACATTGGTGGATTCTAAACCCTAGTAAATTATTTAAAATCAATTTATCTAAAATCTACTTAAAAATTACTGTTATCTAATGCAATTATTTTAACCAATCAAAAATCAAATTATTTGGGACTAGGTTAGAATTTAATATAATTTGGTTCAAAACGATAGGAATAATTTGACTTCACTAGTATAGTCCTCCGTGTGAATCGACCTTGCACAGCATATCTACATCGAACAAATCGTGCGCTTGCGAGTATTAGACTAAAGAATCAACAAACAACAAGTTTTTGGCGCCGTTGCCGGGGAGGCGCAAACGAAGTACAAGAAGACCGTCGTCACCAAGTTAGTTAAATTCTTCTAGTAGTTATTTATTTTACTGCTTTTCTTTATTATTATCTGTCTTTTTAATATCCGTTTTAGATTGTGTTAGTTGTAGAATTTATTTTATTCATAAAAAAATCTGAAAAATAATAAAAACTTATAATAATAAATATAAAATATAATTAATAATAATAAAAGATACTGTTCATTTTCGTAAAAATAATAATAAAATAATAAAAAAAATAAAAAAGTCCAAAAATATATAAAAATATAAAAAAAAATCTGAAAAAGTTTAAAAAAATTCAGAACTTATTTATTTTTATTTAAAAAAAGATCTGGAAAATACAAAAAAAGTTTCAGATTTTAACGTAATATTTTTGTAATTTTGGTATATTAATATTATAAAAATCAAAAATTTTAATTTAAATTCGAAAAAAAATAAAAAATAATAAAAATAAATTAAAAAATAATCTGGAATATTATTTTCTTTAATAAAAAAAATCTAAAATATTTTATTTTTAAAAGTAAAACCGGCTAGTTTTATTAAAAAAATTTAATTTTCATAAAAAATCTAAAAATCTAATAAAAAAAAATCAGATTAAGAATTAATAATTTAAATAATCTGGAATATATATAATAAAATAAACTTTATGAACTTTGAATTTTTTTTTAATAAAAACATAATTTTTTAAAAAAATAAATTACAATATTTTAATAAAAAAGGGAAAATACTAAAAAAAAATTAAAAACCTGAAAATTTAAAAAAAAAAAAACAGGAACGAAATTTTTTAAAAAAAAAACTATTTTTATTGTTTGCATAAATAAAATAAAGTTTGTAATTTTTATTTTTTTTTCCTAAAAAAAATCTGAATTTTTTTTTGTGAAAAAAATAAATAATATATCTTGATATATATATATATATATTAGCTCTATATTATTAATCTAAAAATATAATAAAATTATAATAAATATAAAAATATAAAAACTAAAACAATATAAAAAACAAAAAAAAATCAGAATTTTTTTTAATTTTTATATCTTGTCTTTAGTTTTAATAGAATCTTGTAGTGGTAATTTAGATTGTGTTTTTAGTTGTTATTTTCTATTTACATTATTCTTAGACATTTAGTTTAGTTGTAATATTTCTCATCGTACAATTAGTTTATCAATAGATATTGCTTCCGTAGATCAATTAATAAATTTATTCCTTTGCAATCTATTACATCCTATAATTTTAGTAATAATTATAATAATTATCATTATTATTAATAATAATAAAAATATAAAAACTCAAAAAAATAATAATTAAAACAATAAAATCCTTTAAAAGATTCAACAAGGGATTTATATTTTTCACTCACTACTTTGTTCGATTTGAATAGAGAAAAGCTAAATATCAATCTTATACAAACTGATTTTGAAAATCGATTGAATTTTGGCAAAAAGACCTTTGTTGTACATGCCGAAGAAAGTTGGATTTTAAGTGCGACCGTTGTGACGCCTCCAACGATCTGGAAGTTCGATCGACTATCATAATTTGGTTTGTATGCAAAGTTAAAAAAATTGAAATATCGGTGAATGCAAGTTTGACAACGAAATAATAAAGGTCGAAGAACGAGAAGAAGATTGTCATTAACTAAAATTGAAGTTCAACAAACAAAACCGATACCAAAAATGGACGAAATCGAAAATCAAAATAATCAAGTTGCAAAAGAGAAAACTTTAATAGAATATTTTTCTCCAGTGAGTGCTAATTCTCCCTCTTGCATAGTGTTGCCTACGACTAATGCAACTCATTTCGAACTTAAACCATCAATAATTCAACTTCTTCCATCTTTTCACGGTTTGAAAGAGAAGATCCTTATATGCATGTCAAGGAATTTCTCGACATTTGTTCTACTTTCCGATTCCAAAATTTCTCTGATGAATCTGTCAAACTTAGATTATTTCCATTTTCTCTCATAGATAAAGTAAAATTCTGGCTAAATTCTCTTCAAGCAAGAACAATTACTAGTTGGGACCAACTAGTGAATAAATTTCTCGCAAATTTTTTCCAATGTCCAAAACTGATAGTCTTAGAAGAGAAATATCAGAATTTTTCCAAAAAGAAAATGAAGAATTTTATGAGTGTTGGGAAAGATTTAATGATTTAATCCTTAAGTGTCCCCATCATGGTTTTGAAATATGGCATTTGGTAAAATATTTTTATGACGGTTTTGTAACACCCCCAATCCGCTCAGGGATATTACACGCCGTAGAACCTTTCCTCAAGGATCTACCAGGCTAGTAACAACATGAAACATCTCGACAATGCCTTTAAGGCTAAAATGACTCAGTAGACCGATTTGGCCTTTCAATAAAACATACAACTCGATTACAACTCATGCCCACGCAGGGGTCAAAACACAACCACACCCGTACAAAGGGAAAAATATAGCAGCGGAAAATAAAGTACAACTGAACCAATACATGATGTACGGTTCCACATGTGATTAGTATCGATCATCTTTCATCATCCTTCGTGCCGACCCTGTGTTATGCTCCAAAACCTGAATGCAAAAACAGACATCCACCCCCCGAATACTCGGGGGTTAGCAAAACTCCACTGTTTTGCTAGTGCAAGAACAAAGTGCAAATATGAGCCATACAATTCACATTCCACGAATAACAATAACCAGGAATCCTCAAAGATCCAAACGAAACGAAAAGTACTTCTCGAGGCAAGAGTTTGAGAAAACCTTTCAAAATCGAAATATCATAAATCAATGGAAATAATTTATAAAACGGTTTAGAATGCCATCGAGAGTTTTAATAGAAAACAATTTAGGATTATCAAATCCTACTTTTCAAAACCCAAAATACGAAAGGGGGTCACCGCCCCAAAGGTTTACTTTCCGAAAAATGACCTTTACCAAACCGTTGGGATTTTAGCCCCAAATCTCATCAACTCACAGTACACAAGAACGACCACAAGGTTCGTCTCCCAACATCAAAATCCACAAATAAAGGATTCAAAACAAACAACAAAATACTCTAGTGCCATCCTAGCCAAGTAAGCCAAACGAACACTTACGTCTTACACACTTATTCGATGTATGCAATCATGAAAACATAGTTCCAAAGCACTCATTTCCGGAAATGCCATAATCAAATCACATTTGTAAAAATGCACCACAATTAACCGCGGACCCACAGCTTCGTGGACCCCTGCCGAGACCCCGTCGGATCTAACCCACAGTGGTTAAAAGCAAGCTCGCGGTTCCACAGCTTCGTGGAACCCTACCGAGACCCCGTCGGATCTAACCCATAGTGAGCATACACACACACGTTACTCATGCAATACTAACATGCTAAGAATGTAAGTTCATTAAGAATACTCACTAGAGATGGCCATTAACTCGACACCATTATCAAACTCTTCGAAACACAATAACAAGATTAAACACGGAACACACGATTCCATAACTTTTAAACAACAAGGATATCATCAAAGCCTCCAACGTTCAAAATAATCAAATCATACTTAATTCCCAAAACACAACGTTCACAAAACACACACGCATTTTGAAAGAGAGCCTTTAACGAGGCCAAACCGAAATCTTTTGAAACTTCATTTCAAATAACCAAACAAACACATCAAGACGACCACCGATCATCATATCCATAAAACGAGAAAAGTATGGGCAAGGTACTTGCCTCGAATAATTACAACGCGGAGAATCGGCCGAAGTAGGTTGGCACGAACCGACTACGAACTCGCCGACTCCACCGAACGAAAATACACAACAATGAACTACGAACGAAAACAATAACAATGAAAATGAATTCCAAAGTACGACCCAAAGCCGCTGAATTCAAAGAACAAATGACGAAGGTTCAAGGATTTCCCCCAAAACGGCCAAGAACACAATTCGTTCCGTCAAATCACGAAAATGGAATTCCAAGTTGAAATATGGATATACAATTCATAGAATATGTTTAACAACATCATTTAACCATAATCGATCCATCAAAAACGGATGAAAAACGAGATCGAGGACAAATCCCCCAAAAAGTCGATTCGAAGGAAATCAAGAAATATACTTCGATTCGACGAAGAACAATGGATTAAATGATGTTAAACACAATAATACTACCAAGATTAATCATACCCATCATGAATTAATCAATAATACGGAACGAATCGGACAAAAACGCAAAAACCCCCAAATCACGAAATTAGGGTTCTAAGGAAGATTACCTTGATTCGCTGGATCAAAGGATGATAACGGATGATTGATTGATGATATGAACTCAAGAACTTCATGGATTTGTTGTTAAACAACATGGCTCCATGGTAAGATCACCCTCAGCCGCGGAAGAGAAGGAGAAGAAGGAGAAAATGGTCAAAAACCCGTGTGCAGGGCCATAAATAGGCTGCAGTGTGCCGCGGCCTGGGCCGAGTATCTTTGCAAGACAGCCCAAAATGGCTCCCAGTGGTCGGCGGTGTGCCGCTGGCCGGCAGCGTGCCGCGGCACCGCAGACTTGGTTGCCGAAAAATGCCACAGAGTGTGCCGCGGCCTCGCAAAGATGTGCCGCGGCTCACGGTGCGGCTGCTCGGCCGAGCCGCTGAGCACTACCGTCCGCGACTCGGCCAAGGCGGCCTGGGGCCTGTGTTGCCGGCCATGACTCGGCCGGGGCCAACTCCGACGGCCCGAACGACCCCGAAACCCGAACCTGAATACGAATCGATGATACGGTTACGACGTACTCGCAAAGACGAATATAAGAGTTAATAGAACACACAATTCCGACCACCCAAAGGCTCGGAATTCAACAACGGAAGTAATTACCCAAAACTTTGGGAAATTACGAAAAT
Source organism: Orobanche coerulescens (assembly GCA_033398695.1). Lineage (NCBI taxonomy): Eukaryota > Viridiplantae > Streptophyta > Magnoliopsida > Lamiales > Orobanchaceae > Orobanche > Orobanche coerulescens. The sequence continues at coordinate 81,015,392 of CM065815.1, read as the reverse complement.
GGCCCAAAACGTCCGAAAATCACGATACGCGATCGAAACACCAAACCAAAGCTCGCAACATGAATAATAACATTAAATGAACTTACGAGAAACTCGAAACAACAATTTTGGACGAGATTCGCAAGAATCGAACTCAAGTGCGGAAAAGTCGCTAAAAAGCTCGGAACTCAACAAAACGATACGAAGCGAACTCGGATGACAAAAAGTGCAGAATTAATCATTCTCGAAATGACGAAACGGTCATGAGCGAGTCGTCAAAATGGACTCCGGCCGAAAAAAGAAATTTACCGAAAATCGAAAATTGCGGATACAGGTTTAACTCCAAACAATCGCCAATTAATCCAATCAATGCATGGTGGAAAATTTCTTCACCTTATTGGAGACGAAGCTTGGAATGCACTAGAAAATATGTCAATTAATTTACAACAATGGAATTCACTCGACTCTAGAGCCAAATCGATGCATACGACCCCAAAAAAGGTGGAATTTACGAGGTTAAACAAGATGTTGAAATAAAATCTACTATAGATGATTTAGTACGAAAAGTGGATGCGTTAGTCTTGAAGCAATCCATCCCCTCGTCAAACTCAAAACATGAATTTTGCATTTCATGTACGGAATCATTTCATTCATCTAAATCTTGTCCCTCTGGTCCACAAAATCATGAAATTTTTAATGAAGAAGTCAATGTGTTACATTCATATGGAAAATCTTCGGACAGTCCATTTGCTCCAACTTATAATCCAAATTGGAGGAATCATCCAAATTTTTCCTAGAAGCAAAATATGCCTCCAATGAATCAAGGAGGACATCAAATGAATATGTCAAATCAACAAAATGTCCGTCCTAATCAATATCCTCCAAATATTTATCAGTATCCTTCTATAGTGCCAAAGAAACCATCTTTGGAAGATACGTTGCAACAATTCATGCAATCTACTCAACAAATATTTCAATCAACTCAGCAAGATGTACAATCAAACTCACAAGCTATTTCTAAGCTTGAAACACAAATTGGTCAACTTGCAACAACTTTAGCTGAAAGAGAAAAGGGAAAATTTCCGAGTCAGTCCATCCCTAATCCTAAAGGACAATATGAAGTAAACTCTTCTAACGCAGAAGTTCAGTCCATAACTACCCTTAGAAGTGGAAAAGAAATACAAAAGCCTGAATATGATCCGGAAGAAAAATCAAATGAACCACAAGTTTCAAAACCAAAAGATTCTAAGGAAAAAGAAAAGCCTTACGTTCCAAAAGCTCCATTTCCCGAAAGACTTATTCCAAAAGATAAAAGTGCGCAATACAAAGATATAATGGAAATATTTAAACAAGTTCGAATAAATATTCCATTCCTTGATGCTATTAAACAAGTGCCTGCTTATTCTAAGTTCTTGAAAGATCTTTGCACTGTAAAAAGAAGAACAAATGTTCCAAGAAAGGCATTTTTAGCTGAACATGTTAGCTCAATAATCCAAAATAAAACTCCCGTTAAGTATAAAGATCCTGGTAGTCCTACAATATCTTGTGTCATTGGAGATCACATCATTAAACGAGCCTTGCTTGATTTAGGAGCCAGTGTGAATTTATTACCATATTCTGTTTATACACAACTTGGATTAGGGGAGCTAAAATCAACATCTGTGATACTTCAACTAGCTGATAGATCCATAAAAATACCTCAAGGAATCGTAGAGGATGTTCTGATTCAAATAGATAAATTCTACTTTCTTGTTGATTTTATAGTCATAGACACTGAACCTGTTGAGAATACCAAAGATCAAATCCCTGTCATTTTAGGAAGGCCATTTTTAGCTACTTCAAATGCATTAATTAACTGTAGAAATGGCATCATAAAATTTTCTTTTGGAAATATGACTGTTGAACTAAATATGTTCAATATTTCTAAACAACATGATGATTATGATGATGTCTGTGAGGTAAATATGATAGAGAGTATGGGTCCTTATTTCTTTCCAAAAATAGATAATGATGATCTTTTTGAAAGCTATCTTGCTCATTTTGGCTCAGATTTTGACATCGATAGTTCAATTAATGAAGTAAATTCTTTACTAGAGTCTACACCATTATTGGATAATGATAAATGGAAAGCTAAAAATGAACCACTTGAGAGTCAAATGAATAAAGAAGTACCTATTGAGGATTTAAAGATAGAGCTCAATCCATTACCTGAGTCTCTAAAATATGCATTTTTAGGACCATCAGAAACCCTGCCTGTCATCATAGCATCTGATTTAGATGAAGAACGAGAAGATAAGTTAATCAATGTTCTTAAAGAACATAAAGAAGCAATAGGCTGGACCATCTCCGATATTAAAGGTATTAGTCCTTCTATATGCATGCATCGAATTCATCTTGAAGAAAATGCGAAAACTTCCCGAGAATTTCAAAGAAGACTAAATCCTAATTTGAAAGAAGTTGTAAGAGCTGAAATAATCAAACTCTTAGATGTAGGGATCATCTACCCTATTTCAGACAGCTCTTGGGTGAGTCCTGTTCATATAGTTCCAAAGAAATCGCATAACCGTAATCACGAATGAAGAAAATGAACTTGTTCCAACCAATTCAAATCGGATGGAGAGTCTCAGATTGACATGAAAAATTGAACTCTGTTACAAGAAAAGATCACTTTCCACTTCCTTTTATTGATCAAATGCTAAAAAGGTTAGCCGGTCATGCTTATTATTGTTTTCTTGATGGATATTTCGGCTATAACCAAATTCCCATTGCTCATGAAGATCAAGAAAAAACCACTTTTACCTGTCCTTTCGGAACTTTTGCTTACCGACGAATGCTATTTGACTGCAGTAATGCACCTGCTACTTTTCAGCGGTGTATGATGAGCATTTTCTCTGACATGGTTGAGCGGTTTTTGGAAATTTTTATGGATGATTTTTCTGTATTCGGGTCTAGCTTTGATGAATGTTTACACCACTTAACCCAAGTGTTGGTTAGGTGTAAGGAGAAGAATCTTGTCCTAAATCGGGAAAATGTCATTTTATGGTTAAAAAGGAATTGTCTTAGGACATGTGATTTCGAAAAGGAATTGAGGTGACAGATCTAAAGTTGATTTAATATCCAGTCTTCCACCCCCACGAACGATTAAAGAAATTCGGTCATTCTTAGGCCATCTTTGGTTTTTACTGTCGATTCATCAAAGATTTTAGCAAAATCTCAAGGCCATTATGTAACTTACTTTCAAAAGACACACCTTTCGTATTTGATGATCATTGTCTAAAAGCTTTACGACACTCAAATCTATGTTGAGCTCGCACCTATTATCAAATCTCCAAACCGGAATCTTCCTTTTGAAATAATGTGATGCATCCGACTATGCCGTCGGTGTAGTATTGGGTCAAAGAGAAAATAAATTGCCAATCGTAATATATTATGCAAGCGTAACTCTAAATGATGCCCAATTAAATTATTCTACAACCGAAAAGAATTGCTTGAAATGCTTTTGCCTTAGACAAATTTCGACCTTACTTGATTGGTTCGAAAGTCATAATTTACTCCGATCATGCTGCATTAAAATATCTTCTTTCTAAGAAAGATGCTAAGCCTCGCTTGATCCGTTGGATTCTATTGTTACAAGAGTTTGACTTAGAAATTCGAGATAAAAAAGGTGCTGAAAATGTTGTTGCTGATCATTTGTCTAGGCTAATCGTGAATTTTACTGATAAAGAACCTCCTATTAATGAGACATTCCCTGATGAACAACTCATGTATGTTTCTTAAATACCTTGGTATGCAGACATTGTCAATTATCTTGTCACTGGTAACATGCCATCTCATTGGAATAACCAAGATAAAACAAAAATTTTAAACGAAGTAAAAAAATTCTTTTGGGACGATCCATATTTGTTCAAATATTGTCCTGACCAAATTATTAGGAGATGTGTGCCAGAACATGAACAACAAAATATCATTTCCTTTTGTCATGATCATGCATGTGGAGGTCATTTTAGTTCAAAGAAAACAACTGCTAAAATTCTGTAATGTGGTTTTTATTGGCCAACACTTTTCAAAGATACACATTCATATTGCAGCACATGTGATAGATATCAAAGATTAGGTCGAATTTCTAAAAGAAATATGATGCCTTTAAACCCAATTTTAATTATTGAAATATTTGATGTTTGGGGCATAGATTTTATGGGACCTTTTCCAATTTCTTTTGGCAATCTTTACATCCTTGTGGCCGTCGATTATGTTTCAAAATGGGTAGAAGCAATTGCTTGCAAAACAAATGACCACAAAGTCGTGGTAAAATTTTTGAAAGAAAATATTTTTTCCAGATTTGGAACACCACGAGCAATTATAAGTGATGGAGGAAAACATTTTTGTGATAAATTTTTGAATCATTTATTTAAAAAATATGGTGTTACACATAAAGTTGCTACTCCTTATCACCCTCAAACAAGTGGACAAGTTGAAATTTCAAACAGAGAAATCAAACATATTCTTGAAAAAACTGTTAATCCTACAAGGAAAGATTGGTCTTTGCGATTGAATGATGCATTGTGGGCTTACCGTACTGCTTTTAAAACTCCCATCGGAATGTCTCCATTTAGGCTTGTCTTTGGAAAACCATGTCATTTGCCTGTTGAATTGGAACATAGAGCATACCGGGCCATAAAACGATTAAATTTTTCATTAGACATGGCTGGAATTCATAGAAAACTTCAACTAAATGAATTGGAAGAAATCAGAAATGATGCTTACGATTGTGCAAGGAAATATAAGGACAAAATGAAATTTTTTCATGATAAACACATCTTGAGAAAAACCTTTTCTCCTGGTCAAAAAGTCCTTCTTTTTAACTCTCGTTTGTTATTATTTCCAGGCAAGTTGCGTTCACGATGGTCTGGTCCATTTATTATTCATACGGTCTATCCTCACGGAGCTGTAGAAATTGAAAATCCAAAAAATGGTAATATTTTCAATGTAAATGGTCAACGGTTAAAACCATATTTGGAATTAAAATCTTTTGAGGTAGAAGAGATTCTTCTTAAGGACCCCTATATTGTAGATTAATACTCCATTGTGTTTGTCCGGTCAAGTGGCGGATAACGGTACTCCGTGGCTAGTAAAGTCGGATTTTTCAGTTTCCCACAACAACTGATTTTGTAGATATTTTTATTTTATTTTTAATTATGGAACAAACTTTGAAAACAATTAAAAAAAGATTTCCTTTTCTTAGTAAAAAAGTCATTTTGAAACTTTACCAAGCCAGAGTTGAAATAATGAGGTTGCTTATGAATAACGGCATATCTTTTGATATTCGATTCATTATTGAAGCCAAAGTGAGAATAGTGGGTGAATTCACGGAAACACCAACTAGATTTTTACCAGGGCTTGGAAAAAGTTCATATGCCAAGAAACGACGAGCAAAGAAAATCGCCGTTTGCTACAAATGTGCTAGGTGGAACTATGATTCAAGATGTCGATCTTTAGGAATTCCTTCCACAAACAGAGAAGATAAAATCCAGTTCATCAAGGATGGTCTGAATAAGGAGAATTTAGATGATATCGAAATTTCTCTTGACACGCATCCTAGTGGACTCGTACATTACGGGATTCGATGTTTGTCGAATAAATTCAAACCAGAATATGAACAACGTCTTGGGAATCTGACGTTAAAAGACCCTGTTTGCCAATTTGTAAGAAAATTGGATGGAAAGCTTCTCCCCGACTCATAGAAGGCGTTTAAGCCGTTTCTGAACGTAAAATCAGAGGAAGATGTGAGCCACAATCACAACTACTGTACATACACGTGAGTATCTTTACTTTTTGTCGTTTTTTTTAGATTTTCTGAATAAAAAATGTGATACGCAATAAATGCATTCATTATTCTATTGAGTAGTTGAAGCGCAATTAACGCGGTCACAGATTTGATAAATCTTTCTACTTTATTTTGCATCTATAAATAAACATTGCAGTTGTTTCTTTTCTGCATCCCTGAAACTTGTATTCTTTTCATTATCTCTCTAAGTAATTTTCTTTTCAAAAAAATGGAATCATCATCTTCCACAAAAAGATTTAACTCCATCTGCATTTTTGGTGGAGCTAGTCATGGGAAAGAGGCTTGCTTTACTGAAGCAGCCCACAACTTGGGTCGTACCTTAGGACAAAAATGCATTCATGTAGTTTACGGAGGAGGAAGTCTAGGATTAATGGGACGTGCTGCTGCTTCTGCCTATATGGAAGGAGTAAAAGTGTTGGGAATCATTCCAAAGTAAAATCACCGGAGCAACCATTGGAGATGAGTTCAGAGCTGTGAATATGCAAGACCACATAACTCAAATGATAAATAATGTTGATGCCTTTATCACCCTTCCCGGTGGTTTTGGCACTCTTGAGGAACTTTTTCATGTGGTTACCAGAGCCCAGCTAAATGTTCATACGAAACCAATAGGTCTGCTAAATGTCAATGGTTTCTTCCATGGTTTACTATCTTTCATCAACTACTCTTCTGAAAAAGGTTTTATTTCTGAGCGTGCTAAACGAATCATAGTTGTTGCAACAACACTAGAAGAGCTGATCAAAAAACTTATTGCATTTGTTCCTGAACCAGACCCAGCTCTAGCTAATATTGTTTGGATGGAAGATTTCACTGTGCGGAAACGCAAAATTGATACATTCCTTTCCATCTGATATCCCACTTCATCCCTCTTGTTGTTTTTACTTTTTAGCGAGTGTAAAAATCGTGAAAATGATGGCAGCTTAAGGAGTTTTCTTTTCAATCTCTTGACGCGCATCTATCCACGATTTATGTATTGTTATTTCTATTACTGTACTTTTTCGTTTGTTTTTAATAAAAGCATTGATGACAGCGTAAGGTGACTTTTCGGACTCTCTTGAAGCGCATCTAGGTTGTTTGTGTTATACTTCCGGGTATATATTTTCTTTTGTTGTTTTGCCACACTTATTTCTTGCAGGTCCAAAAAAAAAGGGGCTTGAGCGAAGCATCGTCTTTCATAAACAGGGAAGCCTTATTTAAACCCTTACTCCATTGTTCTTTTTACACAATAAGGATATTGTTTATCATTAAGTGTGGGGGAAGGTGTATATCTATATATATATATATATATGCAATAAAAAAAATGTTGAAAATCACGGCACCATTTTCTTGAGAAAACGTTAGTGAAAAAATCATTTTTGGGATGTTTCACTGATTTTGATAATGGATTTAGATGAAGGTGTATGGGATTCAGTACACAACACCCTTTTTGTGAGTTTTGAACCTTAGAGCAATCCTTATATATACGCTCTATATTTTTTGTTGTGTGGTCAAACATATTGTGTTCATTCTAGAACTTGCTCATTTATACATTTCGAGACTACATTCATAAACTCTTGCATTAAGATGATAAAGGCAATTAGGATTAACCCTTGTTGGCTTATATTTTTCCCACCCATTACATTTTATCCTTAGAAGCCCCATTGAGCCTGAGCCTATTTCTTTGATCAAGCACATTACTTTAGCCATTATCCATTCTTGTTGATGACTCATCCATTTGCACCCTCTAGTCAAAGATTTAATTGTGAACTAGATGTGTGACAAATAGGGGCCGATGTTCATAAGAGTATTGTGGAGATTAAGAGCTTTTGTTGAAAGTGAAAGGGTGTGAAGTACATTGGAGTATTGAACCGAATAAAAAAATATAAATAAAGGCAAAAAAAAAAAAGCGGGAGGTCAAGTGCGAAAATCATCACTATATATACATAAAATAGCACTTGAACTATCCTTTGTGTGATACATAATTCCTTCCAGAAGATCCATTGCATACTTTTCTTACACAAGAGTATGACCTTACCAGATGAATATTCAATTACCATGTACAGAATAACTTGGGGATGATGGTTTGAGAGTTTTCATTACAGAAGGGGGAGTGTTGATTGTTATTTGTAGGATTTGTTATGCATCTAAATTCACAATTGATCTTGGCTAGCAAACCTCATAATTTTCCCTTTATCCTACCCATACCCAAATCCACATTACAACCAAAAGAAAGACCTTTTGATTTATGCATGGGTTTATTTTTAAGTAGTGGAGATTTGATTTTTGACCAAGCATATGGTAATGACACATTATGCTTTGATATGAGTGAACTCTTCTCGAATATCCCGTATATACACTTGAGTGAAGAGTGATATCCACTATGAGGGTATTGAATCTTTTGGCATTCGATTCTCAATGAAGTTGTTAGAATTTGGTGCGGCATCCTATTTTTCTCTGATCTCACTTGGGTCATGATCACTTGTTCTCTCTTGATATTGGTTTTGTCATGATTTTTTCAGCATATGAGTATTATAACTCGGGTATAAGATTTGCCCGAGGACGTGCAAAAGATAAGTGTGGGGGAATTTGTTTAGTATATTTTGAGTAATATTTTTATTAGTATTTTATGTATATAATTGTGTGTTTTGTGTGATAATTTATTCGTTTTATCATATATTTATATTATTTCATTTTGTTAGAATTTTATATAATTTTATGTCATTTTTGGATAATTAATTGGAATTAAATTATATCTACAGGTTAGCCAACCGGTACAAGACAGATCAATTGGTTCAAGGGTGATATTTTTACAAAATTCAAATATAGTCACGACTGGTCTCACTTTATTTGTCTCGTCGAGACGATCGTTTTAAAAAAAATTCATCCGAATCCGAGTTCGTATGAAGAAGTTATGACCGTTCGAAGGACAATTAAATAGACGGACCATATTGTGCCACGTGTCAACACCTGATTGGACCGAAATTTCAACTCTGTGCTGATATCATCCATGACATCAGCACCTCATGGGCAGCCGTGAATTATTAGGTGGTGGGATTTTAAAATTGTAAAAATTATTATTTTATTGATTTTGAAGTAGTATAAATAGGGGATGAATGTGTAGTGTTTGAGGAGGAGAAAAAAGGAGAAAAAATAGAGAGATATTATTGTAAGGGAGAGAAAAAAATATTGTGTAATAAAATTATATTTGTGTAAGAATATTATGGAATATTTATTTATTTGTGTTGTTATTATGAGTGAGTAATTTTCTTTTACTGGGATTATGATGAAACCATGTCTATATTATTATTAATATTTATATAATAATTCTCAATAAATATTTTTAACGATTATGATTTTCGCTTCAATAGGGGAATATTATTTCATCAATTATATCACGTATTTTTTATAGTTATAAATTTCCCATTGCTTTGTGATTATTGATATTAGTTAATTTCTTTGATTATTTGTTTTTCATTAAATTGGATACATATAATGCTTAGAAATTACATTTTTTTAAGCGAAGAAAAATCTATATTTGAATTATAATTTTGTACTTATTGTCAAATCTATAGGGAAATAGTGAGATTGATTTCAGAATCTATTCCCTGAATTTCTTGGAATTAAAATATAAAATAAATAATAAATAGACATTGGTGGATTCTAAACCCTAGTAAATTATTTAAAATCAATTTATCTAAAATCTACTTAAAAATTACTGTTATTTAATGCAATTATTTTAACCAATCAAAAATCAAATTATTTGGGACTAGGTTAGAATTTAATATAATTTGGTTCAAAACGATAGGAACAATTTGACTTCACTAGTATAGTCCTCCCTGTGGAATCGACCTTGCACCGCATATCTACATCGAACAAATCATGCGCTTGCGAATATTAGACTAAAGAATCAACAAACAACAATCACCAAGCCATCACTCTGACCTGGACTCTAACGACGACGATGAGGCCTTACAAGCAGGTCTTCAGATAAGCCGAGAAGAGGCTCGGGAAGGAGAATTCGCTATCATCCAAGCCCAACAGGGCCAGGGGACATCTAATGAAAAACATCAGTCCCCACCCCATAATAAGAAGAAGTAGCCCATGAAGACCAGAAACATGATGATTCAGTCCCTCCTGTCATCAATGAAGAACTTACTACTTCTCCCCTATAGGAAGTTCATCATGTATAAGAAGAATATGTCCAGCCGACAGGGGAAGAAGAAGCCACCCGTCCGTCCGCCAAGAGGAATCAGTCCCTCTTCCGGAACAGGCTGAAGCTGAGAATCGGCAAGAGGAATCAGTCCCTCATGTAATTTCGACTACTAAAAACCAATAGAGGCGGGAGGAATCAGTCCTTTCTGTCTCCAAGACAGTTCATGCAGCCCAACCTATAGAATCTCCTGCTTCCGAACAGGTTGAATCTCATATCTCTACAGTATCCCACTCTGAATATGATGACGGTTTCCTTCCTAATGACAAACCACGCAAGCCCCATCACAATGTGGTTTTCAAACAGCTCGGAGAACCATCCGACTCTAAGATTGCGAACCCTGGCTCCCCACGCACAGAGGCACGAATCGAGCAACTCCAAGCCATCGACCGCCAAATTGTATTCCAGCAGAATGCCGTCAAGGCCCTGTATGACGTCAGTAAGGAATTAGAGTGGATGCACGAAACAGGTCAGAACAAGATCACGAAGTTAAAAAGAGCCATCAATTAAGTGGCAGAGGCTTTTCGCTCATGCCAACTGCACTTTGGCAAGCCCTGAATCAACTGAAACAACATCAGGAACGGATCCTGAAGCAAGAGCAAGAGAAGCTTCATATCGCTGAAGCCAAGACTGTTGCCGCCCTTGAGTACACCGGCTCAAAACTAACTGACCATGGTCACAAGATCGATGATCTTACAGCAGTGGTTGCGAGGCTGGTTGATAGTGTTAGTGACCTTAAGACCCAACAGGCTGAATCAATAAAACTACTTCGGGATATTCATGGCAACATCTCCGATCTTGATGATGCAAAAAAGTGGGAAGAGTCTAGAGAGGCTGCCAGGAAGTGGAGGCTGGAGAGAGAGAGAGGGAGAGAGAGAGAGAAATAGAGGCTGCACTGGAGGAAAGCACCACTACTGCCATCGGACGACTGACCGGACCCAGCCCAGCTCAAGGAAGAAAAGAATACAGGGTAACTGGTTCTCGACTTGAGTTCCAGGATCCTAATTTCCCATAAAAGAGTACAGCCTGCCGAGATACTGCTCCCAACTGGTCGACAACCTACAACAAATGAATTAAAGGACTGGAAAAATAATGAGCTGATGAGATACTTCTGTATGATCATCAGGGAGTCTACCATGTTCAATAAATTGAAAATACTTGAGGATGCTGCAAATGAGTTTTCGAGGCTACTAACAGAAGGAAATATTCCCTTACAGTTAAGGTGATCGTGTAACCCATCCTGAAGATTGAATTCTATCCTACGATGTCTCCCACGAAGGACAAAGCTCAACTAGGACCGAGGAAGAGACTCCTTAATCAACTGGTGCAGAGGAACCGATCATGATCCCTCTCGAAAGACTTGGAAACATTCACATTATATGAACTAGCTTCTGTTAGTTGTATTTTGTACTTTATCCTGCTATATGCTCTTCGATGCAGTATGTATATTTTTATCTTTCAAGCCCTGTAACTTTGATCTTCAATAAAATTTTGATTTCCTGAAAGATTATAGCTCGTAATCTACTATTGCGATTTAACTGTTTTGATTATGATGAAGTATTGATATATTCAACAAGTACAAACTTGTCAATCCACAAACTGTAAGAACTTGTCTGCGAACAGTAAATAGATTAGGTTGTATTCAATCAAGATTACATCCTCTATATAATATCCGGAATTTCTACTATTGTTGTTTGATATTATTTTATCAAAGTTATATTGTACAGCGTGGAATCTGTACAGTATGGATAAAATAAATAAAGGACTGAGATGTCAGTATCGGTATAATTGTCGTATCTGGTCGACAGTTGCATTTGAGGATATCGTGTATCAGATTATCGTACTTTCGATATAGGGTATATCGTATAAGAATGTTATTGGATCCAGTATATGTATTCAGTATGTTTGTATGTTGTTGTGTCAAGAATTAACACCTTCCGACCGGCGATCGCCTAGGAGGTCGGGCGACCAAGTCGCTGCCGAGCGTCCAAGGAAGAACTGCCGACCAGTGACCAGGCGACCTAGCCTTAGCCCGGCAGACAAGCATGAATCGGCCAGCCGAAGGTCCCAGGACAAGTCCCGGTGCCGAGCGATCGACATCCAATACGATCATCTCTCGGCGCCTGACGACCGACTTCTGGCGACCGACTTATGGACGATCATCTCTCAGCGCTTTGCCGACCGACCCTTGGTGACCGACCAATGCCGACCTTCAGTGACTGGCCGAGAACGATCCTCGGTGTCCAGCTAGAGACGACCGCATCATGACGATCTGGGCCGATGGCCATCCAGTCGGCCAAGGCCGAGCCACAGGACAGCACCCACGTGCAGATCCACAAAAGGCGCTGACAAACCTGTCACCTACCTCACCTACCAACAGGGCCACAGACCTGCGAAAGGAGCTGACAGACAAGACTGGTGACCACAGCCTGTCACCTACCTTTCCTACTGACAAAGTCCGCCGAAAGTAACAAAGTGGGACCTCCTGTGACAGTACTTCCGGACGCGTGCTGGCTCCTCATTGGACCGCACAGCTGGCTACCAGCTGTAGCCTTAGACTTTTGGCAGGCAGCCCATGTGACCTTTAGGACGATCGCCCCATTACATTAATGGCCAAAAGGCGATCGCCCACTAGGAGACAAGGCACCTCAACCCCTATATAAAGAAGGCAGCCTGCACTTGGATTCTGGCTCTGCATTCTCGCATTTTCACACAATACAGAAGCAAAATACATAACACTTGGCTAATCTCCAACTCTTGGCAACAGCTATCATTCGGTCTTACTTCTCCCGGCCCATCTCATCCAGCAGATCATCGGCGGGGACGAAGAACACCAAGCTTCGCTCAAGAGCCGGATTAACAGAGTCTTTTTACACTCATTGTATTTAGATTTCTCTGATTAATACTTGTATCCACGAATATTCGTATTAATAACATCTCGCGAGAGCATTCAAGCCCGGGCCTAACAAACCCGGCAAATCTTGTTTTATTTATCTTCTCTCGGAAGTGCTCCCGCAATTGTTGTTTGTTGTCCGTCTCCAGCAGTATTTAATCTTCGGATAGATATTTTGGGCAACAACAATTGGCGCTAGAAAGAGGGCGCCAACCCTCGATTTTTTATACCTACCGTCCCGAAGAACACACACTGTTCTCGGGGCAGATACTTGAAGTGACACTTACTGCACTTCAAAGAAATCCTTCAGAAAACATGTCTTCCGCCTCCGCGTCGAAGAAAGCCGCTGACCAGCCGGCTGCACCCTGCTCCGTCCTGGCCCGAGCCGCACTCGATGGTGGAAGGCGCTCGCCGCAGCCGAGACGCTCGATACTGCCCTCGGACGGCCGCCTGCTTCGCTCGATCGGGCCCAACCAAGGAACAGATCGGGGCTCGGCCGCCCCACAGAGCGACGGAGTGCTCTCGACGCGCCCCGCTATCGCCCCTCGGTCCCGCCGAAGTCCAAGCGAAGCTCAAGGCGCCACGGCCGAGCGACGCTGTGAGGCTCCCGCCCGCAAGAAGAGGCGCCGCGCCCGGGCACCTCGTTTCGATCGCTCGGGCGTGACTCCGACTGCACGGGCGCCCGCCTCACTACGAGACGACGGAATTTGAGTCCGTCACCGGGAGCTCGGCCTACCCGACTCCTGCAAGGCACCTGCCTGCCCGCTCCTCGCCGAGTTGCCGAGGCCGGCAGCAATGTGAGTCCGAGATCGGTACACGATTGCCTCGGCCTCGCCTCCCAAAGCCGATCCGCAAGTGACCAAGCCACGGCGATGGCCGCGATGCAACGTCAACTCGACGACATGAAGGCGCTCCGAATCTGGCGGCGCAAAGAAGACGATCGCCGCCAAGCGAGCCGCCACGATCGACATCGAGCTCGCCCCGCATAAAGACAAGATCGCTTCCCCGCAAACACCCGTACGAGGGGCGATCGACCCTGTGTGCACCCGAGGAAGTTCAACATCTACATGACCGGGTGTGGGGCATCCGACGCGACCAGTGCCGAATGTTCCTCCGACGCCGGACGACCTCGCCCATCGGTGGTACACTTCATTGCCACCTCGGTCCATCGGCTCCTTTAACGAGTTGGCGCACGTCTTCACGGAGTACTTCGCCACTGTGGTCGTCCGCCCGAAGGTCCCTCCGCATGATGCAAATCAAGCAGGAGAAGAAGAGTCCGACTCGGACTACATCGACCGGGTAGACGTAATCATCCTCAATGGCGAGCCCATAAGCGATGAGACCGCCTCTACGCGGTCCTAGAGGATTTCGTGGTTTCGCCTATGTTCAGCATCTCACGAAGACCCAACCTACAACCTACGCAGCCTTCCGGCTAGAGCCGCAGATTTTCCGGCCAGCAAAGGTTCCTTCTTAGCTCGTGAGCAGCGCGATCGGCGCCCGACGACGATCTCCCGCCCGATCGCCGACGCCGACCTACGAATAAAGCGATCGAGCGACGATCGCGCCTTCCACCCCGATCGCGATCATCACGCTACATCATCAAGAACCCGGACACGATCGCCATCTACACCCAAAGATATAACATGACGGACTAAGGCATAAGATCGCCTCCACCGCACTTCATAAAGCCATGGTCCTGGCAGTCGATGGAACCGGCTGCTTCGGCCATACAAGGTCCCTTTCGGCCGAGATAGCCCGCCCTTCGTTTAAATACGAGGCCGGCGTAGTCTGAGGGCTCTCCAACATTAATCAGTGGACACATGCCACAACCCCGTCTCAACGTACACCGTCGAGGTCGGCCATCTCCATGGCTGGCCGAGGTGGAAGCAGAGCTAACAAGCCGCGGGCGTGGAGTTGATTCATCCGACGCTGCCCCGCGCAAGGACTCCTCTAGACCAAGACCGCACGCCCTTCGTTTAAATATGAGGCGAGGCGCAGCCTAACAGAGGACCCTCATAATAAAGTGAGTCACGAGACACTCATTGTCTTCGCGCACCAAGACACGGTCATGGAGTCGGTCTATCGATCTCCGCGACTGTGCACGATTCCTCAAACAAAGCGAAACCACCAAGTTTCCATGGGGGATCGGCCAATGTTGTTTTTGCAGGTACAAGACCGAAAGATAGCTAAGCCAATCGACCATGATAGCCCAAGTCCGAAATCATAAGTCACCAAAGAAGATCGCCTCCCTCATCCTTACACGATCGCCAAGAAGAACCACCTCGCCCCATGTCTTCAACATAGGAGCAAGTCGGGGGCAATTGTTGTGTCAAGAAAACACCTTCCGACCGGCGATCGCCAGAGGTCGGGGCGCCGCCGAAGGCCCAAGGAAGAATCGCCACCAGCTGACCAGCGACCTAGCCTTAGCCCGCAGACAAGCATGAATCGCCACCAAGGTCCTGTGACAAGTCCTTGCCGAGCGATCGACATCCAATACGATCATCTCTCGGCGCCTGGCGACCGACTTCTGGCGACCGACTTATGGACGATCATCTCTCAGCGCTTTGCCGACCGACCCTTGGTGACCGACCAATGCCGACCTTCAGTGACTGGCCGAGAACGATCCTCGGTGTCCAGCTAGAGACGACCGCATCATGACGATCTGGGCCGATGGCCATCCAGTCGGCCAAGGCCGAGCCACGTGCAGATCCACAAAAGGCGCTGACAAACCTGTCACCTACCTCACCTACCAACAGGGCCACAGACCTGCGAAAGGAGCTGACAGACAAGACTGGTGACCACAACCTGTCACCTACCTTTCCTACTGACAAAGTCCGCCGAAAGTAACAAAGTGGGACCTCCTGTGACAGTACTTCCGGACGCGTGCTGGCTCCTCATCGACCGCACATACCGGCTACCACCGTAGCCTTAGACTTTTGGCAAAGTACCCATGTGACCTTTAGGACGATCGCCCCATTACATTAATGGCCAAAAGGCGATCGCCCACTAGGAGACAAGGCACCTCAACCCCTATATAAAGAAGGCAGCCTGCACTTGGATTCTGGCTCTGCATTCTCGCATTTTCACACAATACAGAAGCAAAATACATAACACTTGGCTAATCTCCAACTCTTGGCAACAGCTATCATTCGGTCTTACTTCTCCCAGCCCATCTCATCCAGCAGATCATCGGCGGGGACGAAGAACACCAAGATTCGCTCAAGAGCCGGATTAACAGAGTCTTTTTACACTCATTGTATTTAGATTTCTCTGATTAATACTTGTATCCACGAATATTCGTATTAATAACATCTCGCGAGAGCATTCAAGCCCGGGCCTAACAAACCCGGCAAATCTTGTTTTATTTATCTTCTCTCGGAAGTGCTCCCGCAATTGTTGTTTGTTGTCCGTCTCCAGCAGTATTTAATCTTCGGATAGATATTTTGGGCAACAACATATGTGTTTTCGGTATGTCGAGACAGGCGGTAACAGTTGAAATTGGCTAAGTATGAAATTATTACGTACGTTAACAAGGTGAGCTAACGTACATAAGATTGGCACGGTTACGTACGTTAAGGCTAAGGTATTACGTACGTAACGAGGGCATCGGACAAGACCGAGTCATGGTCGGCAGGTGGAACCCGGTGTCGGCAACTTTCGGCGGAGGATGTTGACAGGTGAGTCAACGTACGTGTTATGTACGTTATACAGGACGTGTTACGTACGTAACACGACCATAATACTATAGCAAGTCAACGTACGTATTACGTACGCAATGGAATAAGTGTTACGTACGTTACGGGGCGGCTGGCCGAGTCGTGGCCGAGAGGACCTGCAGTGGCCGAGCATGGTCGGCAGTGACTCGCAGGGGTGGCCGATCACAGTCGGCAGTGACTCGCTGGGCGTAAGGACTGGCTGATAACGTACGTAAGGCTGTGTCCGGTTACGGCCGTAAGTGCCCGTTACGTACGTAAGCAGCTGCCGGTTACGTACGTAAGGCTGCCGAACGAAATGGACAGAAGGTTAGGCCGCGTCCGGCTACGTACGTAAGGACCCGCCGGTTACGTACGTAATGTGCCGGCAGGTCTCGGCCTATATAAGGCCTGGACCGAGTCACCCTTGTCATTTTTCATTTTTCTTCGTTCCTCTCGCGATTTCTTCAGCAAAGTTGATGGATTTGAGTAAGAACATCATGTAGCAACATGTTTTGGAAGTTGGAATCATGGATTAACATCATCTTCCATCCGGATCGAAGGTAAGAACACCTAAACACTTGGTTTTGGATATTTTTGGAGTTTCTTGATGATTTGGCCGAATTTATTCGTTTTAGCTCAGATTATTGATGGAACCTTGTTGTATTCTTGAGATTATACATTATCCTTGATGTTTTGTGGAACAAATTCGAGTATTTCTTCGTTAAAATGATTGAATTGGATTATGCCTTCAAAGTCTTCGATGAAATGCCTCAATGAGTAGAACTTGGGAAATTCTACACGTGTTCGTATGAATGGTGATGAAATTGATAGTGTTGTGATTATTCTTGGTAATTATGGGAATTTTGTTAAGGGAAGATAATGAATTGATGATCAAATACCTTGATTATGTCGTTATGATTATGGAATCGTAGTAATCTCGATGTTCTTGATAGTTTGTTGTAATCCATGATGTTATGAGAAGTATATATGTTGAAGAACATGATTACATACACCTTGAATTGTGAATAAGGATTGTTTAGATGTTAAAACACATCGGATTATGCCGTTTGGGGACTTTGAATGTGATTTCGGAATAAGTTGTGGAACTCTTGGAATATGATTATCTATAATTAATCGGATTGTCCGGATTGATGATGATAATCGGTAATTAGTTTTATTACGAATATACAAGGAGGAAACTTGTAAGTATTTAAGATTGAATGTGGAATCGTAGTGTTGTCTTGAATTCGTGTTTGATTGGTTTGAGTTGTATTGTTTGGTTTTGTGTATGATCGAGGTATTGTTGAGCCATTGAGTTTGATTGGTTGGCTATGTCGGTTATTGATTGTTATCGGATTGTATGTTAATCGATTATTTCAATAGGTTGAGATTATTGATCGGTGAGTATAACCGTATGTTGCGGTCATGTTCGAGTATGTTCGTGAATTGCTTCGGTCGGGGCCGAGGAGCCCGTAGATGAAGGCATTGTGACTGGTAGCGGCTTCATCATCATCGTATCGGTATCGAGGCAAGTTATTACTTGCTCAGTTATAATGTTTAATGAATGGTTTCAGTTTCATTTCGTTTATAATGCATATAGCAATGATTATATGTTGTCATTCCGATTCTGGGAGTTAAATCATAATGTATGTGATTTATTTCGGTTATTGGCATATTTGGGTATCGAGGATACATTGTGATAAAGACGAGGATTCGAGTATTTATGGTTCATGATACGTTTGGATCGTCGAGAATTGCGGATAATCGGCGGTGATGATTGGACATCGAGGTTGCTCCCGAAGGACTCGGGGCAAGTATTCCATATTGATTATGGTTTAGTGTTATTTATTTTGGCCTCGTACATTTTCTTTCATGTTGTTGAACATGGAGTCGTCCTAGTAAGTTGTCATGTTGTCGTGCATGTTATGTTGTTCATGTTGATGAACGTGTTGATTTGCATATGTGTATGCATATTGTGTTGTTTATGTTGTGTAAATAATCCGATGGGATTATGAGGATCTATGCTGAGGGCGCTGGATCAAATGTCCACCATGCGTTGGTTCGACGGGATCATCATGGGGA
The DNA here is from genome assembly GCA_033398695.1 of Orobanche coerulescens. NCBI lineage: Eukaryota > Viridiplantae > Streptophyta > Magnoliopsida > Lamiales > Orobanchaceae > Orobanche > Orobanche coerulescens. The sequence continues at coordinate 80,996,709 of CM065815.1, read as the reverse complement.
TCCATGCTGAGGGCGCTGGATCGTTGGACAGGTTTTCCACCATGCGTTAGTTCGACGGGATCATCATGGGGATCTATGCTGAGGGCGCTGGATCGTTGGATTACCAGTATTGTATTGATGGAATCTTGTGAATTCGCATCATTGATTTTATCATGTGTTGTTGTTCATATGTGTATTGTTGGTTATCCACCTTATGATGATCTGATAGGATCATCCAGGGGATCTATACTGAGGGCGTTGGATCGTCGGATTTCCATTGAGTATACATCATTGTTATTGTTGTGATCATATTGACGTTGTCATATGAGTATGCATTTGTAGGTCTTGTGTTAGGACCATGACCGTTTTGCATTGATCTGATCTCGGATTAGACTGATATGATTGTCGTGGCACTTCATATCTCGAGATATGTTCCGTATTTCCTTTGGTATTTGTCTTTGATGGACAATCGGTTATTGTTTTGGGATTTGATGATGTTATTCGATGGATCGTATTGGTCAGTAATGGTACATTTCCGTATCGTGAGTTGGTGATGATAGTTTGAGAATCTTGAGTATTGTTTGAGGTACAATATAGATATTATGTTCGAGTTTATTGGTTAATCGAGTACGAGATGTGAAACTGTGACAATGGTTATTCTGATGAGAATTACTTGAGTAAGTAAAGTTATGGCGGTAAGATTACGTTGGTCATATTCTTATGTTGTATTCTCATTGGTATGTAATTATTAGTGTGATGTGACGGTTATCATTGTTGGATATCATGGCTGACCCCATCGTGGGATTTATTTTTAGGTTCTTGGAGTATCGAGCTTGTAGCGGTCGTGAAGAGATGAGCTTCCCGAAGGATACTGGCTATGACATGTTTTGTGTATTGAGTTTCTTGATTGGTTCTCGTGTTCCGCTGCTAGAGTATCTTTATGGTTGGTCTTTTTCCACTGCGTGACTATTCTGAAATGCTCTTTTGGTATCTGGTAACTGAGGTTACTTTGGAAATCGTTTTCTAAACTTTTGAGTGTCGGCAGTTTGGCCTTGCGATTTCAAATGAGTTTTTACGACGGTTTTCGATAAATGGATTTTATAAGTTTTTGTGAATTTTTAAAGATAGTACCGTCGTTGGCCTCTTGGGCATTTGTTAATGTTTGCGAAAATTCTTTTAGCCTTGTGGGTTCCATCTCGGGGCCCACGGCGCTGTAATATTTCCGGTTAAATCTGGGGGTGTTACAGAATATGGTATCAGAGCTTAGGTTGAGAAAACCTAGGCATTTGGGTCGAGTTGGGTCATGTTTTTGTCGCGTCATTCGAGTTGTCGATTGACGAATATTAGAGCCGTGAGTTTTTATTGTTCGCTCAGGCTTGTGCGTGATGTGATTTGCCAGTATCGTACTGGGCTTGTTATAACTTTTCCAAATGGCGTTAACGAGATTCTTTGGAATGAGATGTATTGTGTTCTTGAGTCGAACTGATTTGGCAAACGTGTGTTTTGAAAATATCCATGTCGAGTATTTTCTAGAGTCGAGACATGTGCCAGTATCACGGGGAATCGTCGGCTTCACGATCTGTAAGTATTTGGATTTTTGAATTTCATTGAGATTTATTGCCGTTCTAAGTTGATATGTTTTGAGATTCAACAGATATCATGCGTTACAGTATGAGATGTCAGAGTGGGACAGGATTGATGATCTTGAGAAACTATGATTTTGGAAATCAGTATGTTGGTTAGATTTTGGAACGGAATTGTGCATTTGGGGAGAAATATTGTGCATGGTTGAGAAGAACATGTAGCATGTTAATTCATTTTGTGATATATGAAACTGCTTTTGAGCATTTGAAAACGATACTTTTCAAAATGAATGTTTTACGGATGTTTTACGGAAAATGATTTTTGGGCCGAGACCCAATAGATTTTGAAATAGTTTTGTAACTTAGGACTTGGAGTCCAAAAAGAGTTTTCTACTTTTTAAACTTCTTCTAATGTGGAACGAGATACGGGCTGAGACCCTAATGTTTCAAAAGGTTTTTTTCTTGTTTTCTAAAACTCCTGAGATTTGTAAAACACTTTACCAATCGTTTACTTATGTTATTTCCGCCTTTCGAGGCTTTGGTTTACTTGTTCAAATGGAACTTCTCGGGAAGTCTTTCGCTGTGTTTGATTTGTTGATTTGTTTCAATGTTTTGCCATATCATATTTGAGGTGATCCAGGATGGATTAAGGATTTACGTTGCGAGTAGTATGTGGAGAGGAGTTTTTATCAGAGTCTATATATTTGAGATTTTGGAACTCTATCGTGTGGTTTTCTGATGGAATATCAGTGGATATTGGTGACGAGCTGAATTGGTATACAGGAGTATGGATATGGTCAAGCATTTGCATAAATCCCATTTTATTTAATCGTGTGTATTTGAAAAGAATTTTTATCAAGAACTTGACACGAGCGAGCCGGTTGGTTCGAAAATTGATTTTGCAGTCTTACCAAAAATTTATGTTTTGAGTTCTGAAAATTTTGAAAGAATTTTCGAAAATTTGTCTTCTTGACGAGACTATATGATTTCAAACTGGTTTTGAAAATATGATTAATAACCATACGCATTTAGTGTATATTACATATCATGGTGAAGTTGTGAGTGTGACTCACGAACTGGATAATATATCAATGTGGAACGAGGAATAGGGATCCGAACTTTGGTATGGTCATTTGGTTATGCAAGATGATCGATTGATTTATCGGATAAGAGAAATATGCCGTATGTTGTAGAATCATGCATATAATATAATTTTGGAACTTTGGATTTTGTGAAACTGGGACATACGTGCTATGTGAGTCCATGGGTACGGTAGTAGCGCAATCTTACCCTAGTGATCTTTGAATGATTTCTTTGTAAGTGTAAATTTGGGGATGGTGACCCCATGCTGGTTGTTTTGGATATTGAGTGGTCGTTCCCACTCCTTGTATGAATTGATATGTTCGTCGATTTGCGATTCGTTGTTCGTATGCCGAGGGAAATGTTCGCCAGTTGGGTATGTTTATTGAGATCTACTGTACGTGATTGATTTGTCGTTTTGAGAATGTTATTCTTTCGTATATCTGTTTCTGTGGTTCTGTGTTGATCGTGTTGGAGTTTACCGTGTGAAGGTATTCTCGATTTTCGTTGATCGTTCGTTGGTAATATTGGAGTTTATCACATTGATGATATTCTCGATTGTGTTTTGACCTCTGGTTGGTCATATTGGAATTTATCATGTCGATGATAAATTCGGTTGATTGTTGATCATTGTTGGTGATCATCTGAGTGTTCGAATTTTGTGTCGATGTTTCGAGATTGGTTGTCATTATTTTGGACAGTTGTTTCACAGATATATCGGATATTATTTGTCTTATCGAAATTGGAACTTGATCATGCGATCAGGCAAACAGGATTTGTCATGGATAGATTATTTCATCTGACGATGATATAATTTTGTTGAGACTCATGGAATTGTGATTGTAAGCGTATTTAGGCTATACAGTGAGATCGCTTGCTAGTATCTCCGGAGATCGTCGACCTGCGTATTTGTAAGTATGCGGTTTTGGCTATTCAGAATGATGATTATTGATCGTTGTCGTGATGGTTTTGGGATATTTTGGTTGAACAGTATGTTTGTTTGTTTTTATGACGGATTGCAAGTTTCGAGGCCGAAACTTATTTTAAGTGGTGTAGAATGTAATATCCGGAATTTCTACTATTGTTGTTTGATATTATTTTATCAAAGTTATATTGTACAGCGTGGAATCTGTACAGTATGGATAAAATAAATAAAGGACTGAGGTGTCAGTATCGGTATAATTGTCGTATCTGGTCGACAATTGCATTTGAGGATATCGTGTATCAGATTATCGTACTTTCGATATAGGGTATATCGTATAAGAATGTTATTGGATCCAGTATATGTATTCAGTATGTTTGTATGTGTTTTCGGTATGTCGAGACAAAGTATGATTGAAATTGGCTAAGTATGAAATTATTACGACGTTAACAAGGTGAGCTAACGACGTAAGATTGGCACGATTACGTACGTTAAGGCTAAGGTATTACGCGTAACGAGGGCATCGGACAAGACCGAGTCATGGTACGTAGGTGGGACCGGTGTCGGCAACTTTCGGCGGAGGATGTTGACAGTGAGTCAACGACGTGTTACGACGTTATACGGGAGACGTGTTACGCACGTAACACGACCATAATACTATAGCAAGTCAACGCACGTATTACGACGCAATGGAATAAGTGTTACGTGCGTTACGGGCGGCCGCCGAGTCGTGGCCGAGAGGACTGCAGGTGGCGAGCATGGTCGGATGACTCAGGGTGGCCGATCACGGGCAGCGACTCGCCGGGCGTAAGGATCGGCCGATAACGCACGTAAGGTCGCGTGTCCTGCATTCTGTAAGTGCCCGTTACGCACGTAAGCAAATCGCCTACGCACGTAAGTGCCGCCAACGAAATGGACAGAAGGTTAGGCCGCGTCCGGCTACGTACGTAAGGACCCGCCGGTTACGTACGTAATGTGCCGGCAGGTCTCGGCCTATATAAGGCCTGGACCGAGTCACCCTTGTCATTTTTCATTTTTCTTCGTTCCTCTCGCGATTTCTTCAGCAAAGTTGATGGATTTGAGTAAGAACATCATGTAGCAACATGTTTTGGAAGTTGGAATCATGGATTAACATCATCTTCCATCCGGATCGAAGGTAAGAACACCTAAACACTTGGTTTTGGATATTTTTGGAGTTTCTTGATGATTTGTCCGAATTTATTCGTTTTAGCTCAGATTATTGATGGAACCTTGTTGTATTCTTGAGATTATACATTATCCTTGATGTTTTGTGGAACAAATTCGAGTATTTCTTCGTTAAAATGATTGAATTGGATTATGCCTTCAAAGTCTTCGATGAAATGCCTCAATGAGTAGAACTTGGGAAATTCTACACGTGTTCGTATGAATGGTGATGAAATTGATAGTGTTGTGATTATTCTTGGTAATTATGGGAATTTTGTTAAGGGAAGATAATGAATTGATGATTAAATACCTTGATTATGTCGTTATGATTATGGAATCGTAGTAATCTCGATGTTCTTGATAGTTTGTTGTAATCCATGATGTTATGAGAAGTATATATGTTGAAGAACATGATTACAGACACCTTGAATTGTGAATAAGGATTGTTTAGATGTTAAAACACATCGGATTATGCCGTTTGGGGACTTTGAATGTGATTTCGGAATAAGTTGTGGAACTCTTGGAATATGATTATCTATAATTAATCGGATTGTCCGGATTGATGATGATAATCGGTAATTAGTTTTATTACGAATATACAATGAGGAAACTTGTAAGTATTTAAGATTGAATGTGGAATCGTAGTGTTGTCTTGAATTCGTGTTTGATTGGTTTGAGTTGTATTGTTTGGTTTTGTGTATGATCGAGGTATTGTTGAGCCGTTGAGTTTGATTGGTTGGCTATGTCGGTTATTGATTGTTATCGGATTGTATGTTAATCGATTATTTCAATAGGTTGAGATTATTGATCGGTGAGTATAACCGTATGTTGCGGTCATGTTCGAGTATGTTCGTGAATTGCTTCGGTCGGGGCCGAGGAGCCCGTAGATGAAGGCATTGTGACTGGTAGCGGCTTCATCATCATCGTATCGGTATCGAGGCAAGTTATTACTTGCTCAGTTATAATGTTTAATGAATGGTTTCAGTTTCATTTAGTTTATAATGCATATAGCAATGATTATATGTTGTCATTCCGATTCTGGGAGTTAAATCATAATGTATGTGATTTATTTCGGTTATTGGCATATTTGGGTATCGAGGATACATTGTGATAAAGACGAGGATTCGAGTATTTATGGTTCATGATACGTTTGGATCATCGAGCGTTGCGGATAATCGTCGGTGATGATTGGACATCGAGGTTGCTCCCGAAGGACTCGGGGCAAGTATTCCATATTGATTATGGTTTAGCGTTATTTATTTTGGCCTCGTACATTTTCTTTCATGTTGTTGAACATGGAGTCGTCCTAGTAAGTTGTCATGTTTTCGTGCATGTTATGTTGTTCATGTTGATGAACGTGTTGATTTGCATATGTGTATGCATATTGTGTTGTTTATGTTGTGTAAATAATCCGATGGGATTATGAGGATCTATGCTGAGGGCGCTGGATCGAATGTCCACCATGCGTTGGTTCGACGGGATCATCATGGGGATCTATGCTGAGGGCGCTGGATCGTTGGACAGGTTTTCCACCATGCGTTGGTTCGACGGGATCATCATGGGGATCTATGCTGAGGGCGCTGGATCGTTGGATTACCAGTATTGTATTGATGGAATCTTGTGAATTCGCATCATTGATTTTATCATGTGTTGTTGTTCATATGTGTATTGTTGGTTATCCACCTTATGATGATCTGATAGGATCATCAAGGGGATCTATACTGAGGGCGCTGGATCGTCGGATTTCCATTGAGTATACATCATTGTTATTGTTGTGATCATATTGACGTTGTCATATGAGTATGCATTTGTAGGTCTTGTGTTAGGACCATGACCGTTTTGCATTGATCTGATCTCGGATTAGACTGATATGATTGTCGTGGCACTTCATATCTCGAGATATGTTCCGTATTTCCTTTGGTATTTGTCTTTGATTGCGAGTGTGCCTCGACCATAGTCTTTCCCATCAATGCCCCACCGGCGGCTGAATCCACGAGAGTGCGTGTAGAAGCACTCAATCCATTGTAAAACGTCTGAATTTGTAACCAGTCTGGAAGGCCGTGATGAGGGCATCTCCGTAACAAATCTTTATATCGCTCCCAAGCCTCGTGGAACGATTCCATATCATGCTGACCGAAAGTGGTGATCTCGTTTCGTAATCTCTCCGTCTTAGAAGGTGGGAAGAATTTGGCAAGGAAGGCTTGCGCTAACTCTGCCCAAGTTGTGATCGACCCCGGCGGTAAGGAATTTAACCAGAATTTCGCTTTATCCCTCAAAGAGAAATGGAAAAGCCTCAATCGGATGGCATCTTCGGTGACACCATTGGTCTTGAAAGTGTCACAAATCTCAAGGAAAGAATAAATATGAGCGTTTGGGTCGTCATTCGGCAATCCACAGAATTGGCTCGCCTGCACCATCTGAATGATCGCAGGCTTGATCTCAAAATTATTGGCTTGATCGTGGGACGCCGAATTCCCAAAAAGTTTGCGTTGATCTGCGGCATGGCATAGTCTCGAAGAGCTAGTTCCGGTTGAACTTGCCGCACATGGTTATCTCCTCCTTGGATTTCGATATTCTCGGCCATGTTGACCGTCGTCTGCAACTCTCTTTTCTCCTTCTTGCTCCTTCGAAGAGTGCGCTCGAGCTCGGTATCCAAAGGTAGTAGGCCTTCGTTACCGAGTTTTCTCATGCACTACACGAAAGGTCCTGAAAGGAAAAACAAATAAACGAAATTAAATACACAAAAATAAAAATAAAAACGTTCAAATTAAGACTAGAAATACTTAAATCGATATTAGAAATAATCAGTCCCCGGCAACGGCGCCAAAAACTTGTTGCGATAGTTCTTACACGCAAGTGCACGTCATCGTTTACAAGTAATAAAGTGATAAGTAGAGTATTGTTCCCACGAGGACTGAATCTCTAACTACCGATTTTTGTGTATTCCAATTTTATTTGAACAATCGAATTTGGGTTTTGCAATTAATAACTAAAAGACTTACTAAAAGACTAAACACTAGAAAATGATAGCTTGAATAAAGGAAATCAAATGATGAATAAGTCTAGGATTCTGAATCCACCTCGGTTTATCCGAATTTACTCTCGATTATCCGTAATAAATAATTTTCCCAATTTATTGAAGGCGGAGATTGCTAATATATTCTACCGCCTCTCCCGAGGTCAATAGATTTATCTAAAGGCGAATAACGCACTCTATCCCTAGGTGAATTAATTCGTCAATAGGCGAAAAGCATAAAATCTCCCAAAGGCCACGTAGTTCCTATGAGTATATTCCTATCTCACAGAATAAAACGGTCCTCACCAATAGTTCCTCACCAATTCTCCTCTCCCGATTCGAATTGAATGATTAAATCAATACAACTATTGGCCAGATAATTGCAAGCATTAAAAACAATTGGGAAAACTCAACAAAAAGGTAATTAATTGGATAATCTCAAGCAATTCGTCAAAACATAGGTTTCATCAAAACCCTAGATTAGGGTTTTAGCGACATACTAATAATTGAAAATACAGAATAAATAAATGAAAGCATAAAAATCAAACGCAGATGAAGCTCGGATTCCTCCGTTCTTGACTTCCGCCTCTGCCTTTGAAGTCTTCGCTTCCCTCTTCTTCTGCCGTCTCCAAGCTTAAGCTCCAAAAGATAAAAGATCCAAAAGATAAATTAATTAGGGTCTTAAACCCTATTTATAGCTCAGCACATCCTCCAAATCGCGTCCGTATGAGTAGGTCGAAATCGGCTTGAAATCCGCGCGGACATACAAAAACCGCCAAGTGTCTGCGGTGCACTAAATCTGTGCCGCGGCACAGAGCCTTCATTTGGATGCACAGGCGTCCTTAATTTCTTCTGTGCCGCGGCTCACCTGAGCTGTGCCGCGGCACAGAGTACAGTTTACTCTGCGCTCGCTGGGTGTCTTCCTGTGCCGCGGCCCTACTTCCTTGTGCCGCGGCTCATAGCCCAGATTTGCTGTTTTCGCCCGTTTTGCCTCGTTTTAGCTTCCGGACTTCAATCTCCTGACAAATATACAAAATTAAGGCATTAAAGGCTCATTTTATCAAATTCACTCTCCAAAATAGTACAGAATAATGATAATTAAGCGTATAAAAATACGCCTAATAGTGTCCGTATGTTGAGTTGATCTGATCTTGGATTAGACTGACGTAATTTCGTCGTGGCATTTCATATCTTGAGGTATGTTCCGTATTTCCTTTGGTCAGAGCTGGTATTTTTCTATATCATGAGTTAGTGATGATATTCTGATAATCTTGAGTATTGTTTGAGGAACAATATAGATGTTATGTTTGAGTTTATTGGTTAATCGAGATTACGAGATGTGCATTGCAATAATGGTTATTCTGATGAGAATTATTACGAGTTTGGTACAGTTATGACAGTAAGATTATATTGGTAGTATTCTTACTTAGTATCTCATTGGTATGTAATTATTGACGTGATGTGATGGTTATCATTGTTGGATATTCTGGCTGACCCCGTCGTGGCCTTTCTTTTTAGGTTCTTGGAATATCAAGTTTGTAGCGGTCGTGTAAAGATGAGCTTCCCGGAGGATACTGGCTAGGGCATGTATTTGTGAATTGAGTTTCCTAATCAGTTGTTGTATTCCGCTGCTAGAGTATTTTAATTGTTTGTCTTTTTCCGCTGCGTGAGTATTTTTAGATGGCCTTTTGGTATCTGGTAAGTCATGTTACTTTGGCATTTCGGGCCTTATGGTTTCAAATGAGATTTTACGACGGTTTTGTTAAACGAGTTTTATAAAGTTTTCGAATGTCTTAAATAGATAATACCGTCGTTAGCCTCTTGGGCGTTTGTAAATATTTGTGAAAATTTCCTTCAGTCTTGTGGGTGTTTCCATCTCGGGGCCCACAGCGCTGTAATATTCCTGGAAGGCTCTGGGGGTGTTACAGAGTATGATATCGGAGATTAGGTTGTGAAAACCTAGGCAGTCGGGTTGAGTTGGGTTGTGTTTTGTCGCGTCATTCGAGTTGTCGATTGACTATAGAGCCCTAGATTTTTGTTGTTCACTTGGGCTTGTGCGTTATGTGATTTACCAGTATGGTACTGGGGTTGTTGTAAACTTTTCGAAATGGTATTAATGTGTTTCTTCGGATAGAGATGTGTTGTGTTCTCGAGTTGAACTGAGTTTGCAAAATGTGTGTTTTGAAAATATCTATGTCGAGTATTTTCTAGAGTTGAGACATGTGCCAGTATCACGGGGAATCGTCGGCTTTACGATCTGTAAGTATTTGGATTTTTGGATTGCATTGAAATTTATTGCCGTTCTAAGTTGATATGCTTTGAGATTCAGTAGAATATTATGCGTTACAGTATGAGATGACAGAGCTCGGACAGGATTGGTGATCTTGAGAAGTTATGATTTTGGAAATCAATATGTCGGTTAAGTTTCGGAACAGAGTTGTGCATTTGGGAGAAATGTTGTGGATAGATGAGCAGAACATGTAGTCATGTCAATTCATTTTGAGACATATGAACTGTTTTTGAGCATTTGAAAATGATACTTTTCAAAATGAATGTTTTACTACGGAAAATGATTTTGGGCCGAGACCTGATCGATTTTGGAATAGTTTTATAATTCAGGACTTGGGCTCCAAAAAGGGTTTCCTACTTTTAAATTTCTTGTAATGCAGAACGGAATATGGGTTGAGACCCTAATGTTCCAAAAGGCTTTTATGTCTTCCAAAACTCCCGAGCTTTGTAAAACACTTTACCAATCGTTTATCTATTTGATTACTACCTTTCGGGGTTTTGGTGTACTTGTTCAAATGAAACTTCTCGGGAAGTCTTTCGCTGTGTTGATTTGTTTCAATGTTTTATCATAGCATAGTTGAGGTGATCCAGGATAGGTTAATTGTCGACGTTGCGAATCATGTGGAAAAAGGAGTTCTTATCGGAGTCTATATATATTGAGATTTTGAAACTTTATCGTGTGGTTTTTCGATGGAATGTCAGTAGATTTGGTGACAAGTCGAACTGGTATACAGGGTATGGATGTGGTCAATCATTTGCATAATTTCATTTTTTTAATCGTGCATATTCGAAAAGAATTTTCATCGAGAACTTGACACCAGTGAGCCAATTTAATTTTTCGAAAATTGATTTCATGGTCTTACGAAAATTTATGTTTTGATTTTTGAAATTCTTGAAAGAACTTTCGAAAATTTGTCTTCTTGACAAGATTATATGATTTCAAACTGGTTTTGAAAATGTGGTTGATATACATATGTATTTAGTGCATAGTTCATATCATGGTGAAGTTATGAGTGTGACTCACGAACTGGATAATACATTAGTATGGTACGATGAAAAAGAGATTCGAACTTTAGTATGGTAGTTTGGTTATCCAGGGATGATCGGTGGATTGATCGAATAAGAGAAATATGCTGCGTGTTGTAGATTCATGCACAGAATGTGATTTGTGTAACGTCTTGAGAATTTGTTCTTTCATATATCAGTTTATGTGGTTCTGTGTTGACCGTGTTGGAGCTTACCATGTAAAAGTATTCTAGGTTATTGTTGCTCCTTCGTTGGTAATATTGGAGTTTATCATGTTGATGATATTTTTGGCTGCGCTTTGACCATTGGATTGGTCGTATTGGAGTTTATCATGTCGATGATATTCTCGGTTAATTTATTGGTTGATCATTGTTAGTGATCGTATGAGCTTTCGGATTTTGTGTCGATGTTTCGGAATTTGTGTCATTGTATTGGGCAGTTGTTTCTCAGATGTATCGTGCATTATTGGTTTTTAGCAGATTGGGACTTGATTGTGTAATCAGGCAGACAGGATTTGACACGGATATATTACTTCATCCGAAAATGATATATTTTGTTTAGACTCATGGAATTGTGATTGTAAGAGTGTTGAGGCTTTGACGTGGAGTCAATTGCTAGTATCACGGGAGATAATCAACTTCACAGACCAGTAAGTATATTGTTTTGGTAATTCGATTGTGACGATGATTGCTTACCGTTGATGATTTTGGATTTTCTGGTTTGGGCACTTGTTTGTGATATAATGACAACTTTCGAGGATGAAACTTATTTTAAGGAGGGTAGTATGTAATATCCTGAATTTTAGAATAATATTTTATCGTGACCTTGTTGGAATACTAGTTAATATGAATATTTAATTTTGGTTTTGGACGTAATATTGAGTAAATGAGAGTAATATGTCGGGTAGTATTTTCTAATATCGTCGAATAATTATTGGTAAGAATGTGACGGTGGCCAACGTTGTATTCTTCGATAAATTATTCAGCGAGAATTAGAGAAATTATCCGGACTCTTGAGATATTAGAATAGAATATTGATGGGTTATTGGTTTTATCGGATGCAGTATGAAATAATCGGTTAATCGAGTTAGAAGACTGAATAACAGATCCATAATTTACCCGTTTTTAATTGAATAAGACATAATTTGACATTATGTCTCACTACCCATTTTAAATAATCATTAAGTTGATTATTAAACACCTAATTGATTTTTTATTTCAACTCTCATTTCTCTCTCTTCCCTCCTGCACGTTAATTCCCTCTCCCTCTTTCTTTATCTCCACCTAACCCCCATGGACAAAATAAAACACCACCCACATCATTATCTCCTTCACCCCTGCCACACAACCGACGGGAGAACATCGGCAGCCAGCGGTGCAGCAGTTTGGATGCTGGGATCTTTGTCCAAATTATGGGTTCGGATGAGAGTCAAGCTGGCTGGAGAACGAGGGTCCACGTGGTTCCGGCAATGGGTGGCGCGACAACGGGTGTGACAAGAAGGCAGGCTAGGTGGATCAATTCTGGCGGTGAGCTTCGTTTCAAGCTGTACCCGATAGATATTTTCGGAAGGACCGCCGGTGACGGAGGCGGCGAGGCGGCGGAGCTCGTAAGAGGCTAGATTCTGAGTTTAGGTGAGAGTTTTCAGATGGTTGGGGTGATGATCTGTGGGTAACAAGTCAGATTTGGGTTTTCGAGTAACAAATCTCGATTTCTTGCAGTTTTGGGGTGGATTTCGATGAGTACGACAGGGACTGAGCGGCCGAAAGTGGAGATAGATGAGGTCCGACAGCAGGTTGCCGGAGTCAAGTGTCCGGAAGTCGACTCCGGCAGTGAAGTTCATGGTCTATGTGTGTTTTGTAGGAAGTTTATATATGTGTGTGTGTGTAAGTATATGTGTGTGTGCAGTCCTGCGTGTGTGTGTGTATAATTTTGTTTGTGTGTCTCTATGTGTGTGTATATGTATTAATATATATAGAGAGAGGGAGCAGTGTGTGTTTATGTATATATAGCAGGTGTGTTGTGAGTAAATGTATGAGTGCATATATATATATATATGTGTATATATATATATATATACATATATATATATATGTATATATATATATATATGTGTGTGTGTGTGTGTATAGTCATGGTTGCGTGTATCTATTTGTGTTGGGATTATGGACGGGAAGAACATTAGGCGTAGATGAAGGTTTTGATAATTTGGTCTTCGAGCGGTTGAGTGTATTTGGACCTATGGAGTGAGCCGGAGTTCGGAGTGGAATTTGTGTTCGGAGCAATAATCAAGTTGTGGATCCGGGTTAATTATCGTTGGTCGTTTGATTCGATCAATTAATTAAGGGGCGCAATTGAGGTAATATATTAGCCGACTAATTACCTCGAAATTATAAATATTAAATTGGACCCTTATATTAAGTTGTCTATTATGTATTTATATTAAAGGTTTGGATTTCAATGGATCGATCGGATGAGCCGTGTTCGTCGGGACTTTCAGCATCAATTATCGAGGCAAGTTATTACTTGCACAGTTTATAATATTTAATGAATGGTTTTAGTTTCATTCGTTTATAATTCGTATAACAATGATTATAATTGTGAACACTGGAGATTTGGGATTGTACGTTGTTTTCTGATTTTTGGGAATTAAATCATAATGTATATGATTTACTTTTGTTATTGGTATACTTGGGTATCAAGGACAAATTATGGTTAAGACATGAGTTATCTACCGTCCGTGATATTTTGGATCATCGAGTATTGAGGATAATGGTTGTGATGGTTTATACATCGGGATTGCTCTCGAAGGACTCGGGGCAAGTACTCTAATCATTTTTGTCATTTCATGTCGATCATGTTGTGATACATTTGTGTATTGTTGTTGTCATTCATTGTGTATCATTGTTATATGTATTTGTGCATTGTTGACGTATGTCCACCTCATGTTGGTCCGACAGGATCATCGGGGGATCTATGCTAGCGTGCATTGGATCATCGGACAGGTTTTTCCACCACGGTTGGTCTGACGGTATCATCGTGGGATCTAGGCAGTGAACGCTGGATCATCGGATTACCATGTATTGTTGTTGTGCATATGTATATTATGGGTTTGCCATAAGTATACATTGTTGTTATTGATGTGAGCATATTGACGTTGTCATATGAGTATGCATTTGTAGGTCTTGTGTTAGGACCGTGTCCATATGTTGAGTTGATCTGATCTTGGATTAGACTGACGTGATTTCATCGTGGCATTTCATATCTTGAGCTATGTTTTGTATTTCCTTTGGTATTTGTCTTTTGATGGACAATCGATTATCGTGTTGGGATTTTATGATGTTATCCGATGGATCGATTTGGTCAGAGCTGGTATTTTTCTGTATCATGAGTTAGTGATGATATTCTGATAATCTTGAGTATTGTTTGAGGAACAATTCAGATGTTATGTTTGAGTTTATTGGTTAATTGAGATTATGAGATGTGCATTGCAATAATGGTTATTCTGATGAGAATTATTACGAGTTTCGTAAAGTTATGACGGTAAGATTATATTGGTAGTATTCTTACTTAGTATCTCATTGGTATGTAATTATTGACGTGATGTGATGGTTATCATTGTTGGATATTCTGGCTGACCCCGTCGTGGGCTTTCTTTTTAGGTTCTTGGAATATCAAGCTTGTAGCGGTCGTGGAGAGATGAGCTTCCCGGGGGATACTGTCTAGGGCATTTATTTATGAATTGAGTTTCCTGATCAGTTGTTGTATTCCGCTGCTAGAGTATTTTAATTGTTTGTCCTTTTCCGCTGCGTGAGTATTTTTAAATGGCCTTTTGGTGTCTGGTAACTCAGGTTACTTTGGCAATCGTTTTCTAAATCTATACTGTTGGTACGTGTAAGCGATAGCTTAACGTATGTTTTTAAACTGTTGAGTTTTGGCATTTCGGGCCTTGTGGTTTCAAATGAGATTTTACGACGGTTTTGATAAACGAATTTTATAAAGTTTTCAAATGTTTTAAATAGATAATACTGTCGTTAGCCTCTTGGGCATTTGTAAATATTTGCGAAAATTTCCTTCAGCCTTGTGGGTTCCATCTCGGGGCCCACTGTAACACCCCGATATATTCGGAATAATTACTGCGCCGTAAATCCTTTGTATAAGAATTTACAAGGCTAAATTGAGAAATACGGAAATAATACTAAAGTGTCATCAATGTAAAAGAAGTTCAAAACCCGTTCGACAATTCAAATGAGTCCAATATTACAAAACATCCCCAAAACAACAACAACATATGCGTACTCGAGTACTGGAAAATAACCATAAAACCAAAATAACATATTCCACATCACTGAGCCACTTCATCATCATGTCGGTACTGTGGCTGCTTCCTGCTCCTCGGCTACCTGAACATCAAAACAAATATCCACCCCTGAGGGGTTAGCAAAACAATGCTAGTACAAGTATCATAATACATAAATCATCAATGCATCATAAAACATACAAAACAGACTTCCATCACTGGAATCTAACGATGCGAAACCTCATTATTCCATCAACACAATACAGGGTAATCCAACGATCCAGCGCCCTCAGTATAGATCCCCATGATGATCCCGTCGGACCAACGCATGGCGGAAAACCCGTCCAACGATCCAGCGCCCTCAGCATAGATCCCCATAATGATCCCGTTGGACCAACGCATGGTGGACATCTGATCCAGTGCCCTCAGCATAGATCCTCATGATACCCTCGGATCATTTACAACATAAACAGTACAATTATGCATACACATATGCAAATTAACATGTTCATCAACAGGAACATCCAAGGAATCAATAACAAATACCATGACAACTCAAAGAAATTAATCTCATGTTCAACAACATGAATAAAGCATAAACATGATCATCAATCCAATAATAACAAGTTTAAAATACGATACTTGCCTCAAGATGGCAAGAATTTAATTACTCCCACGAATGTCACTCACCCGAAGGTCGCCGCCCCTCGATCTAACACTTTGAACAAGGGAATAATAAGAAATTCAATAATCTTCCTGAAACTTACGCATGAGTCCCGAACGTCTAAAGTTATAAATGAATTATCGATAACGGACAATCAGTTCTCGGTCCTATTTTCCGACGAGTACTACGCTTGGAAAAGACTTGCGAATTCAAGAGATTGTAGTGGAACACAAGGTTGGTATCTAAAGTTTCAAGAACATTCATCATATCCTTATATTCCATGATCCAAACTCAAATTCCGACTCTTAACTCGAACGCTCGGTTCGTTGGTTATATCGAAATATTATGAGATAATCACGTTCATTCTAGTTCTAGGCTAATTCGTCTCTTACGATTCTTGTTCATCCGTGGTTGAGTCTTCTTAACAAATTCTTCATTCAAAATGGTTGTTCTAATAATCCTTTCAAGGTTCTACTCATCTAAGAAGATTTACACAAGCTCATCAAAGGCAAGTATTATAATTGAACACTCTCTATATACAACTTCACGAATTCATTTAACACAGGGGCAATCCTCAACATTTGTTCATAAAAAGAGTGTTACGAAAGGATCAACAAGGTGTGTTTAATCTCAGAATTTCATCCTTAAGGTTTGGTAAAGATTATGGCTCAACTCTAACCATGGAAACCTTAATTTAACCCATACAATCCTTTAAAATATGGTATTGGATTCATTATGACGAAACAAACTCAATAATCTCTGGAAAAGCTCATAATACAACTAAGAACAAAGTCCTCATCTTGGTGTAGAGTTAACATACCTTAAGAGTTGTAAGATCAAAGAAAATCTTGAATAAACTCTTCACCGGAAGCTTGATCACGAATTCACACGGTCTAGGCTCCCCAAAATCGGATCTAGATTATGATATGTGGGATATGAGGTGAGGGATACTCTCAAGAACACAAAAATCGGCCAAGGTAAGAGTTGGAAATGAAGTGAGGGTCGGGTCCTATAAATAGATTTTAAACCATTACGTACGTTAAACATAGCCCATTACGTACGTAACATGGTTAGCGTACGCTATGCTCGAACATTAGCGTGTGTTAACGCTCGGCCAGAGCTCACTGGACTGTTTCCGGCATACGCTTACGTACGTTAGGCTATAGATGTTACGTACGTAAAATATAGGACTTTAGCGTATGTTACAAATCTTTCCTAGCGTGCGCTAAGCCGTTGACTTACATGTGCTAGAAAACCATCCAGGTTCATGCTGGCAATCTCCACGAATCTTCATCCGGTCTCCACACACCGACCCTTGACGGATCTTGACTTGACTGAGCTTACGTATGTTAAGCTCAACATATAACGTACGTTACACAGCAGACTTAGCGTACGTTAAGTGCAAGTCGGTAGCGTACGTAAGCACGTACAAAACCATGCATGCAATGTTGAAGATATAAAATCGTAAGGGTACGAATACGGGAAACAAATCTAAAATCAATAACATCACGAAGTTGAAATAATACAAGGTTGAAAACAAGGTAAATACACCATTTTATCCGGACATTACATATTGCCCCTCTAAAAAGAAGTTTCGGCCCGAAACTTAAAACGAAAACAATTCTGGGTATCTCGACTTCATACTGTCCTCCGTCTCCCAAGTTGCTTCTTCGACTCCATGTCGAGACCACTGAACTTTTACCAAGGAGATCGGTTTATTCCTCAACTGCTTGACTCGACTCTCGAGTATCTTGATTGGCTTTTCTTCGAACGAGCCATCATTAGCCATTTCGAGCTCGCCAAAATCAATGATATGGTTGGGATCCGGTACATATTTCCGCTATTGGGATACGTGGAACACACTATGAACGTGACTCAGCGATGGCGGTAAGGCCAACCTGTACGCCAACTCCCCAACTCTTTCCAGGATCTCGAATGGTCCAATGTATCTCGGACTCAGCTTTCCCTTCTTTCCGAAATGGAAAATTCCCCGGGTAGGAGAAACCTTCAATAGTACACGGTCCCCAATCTCAAATTCCAGCGGGCGACGGCGCACATTAGCATAATACTTTTGTCGACTCTTGGCAGTCAATAGCCTTTCACGAATCAAAGCTATCTTCTCTCGAGTTTGAACTATCAATTCTGGTTCCGTCCCGATCAAGTCAGAAGAGTCATGCCAACATAGGGGTGATCTGTATCTCCTTTCGTACAATGCTTCAAACGGTGCCATCTTGATAGAAGCATGCCAACTATTGTTATAGGTGAATTCAATCAACGGCAGATGAATCTCCCAATCGGTTGACCAATCTAAGGCACAAGCTCTAAGCATATCCTCTACCGTCTGTATAGTTCTTTCGGACTGGCAGTCCGTTTGAGGATGATAAGCCATGCTAAAGTTCAGCTCGGTTCCCAAAGCCCCATGAACTGCCTCCCAAAAGTGCGATACGAAGCGACCATCTCGATCCAAAATAATGGTCTTCGACGTTCCATGCAATCAGACTATCTCTGTAATAAACACTCGTGATAATTTCTCTGGTCCCCAAGTGTCTTTAATACCCAGGAAATGAGCCGACTTGGTTAGTCGATCAACTATCACCCAAATCATATTCATTCCCGTCTTGGTTCATGGAATATTGGTGATGAAGTCCATTGATATATCTTCCCACTTCCCCTTAGGGATCGGAAGTGGCTTCAACACTCCGGCAGGTCGCTGATGTTCAATCTTAACTTGCTGACAGGTTAAACACCTCGAAACGTATTCTGCTACGTCCTTCTTCATATTTCCCCTCCAGAAATTTTGTTTTAGATCCTTATACATCTTACTGGTGCCCGGGGGAATAGAATAGGGCGCACTGTGAGCTTCCTTCAGAATTGTCTGTCTCAAAGCATCCTCATCGGGAATGCAAAGTCGATTCTGAAATCTGAGAACTCCATTGTCCTGTACCACGAATCCTGGGGCCTTCCCTTTTTTTACTTCGGCGCATAACCGAAGAATCAGAGAATCATTCAACTGCTTAGATTTGATTTCCTCGACTAATGACGAAGTTAGTTCCATCACGTATAGTTGCCCTTGGACTCCTTGTGACCATACTTCAATCCCTTCGCGAATCAGTTCTCGTTGAATGCTGGTTTGGTACGTGAGCGCTTCTAACACTGGAAGAGAAACAGGTTTGCGGCTCAGTGCATCATCTACCACATTCGCTTTGCCTGGATGATAGAGAATCTCCAGATCGTAATCCTTGATTAATTCCAGCCGCCTTCTCTGCCTCATATTTAATTCATTCTGACTGAAAATATACTTGAGGCTATTATGATCTGTGAAGATCTGACAATGAGTGTCGTACAAGTAATGTCGCCAAATTTTTAGAGCAAAGACTACAGCGGCTAACTCTAGATCATGATTCGGGTAATTAACCTCGTATGGTTTCAGTTGTCGAGAGGCATAGGCAATCACCTTATCCTTTTGCATCAATACACATCCCAGACCCTGATTTGAAGCATCGCTGTATACCATGAATCCCTCAGTTCCATCTGGTAACGCTAGTATAGGCGCTGTCGTCAGTCTTCTCTTAAGTTCATCAAATCTCGTCTGGCATTTCTCATTCCACACAAATTTTTGAGTCTGCTGTAATAGCTGAGTAAGTGGACGAGCAATTTTGGAAAATCCTTCTACAAAACGGCAATAATACCCAGCAAGTCCCAAGAAACTACGGACTTCTTTCACATTATTAGGGGATTCCCACTCAAAGATTGCCTCGACTTTCTTCGGGTCTACCTGAACTCCATCAGCTGATATCACATGCCCAAGGAAGGTTACTTCCTTAAGCCAGAACTCGCATTTAGAAAGTTTCGCATAAAGCTGTTCATTCCTCAAAGTGCTCAAAACGATACGCAAATGCTCCGCATGTTCCTCTGAGTCCTTCGAATAGATCAAGATGTCATCGATGAAGACTACCACAAATTTATCCAAGTATTCTAAGAATACCCGATTCATCAATTGCATAAATACCACAGGAGCATTGGTGAGTACGAATGGCATCACCACGAATTCATAGTGTCCGTATCGGGATCTGAAAGCAGATTTTGGTATACCCGATTCCTTAATTCTCAACTGATGGTATCCTGATCACAAGTCAATCTTCAAGAATACTCTTGCCCCTTGCAGTTGATCAAACAAGTCGTCAATTCGAGGTATAGGATAATTGTTCTTGATCGTCACCTTGTTTAGCTCTTTGTAATCAATACATAGTCGGAGGGATCCATCTTTCTTCCGAACAAAGAGAACATGTGCTCCCCAAGGAGAAACGCTAGGTTGAATGTAACCCTTCTGCAACAATTCCTCCAGCTACTTCTTTAATTCATACATCTTGGTTGGCGCCATACGG
The DNA here is from genome assembly GCA_033398695.1 of Orobanche coerulescens. Taxonomy (NCBI): domain Eukaryota; kingdom Viridiplantae; phylum Streptophyta; class Magnoliopsida; order Lamiales; family Orobanchaceae; genus Orobanche; species Orobanche coerulescens. The sequence goes on along the minus strand of CM065815.1, from coordinate 80,976,283 downwards.
TATGGTGCTCTGGAAATAGGAGCGGCTCCAGGCTCTAATTCGATATTGAACTCCACTTCTCTGCGGAGGTAACCCAGGTAGTTCGTCAGGGAATACATCTGAGAATTCATTCACCACTGGAATAGATGCGAGCTCGACTCCTTCTTCTTTCTTCATGGCACAACACCAAAACCCGTAACAACCCTGCTTTAGCAATTTAACTGCCTTCATGGCCTTGATCAATTTCCTGAGCTTCCCGGTCTCCATCCTTTGAATAAATGTTCAGATCCGTCATTGGCAATGATAGAAATGACTCTCTTTCGGTAATTCAAAATAGCTCCATAACGGTTGAGCCAATCGTCTCCGAGAATTAAATCATCACCATGGATGTCGACTACAATAAGATTTGATGGCCAATCCCTTCCTCCTATAGACACTGGAAAATCTCTAGTTTCTAGGGTTCCCAAAATTTTCTCTCCGCTCGGTAACCCCACAACATAAGGCTCACAATCATATAAGCACGAGATTTTCAAACGATTAACACAGTTCAAAAATATAAAAGAATGTGTAGCCCCTGAATCAAATAAGACACTGACTGGTTGCAAAAGGATCTGAATCGTACCTGATGCTACAACAGTGTGCTGATCGTCTGACTTCCTCATCTCGTAAATGCGCGAAGGAACAGACCTAGTGCTGGATGCCTCTCTTTTCCCAACACTCTGCTGCTGGAAACCACTTTGCTGCGTCTGGTTCACACTTGTATCCTTCGGAACCGGTGCAGGGGTGCGAGTACCAAAAGATCTAGTCGCATTTCCACAGAATGTTGCACGATGTCCTTCCTATCCACACTCGAAGCAGGTCACAGTAGGTGCGTAACAATCACGTTGAACATGCCCTATTTTGCCACAGTTATAACATTTCTTTGCTGCGTCTGAAACTGTTGATGCTGCCCGAAACTTCTTTCCACCTCGAGAAGGATGCGGAGGTCTCCTAGATGAATGAAATAAGGACTGGCCGTTGCGGGGCCCACCACTTTTGTTCTCCGTGAAGTTGCCAGACACTTTCTGCTTCTTTGCTTCCGTTCATTTCTCTACTGCCTCCTCTTTCATATCATAGGCCAGTGCTTTGTCCTGATACTGTCGCAAGGTGGTATATTCAAATCCGAACATATATTGCTGAATCTCCGGCTTCATCCGCATGTCAAAATGTAAGATCCTCTCCGCCTCGGTCCTGACCAAGTGGCGTACATGAGTCAACTGGTGATTAAAAGTCTTAATCACGTCTGTCACAGATGCTTCTAAATTTTGTGCTAAGAAAAATTCCCGGACTCGGGCCTCTCTAACTGGGCGAGGACAATATTGTGCTTCCATCATTAATTTGAACTCCGTCCAGTCAGCATTATGATCCTCAAGTCGAATGGCCTCTCACCAGTCGAAAGCCTCCCCAGTTAGAAGATACTGGGCGATCGGAACCTTTCTGTCGTCGGGACAGTTAATCCCTGCAAATATCTTCTCTAACTCCTTCAGCCAGTGATCCCAAGAAAGTGTCTCAGCAGAACCGTCAAATTTTGGAGGGTGCAATTTGACCTCCTCAGTAAGCCATTTATCTCCCCGATTATCCTCATTATGCTGCTGTCCCATCGCCGTCTGCATGCGGTCAACTACCTGAGCAAACTGGTTTATCTGAGCAACCACCTGTTGAAGCACTCCCGGCATATTAGGATTTGCGTTATCATTTGCTGATCCCTGTTGTCCTCCAGGATGGGAATCGGTTCGACTAGCTGATAATTCTAGGGTGGACGCTGAATCCTCCTGTCTCACATTACCACGTCCGCGTCCATGACCACGTCCACGTCCACGACCCCCCCTCAACATACTGTAAACACAGATACTTAATATCCAGGGCAAAATTTCTAAAAGAGAGTCCGTCAATAATCATAAAGCAGGAAATAAATAAAACGGTAGTATTTGAGATTAGGAGACTTACAACCACGGTCCACACGACGATGCTGGCTCAGCAATGATGTTACAAACGACCCATAAATAACGTAAACAGGCCCAACTAACCCGATTGCCAAGATATCCATGAATCTTAGCTCCGATACCATATTCTGTAACACCCCGATATATTCGGAATAATTACAGCACCGTAAATCCTTTGTATAAGAATTTACAAGGCTAAATTAAGAAATACGAAAATAATACTAAAGTGTCATCAATGTAAAAGAAGTTCAAAACCCGTTCGACAATTCAAATGAGTCCAATATTACAAAACATCCCCAAAACAACAACAACAACAACATATGCGTACTCGAGTACTGGAAAATAACCATAAAACCAAAATAACATATTCCACGTCACTGAGCCACTTCATCATCATGTCGGTACTGTTGTTGCTTCCCTGCTCCTCGGCTACCTGAACATCAAAACAAATGTCCACCCCCGGAGGGGTTAGCAAAACAATGCTAGTACAAGTATCATAATACATAAATCATCAATGCATCATAAAACATACAAAACAGACGTCCATCACTGAAATCCAATGATGCGAATCCTCATGATTCCATCAACACAATACAGGGTAATCCAACGATCCAGCGCCCTCAGTATAGATCCCCATGATGATCCCGTTGGACCAACGCATGGTGGAAAACCCATCCAACGATCCAGCGCCCTCAGCATAGATCCCCATGATGATCCCATCGGACCAACGCATGGTGGACATCTGATCCAGCGCCCTCAGCATAGATCCTCATGATCCCCTCGGATCATTTACAATATAAACAGTACAATTATGCATACACATATGCAAATTAACATGTTCATCAACGTGAACATCTAAGGAATCAATAAAAAATAACATGACAACTCAAAGAAATTAATCTCATGTTCAACAACATGAATAAAGCATACACATGATCATCAATCCAATAATAACAAGTTTAAAATACGATACTTGCCTCAAGATGGCAAGAATTTAAATACTCCCACGAATGTCACTCGCCTGAAGGTCGCCGCCCCTCGATCTAACACCTTGTACAAGGGAATAACAAGAAATTCAATAATCTTCCCAAAACTTATGCATGAGTCCCGAACGTCTAAAGTTATAAACGAATTATCGATAACGGACAATCGGTTCTCGGTCCTATTTTCCGACGAGTACTGCGCTTGGAAAAAGACTTGCGAATTCAATAGATTGTAGTGGAACACAAGGTTGGTATCTAAAGTTTCAAGAACATTCATCATATCCTTATATTCCATGATCCAAACTCAAATTCCGACTCTTAACTCGAACGCTCAGTTCGGTGGCTATATTGAAATATTATGAGATAATCACGTTCATTCTAGTTCTAGGCTAATTCGTCTCTTATGATTCTTGTTCATCCGCGGTTGTTTCTTCTTAACAAATTCATCATTCAAAATGGTTGTTCTAATAATCCTTTCAAGGTTCTACTCATCTAAGAAGATTTACACAAGTTCATCAAAGGCAAGTATTATAATTGAACACTCTCTAGATACAACTTCACGAATTCATTTAACACAGGGGCAATCCTAGACATTTGTTCATAAAAAGAGTGTTACGAAAGGATCAACAGGGTGTGTTTAATCTCAGAATTTCATCCTTAAGGTTTGGTAAAGATTATGGCTCAACTCTAACCATGGAAACCTTAATTCAACCCATACAATCCTTTAAAATATGGTATAGGATTCATTACGACGAAACAAACTCAATAATCCCTGGAAAAGCTCATAATACAACTAAGAACAAAGTCCTAATCTTGGTGTAGAGTTAACATACTTTAAGAGTTGTAAGATCAAAGAAAATCTTGAATAAACTCTTCACCGGAAGCTTGATCACGAATTCACACGGTCTAGGCTCCCCAAAATCGGATGTAGATGATGATATGTGGGATATGAGGTGAGGGATAGTCTCAAGAACACAAAAATCGGCCAAGGTAAGAGTTGGAAATGAAGTGAGGGTCGGGTCCTATAAATAGATTTTAAACCATTACGTACATTAAACAAAGCCCATTACGTACGTAACATGGTTAGCGTACGCTATGCTCGAACATTAGCATGCTTAACGCTCGGCCAGAACTCACTGGACTGTTTCTGGCATACGCTTACGTACGTTAGGCTATAGATGTTACGTACGTAACATATAGGACCTTAGCGTGCGTTACAAATATCTCCTAGCGTGCGCTAAGCCGTTGACTTGCATGTGCTAGAAAACCATCCAGGTTCATGCTGGCAATCTCCACGAATCTTCATCCGGTCCCCACACTCCGACCCTTGTCGGATCTTGACTTGACTGAGCTTACGTACGTTAAGCTCAACATATAATGTACGTTACACAGCAGACTTAGCGTACGTAAGCACGTGCAGAACCATCCATGCAATGTTGAAGATATAAAATCGTAAGGGTACGAATACGGGAAACAAATCTACGATCAATAACATCACGAAGTTGAAATAATACAAGGTCGAAAACAAGGTAAATACACCATTTTATTCGGGCATTACACCCACGACGCTGTAATATTCCTGGATGGCTATGGGGGTGCTATAGTTTCGAGCAAAGCTAAAGGACCAGGATCGGATTGAGAGACTCGAGCAGAAGATTCAGACCATGACAGGAGAGCTGGATAGGACCAGGCAGGAGGCGAGCTCGTACTGAGGACAGAGACATGGGGCGTTCCAGGCACTAGAGTCCCGACGTGAGGAGTGCAGGAGGCTAGAGCTGGCAATGCATCAACGGGATACACACGCTGAGAGACGAGAGGCCTCCATCAGGAGCCTCCAGCATGTTCGATCTCAGCTGAGCTCCCGAGTTGAGACACTGGAGTGTACCCTGGATACGGAGCACATTCTGGACAGAGAGTTCTTGGACGCGATACGTGCACGGTTGGTAGAGTTAGTGGATCTTATTTCAGGGATCGAGGTTGCACCCCTAGGAGAGAGGATTGAAGTATCCTCTAGCTCTGAGGAAGAGGACCCTGAGGAAGACCCAATGGAGCCAGGAGAGGACTGAGAGTGCTAGCACTATGTTCTTATTTTATGTTTGACTATTATAATAATAATGTGATGTACTGGATATTTTAGTTCTTAATTATTGTAGGGCGATGGTTAAGTAGGGTGATTTTCTAATTTATCCCTATCCGAAACTGTAATTTCCATGTCACAATAGACCATGTGGATGTACCAACTATGATGATATGTTATTCATAATCTATGATAATAAGATTTAAAGTAATGTGTGCACATTTAAATTCTCTGTATTTACAACTCGAATTAAAGCTAACTATAATAATCATTAACTGCGATAGATGGCTGATCGACGTGGACGTGGAAGGCCTCGTGCCCAATGTAATGACAATGAGGAACAACACGGAGGAGATGGAAATCTATTCCAAGGGGGCAACAACACTGCCCAAGCGATCACTCAATTGGTGACATTCCTGCAACAACACATTGCACCAAACCCGAACGCACCCGAAACACGTGATTGAGCACTAGAAAGGTTCCTTACATTCAAACCTCCTACTTTTCTTGGAGAACCGGATGACACGATAACTGAACACTGGCTTGAAAGGATAGAGAGTATATTTGAAACCCTACAGTACTCGGAGGATCAAAATCTGGCGCTCGCAACCTTCCGATTGGAGTCTACAGCTCACGAATGGTGGAAGATCACCAGTTGAAAATGGACAAGGTAAGCTACTGACCGGACATGGGAGAACTTCGTCAAGGCTTTCCATGATCAATACATTTCTCAGTCTGCTCGCGAAGCTCATCATGACGAGTTCTATCATCTTAAGAAAGGGGCAATGACTGTCGCCCAGTACGAGTCTCAATTCAGTCGACTCTCAAAATACGCTCCGGGACTGGTGAGCACCGAGGAGGACAAACTGTACAAATTTACGCGCGGGTTGAGGTTTGCACTACAACAAAGCTTGCTGCTAGTGAGAATGACTACAATGACAGAATCTGTCGAGGCTGCCAGCCGAATCTAAAGCGCGATGACCTGGTTGGGACAGGCGAAGGATCGCACAACGGGGAAGTTCAAGAGGTCCGCATCAAACCCATCATCCAGACCGCCCCAAAAATTTCAACGCAAGACTACTGGACAGAATACCGGAAAGAGGAATGTGAATAACCTACTGCCATGTTCCCACTGTAATAAGATGGGACATAAATCCGAAGACTGTTGGAAGAAGCAAGGAAGATTCTTACGTTGTGGGGATAATCAACACTCAACTAGGGAATTCCCAAAGTGGGAGACCTCGGGCAACAATCAGCAGAGAAATGCATCTAAGAAGGATGATCGCAAAGAAAGGGGAAGGCACCGGCAAGAGTTTTTGCTTTGGCTGGACAAGAAGCCCCTAACACAACAGACGTGGTGGAAGGTACATTTCTCGTGTCAACCACTCTGCTCATGCATTGCTAGATCCAGGATCATCATATTCTTTTGTTGCACCTCATTATGCACAAAAATTGAATGTCGACATGGAGTCACTACCCATAAGCTTAGAAGTATCCACATCTATGGGTGCGAGCCGAGAAACGGATTTAGTATTTAGAGATTGTGAAGTGATCAGTAAAGGTCACTGTTTTCCTGCCGACCTAATTCTTCTACCTATACTTGAGTATGACCTCATACTTTGGATGGATTAGCTATCTCAACGCTTTGCACAACTCGACTGCCATTCTAAAATAGTTCGATTCTGCAAACCCGAGCATCCAGTAGTTGAACTACACGGGGACGCTATAATTAACTCGGCCCCAATCATATCAGCCATGAAGGCGAGAAGGGCCATCTCGAAGGGAGCAACGGGTCATTTGGCTTCTGTTACTAACAAACCCCAGAGCAAAATAGAGATTGAAGCTACACCAGTAGTATCAGAATACCGTGATATTTTTCCCACGGAACTTACTTCTCTACCTCCAGATAGGGAAGTTGAATTCAGCATTGATATCTTGCCGGGAAAGGCACCTGTGGCTAGAACGCCATATCGAATGGCCCCACTAGAACTGCAAGAACTGAAGGTTCAGTTGCAGAAATTGCTAGAGGTTGGATTTATCCGACCGAGTATATCTCCTTGGGGAGCACCAGTGCTATTCGTAAAGAAGAAATATGGCACACTAAGATTGTGCATCGATTACCGAGAACTTAACAATATTACTATTAAGAACAAGTATCCACTTCCCAGGATCGACGAGCTATTCGACCAACTACAAGGAGCAACGGTTTACTCAAAGTTCGATCTTCAACAAGGATATTACCAATTAAGGATCAAAGAGAATGACATACCGAAGACTGCCTTTCCAACTAGGTATGGTCATTATGAATTCGTGGTAATGCCTTTTGTATTGACCAACGCGCCGGCTGCATTTATGGATTTAATGCACCGCATATTCCAATCGTATCTAGATCTATTCGTAGTGATATTTATCGACGACATACTCGTTTATTCCAAATCGGATCAGGATCACGAAACTCACCTGAGGTTGGTACTAGAAATGCTAAGGAAGCATAAATTGTATGAAAATTCAGCAAGTGTGAATTCTGGTTAAGAGAAGTAGCGTTTTTAGGACACGTAATATCTGGAGAAGGAGTTGCAGTGGATCCATCAAAGGTGGAGACTATTCTGGACTGGAAGAGGCCAGAAACAGTCACTCAGATTCGGAGCTTTCTTGGATTTGCAAGTCACTGCCGCAAATTCATTAAATACTTCTCTAAAATCGCAGGACCACTCACAAGACTGACACAGAAACACATCAAATTTGAGTGGAACGATAAGTGTGAGTTGAGCTTCCAGGAACTCAAGAGAAAACTCACTACCGCACCTATACTAACACTTCTCGAAGGGAGTGAAGGGTTTGTAGTATACAGCGATGCATCAAAGGAAGGATTAGGAGCTGTGCTGATGCAAAATGGCAAGGTTGTGGCTTATGCATCACGAAAGCTAAAAATCCACGAGATGAATTATCCGACCCATGACCTTGAACTAGCAGAAATAGTGTTTGCTTTGAAGAAATGGAGACACTACCTGTATGGAGCTACATTCACCATCTTTACCGACCACAAGAGTCTCAAATATTTGTTCTCTCAGAAGGAGTTGAATCTAAGACAGAGACGGTGGATAGAACTTTTTGAGGATTATAACCTCACCATTCAGCATCATCCGGGCAAGACCAATGTCGTAGCAGACGCCTTGAATAGTAAAGCGAGTGTGGCTAGACTCATAATAAGAGAATGGAATGCCCTAAGAGAAATAACCCAATGGAACCCAAGGCAGGCTAAGACACGTCTTATGCGCTAATTTGTCAATAAAGCCGGATTTACTTGAGGAAATCCGAGAAGCACAAACACAAGACGAGAAGTTGTGTAAACTTAAGGAAAAGGTCGCACAAGGTGAGAAATCTGAGTTTAGCATGTCAGCTAATGGAACACTACAATTCAAAAACCGAATATGTGTTCCCAACAATGACGAAGTCAAGAAGAAAATTTTAGCAGAAGCTCACTGCTCTCGGTATACAATACATCCAGGCGGTAATAAGATGTATAAGTATCTGAAGAAACACTACTGGTGGATGAATATGAAGAACCAGGTAGCAGAATTCGTAGCAAGGTGTTTAAATTGTCAAAGGGTGAAGGCTGAACACCAAAGACCATCAGGGTTGCTACAGCCGCTCGAGATTCCCGAATGGAAATGGGAACTAATCACGATGGACTTCGTGATGGATCCACCAACAACCAGTGGAGGATACAACACAATTTGGGTAATCGTGGATAGACTTACAAAGTCAGCTCACTTCTTACCCATAAGGAAGAATGACAGTCTGCAGAAACTAGCAAGGACGTATATCCGAGAAATCATTAGACTGCATGGAGTACCTGTAGACATTGTGTCAGATCGTGACCCAATATTTGTCTCTAGATTTTGGAAGAGTCTTCATCAAGAACTTGGGACGACATTGAGTTCCAGCACTGTAGCACACCCTCAAACGGACGGACAATCCGAGAGAACGATACAAGTCCTTGAGGACATGTTACGGGCATGTGCACTGGATTTTCAAAAGAGTTGGAGTCACCACCTACCCTTAGATGAGTTTGCCTATAACAACAGATACCAGGCAATGATTTGGATGGCTCCACAAGAAGCATTATACGAAAGAAAGTGCCGATCGCCAATACATTGGGAGATTGACGACCGATGGACACTAAAGGGTAAGGAGAACCGAAACCCGATAGCGAGAGTTGATCTAGTAGAAGGTGCCATGGATAAACTTTGAATCATTCGGGATCGAATTCCCACCGCTCAGAGCCAACAGAAGAGTTATGCAGACCGGAGAAGGAAGGATTTGGAATTCGACACCGGAGATAAAGTATTCCTTCGTTTATCCCCCCATAAGGGATTGATCAACCTGAAGAAAGGAGGGAAGCTTAGCCCCAGATATGTCGGACCGTTCACAATCCTAGAACGAATTAGAAAATGGGCATATCGTCTCGAGCTATCAACCGATCTTTCCGGAATGCACAACGTATTTCATGTCTCAAGATTGAAGAAAAATCATCCAGATCCTGAACATGTCATCACATATGACATACCACCAATCAATGAAGATTTAACTTATATCGAGAAGCCGATCAAAATCGTGGATCGACAAGTACGCGAACTAAGAGACAAGAAGATACCATTGGTCAAGGTCGTCTGGACAAATCACAATAGAGAGGAAGATGCTACGTGGGAAGCTGAGGAAGAAATGAAGATATCATATCCCGAGTTGTTCGAGAAGGAATTTGGGAACCAAATTCTTCTACGGAGGGGAGGATGTAGAACCCCCTAAATTCGATAGATCACTACATGTACGGTTTATTATATCATGATGTACTTTAATAACATTTTTATGATATAATATAATCTAATCTAGTTTTATTTTATTTTATAAATTAATTGAAAGTTAAAGTAGAATATTGGTTAACCTAATGGGCTATGTGTACCAACATTTACTATATAAACTCACTAATGGACTCAAACCCAACTTAATAAAATTCCTAAGTCTTGGAATTATGATTGAAAGCCCAACTCAACTACTTAATCCATTTACAATTAAATAAATACCCAACTAAATACACATTTAAAATAAAAAAAAAATAAAAAAAAATAATATATACACACACACACACACATATTGGGGCGGACAAATGGGGAGAAAAAGAGGGGGAATCAACATTTTTTTTTTCGGTGGGCTAAACGTTATCTCGGTCGTCGGCTAAACCTCTTTAATATAGCCGACGACTATTTCGCACTTTAGCCGACGACCTCGGCCAAGTCGTCGGCTAGAACCCTTTAGCCGATGGCAATCCAAGTCGTCGGCTAAAGTGCGGAGTTTAGCCGACGACACTTTATAGTCGTCGGCCGTTTTTTTTCGGGTCGTCGGCTAAAGTACTTTTTTTGGTAGTGTGCCTTGACCATACTTAAAAATACACCATTTTTAATACTTACACCCAACACACTTTCTCCCACACACACCAAAACAAAATCTACACTAAGAGAAAGAAAGGGAGAGGGACGATCCAAAGGAAGAAGAAGGAAGAAAGAAGAAAAAAAAAAAATTAACACGAAAGAGGTAAGCTCATCTTTTTCTACTTCCATTCCATAATCCTTAAAAAAAATAACCTTCTAATCTAACTCTAATGATAAATATGCAAAGAAAATATACATCATGGATGTATGGATACTTGAATCGGCAGAACCATGTAGTTCAAGGAGGGAGATCGTTTTCTTCCACTTCCGAGACCTAAAACCAACTAAATTGAGCAAGAACCGAGGTGGGTAAATGTTTTTCAAGTTTATTATATGTAAGTTACCTTCAAAAAAAAATGATGCATGTCCCTTCTATGTTGTTATCTAATTCATTCATCTCATACCAATAGCATGCAAATTAGTTGATAACTTGTTGTATGTGAAATTGCCAATTTTGATGACTAGAATGAAATGCTTAATATTTCTTACCAATCAAGCATGTTTGCCTTCTTTTATATTCTGGAAATTATATTTGAAGAAGTGTATTTTTGTTTATACGATTGTGCATGTGTAGTTGGATGCTTAAATCGTGGCCTAGCAAGATAGGACGGTCAAAACGGACATAAGATCTAAATTAAGTGAAGCTAAAGGAAATTATGAAAATTATTGCTAAAAGGATGTAATCTGACTTAAGGTCAGAAAATACAATGTATTTACTTGTTAATCACCTACCCTTAAAATCTTATAATAAACGGAAACCGTTTTCCAAGTCAACGGGTCAAAATCGTCAAAACACGAAAATTGTGTGAATCCTTCAAAATTATGAAACTAATAAATGAAATCCGTATATTTTCAGTTTAGAACATCAAAGGGGACATAAAAACATGTTTAGTATCTGTCCTAAATATTTCATAGTAATCGGAATCCATTTCCGGTGTCCACGGATTAAAAATTGCAATTAAAATAAAAAAAAGTTGGGGTCAAATAGTAAATTACAATAAAAATTGAAGTCTAAGATAAAATTTCAAGACTCTGGGTCAAAATATTAATTATCAAAGTATAAGTATTATATCCGAAAAATATTTTAATAATCGAAGTAAATTTTGGATTTCGGGCTGAAAACAATATTTTAAATAGTTTTGGGGCAAAACTGGGAATTCTGGAAAATTGGTCAGAAACTGAAATTCTGGAAATTCACTCAACACTGAAGCTCCAAGTTCAATATGAACTCTCCCATAAGTTTCGTCACCATCTGTGATGAAAAACATACTTCATGGACTTAATAATCCGCTTCGCTAGAATTAGGTGCGGGACCGTAATTTTGGGATAATTAAATCAAAAATCAAAGTTGGAATTTACCAAGTCTGGGATTAATAATTACAATTATATCCCAAAGATATGTCGACAATCGAACCATAATCTCAAAAGCTCGTGCCATGAATAAACTCCAAATCACAATCGTGTAATCAATTACGCTGAGTATTGTTATAATTAGATTTATGACTCTGACTATATAATGTGTATTCACCGCAATGCGACTAACTTATAATCACGTCTATCTGGGAACTAAATGCCATACAAACAAAGTGCCACGGACAGGACCGCCTCTAAATCTATCAGGACAAAGTGCCACGTCAACTGACGGGGGCCACCTCTTGAGACCATACGGAACAGAGGGCCGACCTAAAATCCGGCGGCCACCTCTTGAGTTGTAAGGGCCACCTCTAGAGTCCCAAATTGTGTCAGGGACGGTTAGACTATGTCACGCCCCTACACCGGGGTTGGACGAGAATGCGACAGTTAATATAATAAATAACGTTTGTGATAATACATTCTAGTAAAGCATTCATATACCAGATCTCAGCCCGGTGAACTAAGACTGGTTGTTCCATAGAAAAGAAATATTCAAGGGTACAACAGAATTATTACATCAAATGCAAAAGAGTACATCGGAAACCAAAATACATTTTGACATAAGAATAAAAGAAGCGTTAAAGTAGCATCCTAATTCCTATGTCTAGGCAATACTTTGAGGACGGTCTTCAGTGGTCGTCAGCATGTGTCGCTTATTCTTCTTGGTTCTCTTCATCTAGTGGGGTTTTAGAAAATAATTCAAAATGGGGTGAGAATAATGGATTCTCAGTGAGTTGGATTTGGGTATTTAATGAGTTTATTATTGAATAAACATTATGTTTCTCCCACTTTTAAAAAATAGTATTGTTTAAAAATTGGTGCAAGTTTACAAGAAGGATACTATGAATTATGACATGAATGTACAGTCAATCTCCGTAGATTGCGATTGAGTATGAAGAATGCTCGGCGTCGAGCGCCCAATGAGTATTTAGCTTTGGGAGGTCGTCTACATGGTTAATCCCTTAGCCTCCTTATAACGTCTTAAACCGTTATCAGTGTTTAGCCTTTGACTATCGCCACGACTTTTGGTTTGATAACCGTAGCCTTGGGCGTTTGTCGAACCATTACTATAACATTGGCCTTTGAGTTTTATCACTCTCACGCTTGGTGACGTGCTGCCTTATCTCTTATCTAGGCTCGATATGTCCTTAGCTTGGGTCTATGCCCGGATCATATCATAATTGCGACTATACCCGAATTCTACGACCCAGTCACCTTAGGATCACTCCGTCCTTCGGCTTCAAGGGAATAGGATACGACGGTAGCTTTGCCTAGAACCGCAGCCACGCTGCTCGATTAATGACTTAGACTAACTGCCCCTCATGCATATAAATAGAAAAAGGGACTCTATAAGTACTCGTACGGACTCTAGCGGTGGCTTCCGCCCGAAGGTCGTAGCACTTAGCTCCGCACAACACTTACTCCCTATTTCAATTGAATAACAATTATTGTCGTGATTAACAACGATTATGCATATTATAAGATATCAATATGATTATTTGATAGTAAATGGACTTGGATAAACTAGAGGAAATTAGTTCAACCGGTTGATGATTAGATTGCTATCGTGCGAGTCTTAGCATAATCTTATAATAAACTCATAAACTTGAATAGTTCGGTACGGATTGATTATATGTCCAAAAATTACGAACTTTATTGCGAAAAGTCCGTTATGATATGAGGATTGAAGGTCAGAAGTTGCATGAAAATTTTACCTTTCGGAAATCACAATTCTGCCCTTCAATCTTTTAAGTACTATCATTATTTTTAGTAAAATATTATAAATTTGAATAATTCAGTACGGATTGATTATACGTCCGAAAATTACGAACATTTTTGCAAAAAGTCCGTCATGATATGAGGATTGAAGGTCAGAAGTCGCATGAAAGTTTACCTTTCGGAAATTATAACTCCGCCTTTCCGTCTTTTAAGTACTATCATAATTATTTTTACTAAAATATTATAATTTTGATTAAGTCGGAACGGTTTGTTTGTACGTCTTAAAATTATGAACTTTGTGGCGAAAAGTCCATTATAATATAAGGTTCTGAGATCAGAAGTTGCATGGAGGTTTTTTCTTCCATAAATTACAATTCTGCCCTTTCGAAATTATAGTACTATTATTATTATTATTTTTATTTAGTTTAATTTTATAATTTTGATTAATTCGTTTGGATTCGTTTAAACTCCGAAAATTATGTATCCATTTGCGATTTGAACCTTACGACTTGTAATTTTTGATTACGTTCAGTTTTAATTTTTATTCTTTTATAATTTATGATTTCACCCCTTTGTTTTGTCTTAATCGACATTTTAGTATTCGGGTCATATCTTTTTCGTTTCTTGTCGGATTGACCTCAAATTTTCGGGGTAGGCTCTTTATGTTATGATGAGTACAGAGAGTTCAACTTTTCTGGAAATTTTATTTTCGAAAGAGTAAGTTTCTGTAAATTACAGTTTTGGCCCCGCTTGAAATTTATATAGAGAACTTATTTTTGATATTTTAAGACTTACTTTCAGGACATAAGACCAGAATTATGGATTTTAACAATTTTACCCCAAATTTATCTTATTTAAACTAATTTAGTTTATCCTTCGAACTTTGGTTCGAATTATCAAATCTTCCGGTGACTAATTATCCTCTTACTATAGTCCAATATATATACTCATATGTTTTTGGGATTTTGATCCCCAAAGATCAGATTTGTCATATTCAACCAAATTTTCCATCAATAAATTAATTTGCACATATAATCAAAGTATGACAAACTAAAATTCAACAAATATCAAGACCATTACATGCATGGTAATAAATATTAATCAAGTATAGATATCTAGAGTTTAATACTTGCATGCACCATATATTTAACTTGTATAAATTTTGAATAAGAGAAAAGAAGGAAAACAACTTTACCCACCTCGATTTCTTGTCGGAAGTAAATGGTTCTAGGTCTCGGAGGTTGAAGATGATCTTTCCCTTCACCACTATTCGGCCGAAACATGCATTCCATGGTGTATATGTTGTTTGCATATTTAAATATTTGAGTTAGATTAGGGAAATTTGGATGATAACTAATATATTGAAGTATAAGAAATGAAATTACCTATTCTCTTGTTGAATTTTTCCCTTCCTCCTTTTTCTCTTATTCTTCGCTCGGCCCTCTCTCTCTAGTCTCTTAATTTTCAGATTTTGCTTTGTATTGAAATTTAAGGGTGGTGTATATTTTAAGTGTTAAAAAAAAGTGGTCAAGGCATGGGAAAAGGGAAGAATAATGGTAGAGGTCTTGTTACATGTATCAAGTTGTCTTGCATGCATTGAAGGGTCTAGAGACACACTTCTTCCCTCACATGTATTTGTCCAACATGTGTGTGTGTGTGTGTGTGTGTGTGTGTGTGTGTGTTATTATTTTTTTTGTTAGTTTAAGAGTATAATTATAGTTGTAAATGATTTAATTAGTTGGGTTGGGCTTTAATTTGCAACTTCAAATCTTATGATTTTATTAAGTTGGGTTGGGCCTTCACTATAATTTCAAGACTTAGGAATTTTATTATGTTGGGTTTGAGTCCATTAGTGATTTTATATTAGTATATGTTGGTACACATAGCCCAATTAGGTGAATCAATATTCTACTTTAACTTTCAATTAATTTATTATTTATAAAATAATCAAGTAAAATAAAATGAAACTAGATGTAGTTATATCATATTATAACAAATGTTATTAAATTTACATCACGATATAATAAACCGTACATGTACTGAGCTGTCGAATTTAGGGGGTTCTACATCCTCCCCTCCTTAGAAGAATTTGGTCCCCAAATTCCTTCTCAAACAAATCGGGATATGGTTTCTTCATTTCTTCTTCAGCTTCCCATGTAGCGTCTTCCTATCTACTGTGATTTGTCCAGACGACCTTGACCATTGGTATCTTCTTGTCTCTTAGTTCGCGCACTTGTTGATCCATGATCCTAATCGACTTCTCGATATAAGTTAAATCTTCTTTGATTGGCAGTATGTCATGCGTGATGACATGTTCAGGACCTAGATGATATTTCTTTAATCTTGAGACATGAAATACGTCATGCATTCTGGCATGATCGGTTGGTAGCTCGAGACGATATGCTAATTTTCCAATTCGTTCTAGGATCGTGAAAGGTCCGACATATCTAGGGGTAAGCTTCCCTCCCTTCTTCGAGTTGATCAAACCCTTACGTGGTGATAAATGAAGGAATACTTTGTCGCCCGTGTCGAATTATAAATCTCTTCTCCTTTGGTCTGCATAACTCTTCTATCGGCTCTGAGCAGTTCGAATTCGATCCCAAATGATTCGAACCTTATCCATGGCATCTTCTAGTAGATCAACTTTTGGTATCGGGTTTCGGTTCTGCTTAGTCCTTGGTGTCCATCGGTCGTCAATCTCCCAATGTATTGGTGATCGGCACTTTCTTCCGTATAATGCTTCATATGGAGTCATCCCGATAGTTGCCTGATAACTGTTGTTGTAAGCAAACTCAGCTAAGGGTAGGTGGTGACTCCAACTCCTTTGAAAATCCAGTGCACATGCCCGTAACATATCCTCAAGGACTTGTATCGTTCCCTTGGATTGTCCGTCCGTCCAAGGGTGTGCTGCAGTGCTGAAACTCAATGCCGTCCCAAGTTCTTGATGAAGGCTCTTCCAGAATCTGGAGACAAATCTGGGGTCACGGTCCGACACAATGTCTACAGGTACTCCATGTAATCTAACGATTTCTCGGATATATGTCCTTGCTAGCTTCTGCAGACTATCATTCTTTCTTATGGGTAGGAAGTGAGCTGACTTTGTAAGTCTATCCACGACTACCCAGATTGTGTTATATACTCCACTGGTTGTTGGTAGATCCATCACGAAGTCCATCGTAATTAGTTCCCATTTCCATTCGGGAATCTTGAGTGGTTGTAGCAATCCTGATGGTCTCTGGTGTTCAGCCTTCACTCTTTGACAGGTTAAACACCTTGCTACAAATTCTGCAACTTAGTTCTTCATATTCACCCACCAGTAGTGTTTCTTTAGATCTTTATACATCTTCTTACCACATGGATGAATTGTATACCGAGAGCAGTGAGCCTCTGCTAAAATTTTCCTTTTGAGTTCGTCATTATCGGGAACACATATACGGTGTTTGAATTTTAGTGTTCCATCTTCCGACATGCTAAACTCATATTTCTCACCTTGTGTGACCCTTTCCTTAAGTTTGCACAACTTTCGGTCTTGAGTCTGTGCTTCTTGGATTTCCTTAAGTAATTCCGGCTTCATTGACAAATTAGCATACACAACGTGTGTCTTAGACTGTCTTGGGTTCCATTGGGTTATTTCTCTTAGGGCATCCCATTCCCTTATCATGAGTCTAGCCACACTCACTTTCCTACTTAAGGCATATACTACGACATTGGCCTTTCCCGGATGATGCTGAATGGTGAGGTTATAATCCTCAAGAAGTTCTATCCACCGTCTCTGTCTTAGATTTAACTCCTTCTGAGAGAACAAATATTTGAGACTCTTGTGGTCGGTAAAGATGGTGAATGTAGCTCCATACAGGTAGTGTCTCCATTTCTTCAAAGCAAACACTATTGCTGCTAGTTCAAGGTCATGGGTCGGATAATTCATCTCATGGATTTTCAGCATTCGTGATGCCACAACCTTGCCGTTTTGCATCAGTACAGCTCCTAATCCTTCCTTTGATGCATCGCTTAAACCACAAATCCTTCACTCCCTTCAGGAAGTGTTAGTACAGGTGCGGTAGGGAGTTTTCTCTTGAGTTCTTGGAAGCTCAACTCACACTTATAGTTCCACTCAAATTTGACGTGCTTCTGCGTCAGTCTTGTGAGTGGTCCTGCGATTTTGGAAAAATCTTTAATGAATTTGTGGTAGTAACGTGCAAGTCCAAGAAAGCTTCGTATCTCCGTGACTGTTTCTGGACTCTTCCGGTCCAGAATAGTCTCCAACTTTGATGGATATACTGTGACTCCATCTCCAGATATTATGTGTCCTAAAAACGCTACCTCTCTTAACCAGAATTCACATTTGCTGAATTTAGCGTACAATTTATGCTTCCTTAGTGTCTCTAGTACCAATCTCAGGTGAGTTTCATGATCTTGATCCGAATTGGAATAAACGAGTATGTCGTCGATAGATATCACTACGAATTGATCTAGATATGGTTGGAATACGCGGTGCATTAAATCCATAAATACAGTCGGCGCGTTGGTCAATCCAAAAGGCATTACCACGAATTCATAATGACCATACCTAGTTTGGAAGGCAGTCTTCGGTATGTCATTCTCTTTGATCCTCAATTGATAATATCCTTGTTGAAGATCGAACATTGAGTAAACCGTTGTTCCTTGCAGCTGGTCGAATAGTTCGTCGATCCTGGGAAGTGGATACTTGTTCTTAATAGTAATGTTGTTAAGTTCTCGGTAATCGATGCACAATCTTAGTGTGCCATCTTTCTTCTTTACGAATAGCACTGGTGCTCTGCAAGGAGATATACTCGGTCGGATAAATCCAACCTCTAGTAATTTATACAACTGAACCTTCAGTTCTTGCAGTTCCAGTGGTGCCATTCGATATGGCGTTCTAGCCACAGGTGCCTTTCCCGGCAAAATCTCAATACTGAATTCAACTTCCCTATCTGGAGGTAGAGAAGTGAGTTCCCTGGGGAAAACATCACGTTACTCTGATAATACCGGTGTAGCTTCAATCTCCACTTTACTCTTGGGTTTGTTAATGACAAAATCCAAATATCCCGTTGCACCCTTCGAGATGGCATTTCTCGCCTTTGTGGCTGATATGATTGGGGCCGAGTTAATTCTAGCATCCGTGTGTAGTTCAACTACTGGGTGATCGGGTTTGCAGAATCGAACTATTTTAGAATGGCAGTCGAGTTGTGCAAAGTGTTTAGATAGCCAGTCCATCCCAAGTATGAGGTCATACTCAAGTATAGGGAGAAGAATTAGGTTAATTTGTAGAATTGGCAGGGTGTTTATTAATTGACATTCATGTTTTTTTTTTACAAATTCTAGAATTATGGTAGAAAGCATAATTGATTTCAATTATATGTGGCGTAACTGCTAATCACATATTTCAAGTTTGTACGGCACTGAGGCCTAAATATTCCAGTATCAAAACATCAAAACATCATAAGGTTACATAAACATTCTCGATCCTAGAACTTTCTAGTTGTCTTCTGAATTCATGCTCGCGTCTTCTTTTGGATCCTCCTCCGGATCTTCCTCCGGTTCCTCTTCTGGGTCCTCCTCCTCAAATTCACGGAATCGAGGATCGGTGATTGGGAATGTTCATGACGTGGTTCCGTCTTCAGTGGTGGAGTTAGGAAAAAGGTCGATCACGGCTCCTAACTTGGATTTCACCATGGCTTGGAATTTTTCATGTTCGTGTTGTTCAGACAATATTTGGTTCTCCAGCATTTGCATCTTGTGGGCTTGCAGAAACTTCTGGCTGCGGAGCTTAGCGATTGTTCGGATGTCTACTAACAATTGGATTTCCAGGTGATGCGCGCTCTCTTCCAGTTCTTCATATTCTTGTCTCCTCTTCTCCAGCAACTGAAGCAGCTCGTCCCTCAGATCACGATATGCCTTCACATCTTGAAAAATGTGCGCAATCACGGACCTCAAGTTCTGGGTCTCTCCCTTCTTTAAATCGCCCAAAACATCTGCGTTTAGAATGGGTCTAGTAATGTAACACCCCCAAAACCATCTGGGATATTACAGTGCCGTGGGTCTCGCGCCGGAACCCACCATGCTAAAAACCATCTCAAAAACGTTTAAAAATGCCAAACGGCCGATGACGATAATATTTTAGATACTCAAATATTTTCAAAAGCATAGTGCTCCAATACCGTCATAAAATACCATTTGAAAATACAAGGCAAAATGCCAAATCTCGACAGTTCAAAGTGTACGTTAAGCCACCCCTTAAACGTACCGATAAAATAGTTAGGAAAAAGGGTTTGACGAAATAACCCAAGTTCGCAAAATGCCAAAAGGCCATTTTAAAATACACACGAGTTGGTAAAGATACCGAAAAGCCATTTTAAAATACACACGCAGCGGAATAAATCAACCAGAAGAGAATACTCAATACTCAAATAAATGCCACAACCAGTATCACCCGGGAAGCTCACCCCTTCACGACCGCTACTAGCTCGATCTCCGAGTACCAATTCATAGCAATCCATACTAAATCAATCCTTGACATATTCCACATTTCGTATTCTCAAATGACGAAATGAATTCAACAACAATCATCTCTAATGTATTCCAAAAATACCGATAATCCTCAAAACATCATCATAACTCATAAGTGCGGAAATAATCCAATCTGTGCCAAATCCTGTCCATCGGATTACACAATCAAATCTCAACATGTATAAACCAATAATACACAACATATCCGTAGATCAACTACCACATGATAATGATAATAAATCCCAAACATCGACATACAGTCTGAATGCTCATACGATCAATAACAATGATCAACCAATACATCACTGAGAATATCATCGACATGATAACTCCAATATGACCAACAAAGGATCAACGAGAACCGAGAGTACCCTCAACATGGTAAACTCCCAACACGATCAACAAAGGATCAACAATAACCGAGAATACCCTCAACGTGGTAAACTCCAAACATGATCAACAAAGGATCAACTATAACCGAGAATACCCTCAACAAGGTAGACTCCAAATGATTAACAAAGGACCAACAATAACCGAGAATACCCTCAACAAGGTAGACTCCAAATGATCAACAATAATGGATCTCAAAGAAATAACTCTGACTGTCGAACATACCCCTCGGGCGTATGAACAACCAGTCACAAACCGTCGAACATATCCAATCATACATGGACTATGAAAGACCCAACAATATGGCTCAAAAGATGGACGTCACAGTACGCCCAATCCGGAAATGTGTCCGTGCACATGTCCACCCCGTATACGGAATCCAGGATATACTTGGGACATGTACCTATTTAGCCTCACGAACTACGTCTCGTGTGCACGGTTCAATGCGGAAATATCCACGCATAACCATCATGGGCCCGGCTAAAAATCCTACATAATAACCAATCGGCACGCAGATATGACTCCAAATATGTCACGATGCAACATAATAACGAAACTCAAAGAATCACATATCCAATAAGGATCAAAAGACTTATCGAAGGGAACAAGACAAACTGACAAAGAAAAGTCGACACGACTAATCAATATCCAAAACAACAATCCTGGGATCATCATCCCTGATAAATGATCAACACGATCAACGATCTCAATACAATCAGCCCTGGGATCATCATCCCTCAACGAAATAATCAATACGTATCGCAATATACGAAACATCATCGTACAACATATATAATAATTCACCAGAATAATTATCCTCATAGCTGAACAGTACTTACATTACCTCAAAGCCGAAGACAATATCCTTTCCACAAACCAACATCCCTGAACGAATACACAGTTATACGAATAATCTCGAATAAGGTACCATCCATTCAATACCAATAAACCTTTATCCCGATACTTATGTCATCACGATAACTATCCTTGATACCTTATATTCTATAGCCTTGACCAAAGATAACTCACGTCTTCCTTCAACAAAAACCTCGAATAAACGCAGTCTGAACAAATCAAATCAAGCCATCACGAATTCATAATCACAACACAAAAATACTGCACTGTCTGCCTACTTAGCGTATGTTAAACGCATAACGTAGCGTGCGCTAAGCTGCTCCCGTTAGCTTGCGCTAGCCAGTAAGCTTAGCGTGCGCTAATGCTGTACAGTGGCATGCATTCCAAGCATTGACTAACACCTTGCAATTACGAATCCGAATGAAAAGGAAATCATACTCCAAGATTAACAATAACTTTTTCTAAATTCAATCTCATCATCATGATCCACATCTTATCAAGAACATACGAAACTAAAATCAACATAATGTTGGTTTTAATCATCTTATCCATATTTATAATCAAAACCATTATATATCCTTATATCATCTTAACACCAAAATCCGAAATGAAGGGAGACATAAATCTCCATATCTCTTGAAGATAAACAACACCATAACTATCACAAGGATCATATCAATGTCCATATATTACTAACAACATCAACAATCAAATCAACTCGATAACAAGGATCATATCATACTCATTTCGGAATTCAACCTCCTAAAGATAAACGAATCACCATAAACATGAAGAATCTTAAATAACATCCGAAAACTCTTATCATAATCCCATTAGGTCTCATAAAAATCACCACATGATTATCCAACATGTTCTCTCATAAGTAAGCGTCCTTAAAAATGAACTACTATCAAAGGGATATGAAAATTACCTGAATTAGACGAACCAAGAAGAAAAACACTTGAACTTCATTCCAAGAATCATGAATAACTTGAAGAACAAGGCTTTAATCCATGCTCTCTATCTTAATCTTGATAAAGATCATCATCTCGGAGTGTTTCTGGACCTCAAGTAGCTCCCAAAGCTCTCTGTATCGAGTGAAAGGAAAGAAATGGATGAAATGCTTCATAATACCCGCCTGTCCCCTTATATAGAATACATTACTAGCGTGCGCTAACATCTCATGTTTAGCGTGCGCAACAGCCTTAGAGTGCGCTAACGGACTTTTGTTAGCATGCGCTATCGCAGTCCAGAGGCTACTGTCTGGCTTCGTACATGTGCTTACGTACGTAATACCCATGCATTAGTGTACGTAACTTACACTGTCTAGCGTACGCAAGTCCTTGCATTTAGCGTGCGCTAATATCAGTTGACTTGCTAAAGTCTACACCTACCATAAAGATGATCGTGACCCACATGCCGAAAGCATCTGACAAGGATAAGATTCCCTTTAACCGATCTACAATTAACGTGCGTTAAGCCTCATGCTTTAGCGTGCGCTAATCCTTCAGGACAAACAACCGTTGACCCTATCGGAACATCCGCCGAAAGCAGCCGGGTCCACACGCAGATTCCCTCTAGTCTGATCTGCACTAGCGTGCGCTACATTCTGCCTCTAGCGTGCGCTAACCATGAACGATAGCGTGCACTATACTTGAACATTAGCGCGCGCTAATCAGGCTATACTTAGCCATTTCCAACTCTTCTCGTCCATCTCGACATACTTGATACGTACACTCACATACTGAATACATATACTCAATCCAATAATATTCTCATATGATAGACCCGATGTCAAAATTAAAATAACCGGATTCACGATATCCTCAATGTAATTGTCGAACAACTACGACAATTATACCAATACAGCTGTCTCATTTCTCAATTTATTTTATCCATACTGTATAGACACCAAGCTATGCAGTATATCTCAGATAAAATAACGCGAAAAATTTATACTGAAAATCCAGATATTACATACTACCCCCCTTAAAATAAGTTTCGTCCTCGAAACTTGCAATTCTATCGCAAACAACAGATCAACCCAAAATTTCCAACTCATCACAAAAGCAATCAATCATCGCCACAAACGAGTAACCAAAATAGTATACTTACAGGTACGTGAAGCCGATGATCTCCCGTGATACTAGCACACGACTCCCATAAGTCTCAACACAATACCAACACACACCAATATCGCAAATAACAATTGGAAAATATCTCAAAAATTTTGGAACCTCCAAAAATCGACTTGACTCAAAATTCAGGAAAAATCATTTTCAAAAATCACACTACTACCGTACCAGTAGAGCCACATAACAGATATGCCCGGGTTTCAAAAAAACCCAAAGCTCCGATACCATCTTCTGTAACACCCCCAAAACCATCTAGGATATTACAGTGTCGTGGGTCCCACGCCGGAACCCACCAGGCTAAAAACCATCTCAAAAATGTTTAAAAACGCCAAAAGGCCGATGACGATAATATTTTAGATACTCAAATATTTTCAAAAGCATAGTTCTCAAATACCGCCATAAAATACCATTTGAAAATACAAGGCGAAATGATACGAATTCTCTCTTGTGAGGCAAATTCGCTATCGATACAGCAGAAGGGCTGTGTTGGCGAGCGGAAGCTACCGACAAGAACTGTCGGGAACTGATGACAACGGTTCGCTACAACAACAATACTGACGAGTAGTATGCGCGCGCGATGAAGACGGTAGCTCAATACAGCAACAAGACAGGAACTTGGTCGAATGAAAATGACTCGAACAAAGCCACCAAACAAATGACACTCAAACAAAGACGCTTTGGTCTAAGCGAATTTGAAACAGGAAACAAGTTCGAACAATCGGACAGCACTTGAAACGGAAATTTGATTAAGTACAACACTGTATCGAAAACAAGAAGAATATCGAGACAGGACAGAAACAATTGTTTTATCGAATTAGACCTATAATTCGATAAAGTGATTTCTTCTCAAGACCTATTGAGAATCAATCAGATTAAGATTCGAAGACGCGTCGAATAATAATCAAAGTTTTGATGAAAAGCATTCACCAGGGAAAACACAAAGTGTATTCTTAATTTTCAACATTCAATCATCTTTATTACAACTCTACTGCCACTATTTATAGGCAAAAGTAACCTGAAAAGATAAACTAAACTAATACAAGCTCTTCTTAAAATAATGAAAAGATAATAAAAGGTTCCTCATGTCACTTGCAAACAAAAGTAAAAGCTGGGCCTTGTCTCCAAGTTGAACGTTGACAGCCGCCTTTTGCTAAGAATCCTGCTGCTGTTGTAAGAAAATGCTGAACATTCTTTTATTGTTTAGTTACCACTTGGACCTCCTCCCTCCCAAGATGCAAGTTGTCTTTTGTTTAAGTTACTCCAATTCCAATTATCAAGGTAACTCCGTGCCTCGTTTCTGTTTTCTCGCCTAAGTATGTTGGAGTGCGGTCGAGGTGTTTTACGTCAATTCTTACTTCGTCTTCTTCACTTGGAGTAGTTAGTTTTGTATCATTCCCTCCTTCTTTAAAAGGAATTGTCCTCAATTCCGTAATCCCATCGTCGTCAAGATAAGGAGATAGATCACCTATGTTGAATGTAGCATGCACTCCATAATCGCCCGAAAGTTCTAACTTGTAAGCATTGTCGTTCACCTTCGCAACTATTCTAAATGGTCCCTCAGCTTGTGGTATTAACTTGTTCTTACGCTTACTCGGGAATCGTTCCTTCCTCAAATGTAACCAAACTAAATCTCCAACCTCGAATAGTCTCGGCTTTCTTTGCTTGTTCGACTTCCTTTTATACGTCTCGTTTATTTCCTTGATTCGATTCCCCACCTGTTTGTGTAATTTCATCATTGATTTTAGTTTCGACTCCGCATCCTT
Source organism: Orobanche coerulescens (assembly GCA_033398695.1). NCBI lineage: Eukaryota > Viridiplantae > Streptophyta > Magnoliopsida > Lamiales > Orobanchaceae > Orobanche > Orobanche coerulescens. The sequence continues at coordinate 80,950,970 of CM065815.1, read as the reverse complement.
ATGCACCAGTTCGTCACTTGGTAGTGGAATTATATCTAGCGGTATGTAAGGATTCAGCCCGTAAACTACTTCAAATGGAGAGTGTGTCGTGGCATAAGTAGGGGATCGATTATAAGCAAACTCCGCATGTGCCAGTTTCAGATCCCAGTCCTTTTGTGTTTTTCTTACCAAGCCTCGCAACAGCGTTCCCAGTGTTCGATTAGTCACTTCAGTTTGTCCGTCTGTTTGAGGGTGGTGTGAAGTACTAAACAAAAGCTTGGTTCTCACCTTTCTCCACAATGTGTTACAAAAGTAGCTTAGAAACTTTGAGTCCCAGTCCGAAACAATAGTTTTTGGAACCCGATGTAATCGCACCACCTCCCGGAAATACAAGTCAGCAACATTACTCGCATCGTCGGTTTTGTGACAAGCCACAAAATGAGCCAACTTTGAAAAACGATCGACAACAACCATAATCGCGTCTCTACCTCATTGTGTTCGAGGTAAAGCAACAATAAAATCCATCGAGACATCTTCCCATGGCCTCTCCGGAATCGGTAAAGGTGTGTAGACTCCTGGTTTGAACGAACTCTTCGCGACATGGCATGTCACACATTTACTAATTATATTATTAACATCCCCCTGCATCTTTGGCCAATAAAAATGTTCTTTAAGCACATCCAATGTTTTGGCCGAACCAAAGTGGCCAGCCAGACCTCCCCCGTGAGCTTCTCGAACCAGCAATTCCCGAACCGTGTGCTTGGGTAGGCAAAGACGATTTCCCTTAAAAAGGAAGCCTTCCTGTATTGAAAAATCTCCCATCGGGCCAGATTTTCAAAGGGCGAAGGTCTCGCCAAAATCCGCATCATCATCGTAATATTCCTTCACTGTCTCGAATCCAAGTAACCGAACATCAAGGGTAGAGAGTAAGGCATACCGCCTAGATAATGCATCTGCTACAACATTGCTCTTTCCATCCTTATACTTTGATGAGAAGTGAAACGATTGTAAAAATTCCACCCACTTCGCATGCCTGGGACTCAACTTGTGTTGTCCGTTAATATACTTCAATGATTCATGGTCCGAATGTATGATAAAATGCTTTGGCCGAAGATAGTGACTCCAATGATCTAGAGCCCTCACGATAGCATAAAACTCCTTGTCATACGTACAATAATTGAGACGAGCACCGTTTAACTTCTCTGAAAAATAAGCAATAGGTCGCTTTCCCTGAATGAGAACCGCTCCAATGCCAATTCCGCTAGCATCACATTCTACTTCGAACGGTTGCGAAAAATTGGGTAATGCTAAGATGGGTGCTTCTCACAACTTCGCTTTCAAATTTGCGAACGACTCCTGAGCAGCCCGGCTCCAATTAAACGTACCCTTCTTCAAACATTTGGTTATTGGGCTTGCAATGGTACTGAAATCTCGAATGAATCTTTGGTAAAATGAAGCTAGTCTGTGGAACGATCTAACTTCCGTCACTGTCGTGGGAACTGGCCAGGACTTAATTGCTTCGATCTTTGCTTGATCGACCGATACTCCATCCTTTGAAACAATATAGCCAAGAAAGACTATACTTTCGACCAAAAATGAGCATTTCTCTCTTTTTCCATACAGCCTCTGGTTTCTAAGGGTTTCGAAGACTTGTCTCAAGTGCTCGAAATGTTCTTGTAACGATCGGCTGTAGATCAAAATATCATCTAAGTATACCACCACAAATTTCCCCAAAAATGGCTTAAGTACCTCATTCATTAAGCGCATGAAAGTGCTCAGCGCATTTGTAAGGCCGAACAGCATAACGGTCCATTCATACAGTCCGTGTTTAGTTTTGAAGGCCGTCTACCACTCATCTCCTTCTCTCATCCGTATTTGGTGATAACCACTCCGTAGGTCAACCTTTGAAAAGATCACGGATCCGTGTAATTCATCCAACATGTCATCAATCCAAGGAATCGGAAATCGATACTTGATGGTTATATTATTCACGGCTCGACTGTCAATACACATCCTCCAAGATCCGTCTTTCTTAGGAACCAGTAATACCGGAACTGCACAAGGACTTAGGCTTTCTCGAACATACCCACGATCCATTAGTTCTTCGATTTGGTTTTGTAATTCCTTCGTCTCCTCTGGATTACATCTATAGGCAGCTTTGTTAGGGAGCGACACACCCGGTATGAGGTCGATCTGATGTTCAATCCCACGAATAGGTGGCAAACCCGACGGTAATTCTTTGGGAAAAACATCCGCAAATTCGTGCAATAAGGCATCCATCCTCTCTTCGTTCCGCACGACCATGTTACCATCATGTGTGTCGTTCAGAACCAACAGGTACACGCACTTGCCATCATTAATAGCATGTTCCACATCTCGTTCGCTAGCAAACATGGCTAGTTTTGGTTTGTCACTCCGACTAGAACTCATAGAGTGAATAGCTTGAGGTGACATTGGTTTAAGCACAATCTTTTTGCCCTTATCCCGTAACTCGTACTCATTGCTTCTTCCTCGGTGTAAAACATCCCTATCAAACATCCATGGTCTTCCCAATAGTACATGACATGCATCCATCGGGAGTACATCACATAATATGTTGTCTTCATACGAACCCATGGTTAGTCCAATCCTCACTTGTTTAGTCACCCTTATTTTGCTCCCATCATCGAGCCAATGCAAAGTGTAAGGTTTTGGGTGAGTCGTAGTGGTCAGTCCGAGTTTAGTCACCATCTCGCTGGAAGCGACGTTGGTGCAACTCCCTCCGCCAACGATCAAACTACACCATTTATTTCCCACTTGACACTTCGTGTGAAATATTTGATTCCGCTGTTCCAAATCATTCGAAACAGCTTTGGCTTGTAGCGTCCGCAGAGCTAAAGCCGTGTCATAGCTTGGAGCATCGTAATTCTCGCATTCCTATCCTTCTTCGTCCTTCATGTCGAAATCAAATACGTCACCCAGCCTTTCATCCTCAACCAACAACTCCTCTCGGATCGTGACAACTTCTCTTAGTGTCACCACTCATTTGTTCGGACAAGTATTTTGATAATGTCCGAACCCTTGACATTTGAAACATCTTACTTTAGCCAGACTCGTCTCCTTTGGTACGTAGGGTGTCTTAGGAATCGCAACAGGGACCAGAGTCGGTACAGTTGTCTTGGTAGTTGCACTAGAACCGCCACTTGTGTTTCCAAATTTGATTGGAAACTCGGGTTTGTACAGCTTCATCCTGTTCTGAGCTTCTAACTTCACACATAGCCCACATAATATATCGAAATCCTCGTATGGATACAGTTCCACCGAATTAGCTATGCTTCGGTTCAAGCCACGCAAGAATCGTGACATCTTCTGCTCCTCATTCTCCTCTATTTCTCCCATTAGGGTCAGATTCTCAAACTCCTCAATGTACTCACTGACATTCAACTTTCCTTGCATGAGATCTGCAATCTTCCTGTACAAGGACAACCGATGTGATGTTGGTACATATCTTTTGCCAAGTTTTCTTTTTAAGGAATCCCACGAACGGATCTTATCTTTTCCTGCACGGGTTCTCCACGTTTTTACTCCTTCATACCAAAGCGAAGCGCCTTTCCCCAACTTGAGAATGCCATACTTGCACCGTTTCTCATCGTCGAGGTCTTTAAACTAGAACATACGATCAATTTTTCGTTCCCATTCCAGGTAAATTTCAGGGTCTGTCCCTCCAACGAACTCTGGAAGCTCATTCACCTTGAACTCTTCGACATGGCATGAGGGTCGTTCATAGTCACCACGCCTAGGTTTCCAATGTTGGTCGCATTCTTCTGGTACGTCACGCAATGCGTCACGAAGTTTTGCCAAGAAATCTGCGTCGTTGAGATCCATAAGGCCAAAGATCACGAACTTGGGCTCCGATGCCACTTATGATACAAATTCTCTCTTGTGAGGCGAATTCGCTATCGATACAGCAGGAGGGCTGTGTTGACGAGCGGAAGCTATCGACAAGAAACTGTCGGGAACTGATAACAACAGTTCGCTACAACAACAATACTGATGAGTAGTATGCGCGTGCGATGAAGACGGTAGCTCGATACAGCAACAAGACAGGAACTTGGTCGAATGAAAATGGCTCAAAACAGGCCACCTCCAAACAGCGACACTCGAAACAGCACGTTTCGGTCGGAAGCGAATTTGAAACAGGAAACAAGTTCGAACAATCGAACAGCACTTGAAACGGAAATTTGATTAAGTACAACACTATATCAAAAACAAGAAGAATATCGAGACAGGACAGAAACAGTTGTTTTATCGAATTAGACCTATAATTCGATAAAGTGATTTCTTCTCAAGACCTATTGAGAATCAATCGGATTAAGATTCAAAGACGCGTCGAATAATAATCAAAGTTTTGATGAAAAGCATTCACCAGGGAAAACACAAAGTGTATTCTTAATTCTTCAACATTCAATAATCTTCATTACAACTCTACTGCCACTATTTATAGGCAAAAGTAACCTGAAAAGATAAACTAAACTAATACAAGCTGTTCTTAAAATAATGAAAATATAATAAAAGGTTCCCCATGTCACTTGCAAACAAAAGTAAAAGCTAGGCCTTGTCTCCAAGTCCAACGTTGACAGCCGCCTTTTGCCAAGAATCCTGCTGCTTTTGTAAGAAAATGGTGAACATTCTTTAATTGTTTAGTTACCACTTGGACCTCCTCCCTCCCAAGATACAAGTTGTCTTTTGTTTAAGTTACTCCAATTCCAATTATCAAGGTAACTGCGTGCCTCGTTTCTGTTTTCTCGCCTAAGTATGTTGGAGTGCGGTCGAGGTGTTTTACGTCAATTCTTACATAGTCTTCTTCACTTGGAGTAGTCAGTTTCGTATCACGAAATGCCAAATCTCAACAGTTCAAAGTGTACGTTAAGCCATCCCTTAAACGTACCGATAAAATAGTTAGGAAAAAGGGTTTGACGAAATAACCCAAGTTCGCAAAATGCCAAAAGGCCATTTTAAAGTACACACGAGTTGGTAAAGATACCAAAAAGCCATTTTAAAATACACACGCAGCGGAATAAAACAACCAGAAGAGAATACTCAATACTCAAATAAATGCCACAGCCAGTATCACCCGGGAAGCTCACCCCTTCACGACCGCTACTAGCTCGATCTCCTAGTACCAATTCATAGCAATCCATACCAAATCAATCCTTGACATATTCCACATCGTATTCTCAAATGACGAAATGAATTCAACAACAATCATCTCTACTGTATTCCAAAAATACCAATAATCCTCAAAACATCATCATAACTCATAAGTGCGGAAATAATCCAAACTGTGCCAAATCCTGTCCGTCGGATTACACAATCAAATCTCAACATGTATAAACCAATAAAACACAACATATATGTAGATCAACTACCACATGATAATGATAACAAATCCGAAACATCGACGTACAGTCCGAATGCTCATACGATCAATAACAATGATCAACCAATACATCACTGAGAATATCATCGACATGATAACTCCAATATGACCAACAAAGGATCAACGATAACCGAGAGTACCCTCAACATGGTAAACTCCCAACACGATCAACAAAGGATCAACAATAACCGAGAATACCCTCAACGTGGTAAACTTCAAACACGATCAACTATAATCGCGAATACCCTCAACAAGGTAGACTCTAAATGATCAACAAAGGACCAACAATAATCGAGCATACCCTCAACAAGGTAGACTCCAAATGATCAACAATAATGGATCTCAAAGAAATAACTCTGACTGTCGAATATACCCCTCGGGCGTATGAACAACCAGTCACAAACCATCGAACTTATCCAATCATACATGGACTATGAATGACCCAACAATATGGCTCAAAAGATGGACGTCACAGTACGCCCGATCCGGAAATGTGTCCGTGCACATGTCCACCCCGTATATGGAATCCAGGATATACGTGGGACATGTACCTAATTAGCCTCACGAACTACGTCTCGTGTGCACGGTTCAATGCGGAAACATCCACGCATAACCATCATGTGCCCGGCTAAAAATCCTACACAATAACCAATCGGCACGCAGATATGACTCCAGATATGTCACGATGCAACATGATAACGAAACTCAAAGAATCACATATCCAATAAGGATCAAAAGACTCACCGAAGTGAACAAGACAAACTGACAAAGAAAAGTCGACACGACTAATCAATATCCAAAACAACAATCCTGGGATCATCATCCCCGACAAATGATCAACATGATCAACGATCTCAATACGATCAGCCCTGGGATCATCATCCCTCAATGAAATAATTAATACGAATCCCAATATACGAAACATCATCGTACAACATATATAATAATTCACCAGAATAATTATCCTCATAGCTAAACAATACTTACATTACCTCAAAGCCGAAGACAATATCCTTTCCACAAACCAACATCCCTGAACGAATACACAGTTATACGAATAATCTCGAATAAGGTACCATCCATTCAATACCAATAAACCTTTATCCCGATACTTATGTCATCACGATAACTATCCTTGATACCTTATATTCTATATCCTTGACCAAAGTTAACTCACGTCTTCCTTGAACACAATTAAATAATATACCTTATGATTTAATACAAACCAGAGCACGATATACAAACCATTATCCTGACAACTTACATTTCTAACAACATTGCTATACGAATTATAAATGAAATGAAAATGAAACCATTCATCAAATATTATAAACTGAACAAGTACAAACTTGCCTCGATACCGATACCACGAAGCTGTTACCGAAACCATTGCCTTTGTCTATGAGCTCCTCAGCCCCGATCAAAAGCAAACTACGAACTCCTCAGCCTTAACCGCAACACAACCGTCGTAATCAACGATCAATTATCATAACCTAATGCAATAATCAAATGACAACACATCCGATAATAATCAACAACTGATATAACCAACTAATCAAACTCAACGGTTCAACAAAAACCTCGAATAAATGCAGTTTGAACAAACCAAATCAAACCATCACGAATTCATAATCACAACACAAAAATACTGCACTGTCTGCCTACTTAGTGTACGTTAAACGCATAACGTAGCATGCGCTAAGTTGCTCCCGTTAGCGTGCGCTAGCCAGTAATCTTAGCGTGCGCTAATGCTGTACAGTGGAATGCATTCCAAGCATCGACTAACACCTTGCGACTACGGATCCGAGTGAAAAGGAAATCATACTCCAAGATTAACAATAACTTTTTCCAAATTCAATCTCATCATCATGACCCACATCTTATCAAGAACATACGAAACTAAAATCAACATAATGTTGGTTTTAATCATCTTATCCATATTTATAATCAAAACCATTATATATCCTTATATCATCTTAACACCAAAATCCGAAATGAAGGCAGACATAAATATTCATATATCTTGAAGATAAACAACACCATAACTATCACAAGGATCATATCAATGTCCATATATCAATAACAACATCAACAATCAAACCAACTCGATAACAAGGATCATATCATACTCAATCCGGAATTCAACCTCCTAAAGTTAAACGAATCACCATAAACATGAAGAATCTTAAATAACATCCGAAAACTCTTATCATAATCCCATTAGGCCTCATAAAAATCACCACATGATTATCCAACATGTTCTCTCATAAGTAATCGTCCTTAAAAACGAACTACTATCAAAGGGATACGAAAATTACCTGGATTAGATGAACCAAGAAGAACACTTGAACTTCATTCCAAGAATCATGAATAACTTGAAGAACAAGGCTTTAATCCATGCTCTCTATCTTAATCTTGATAAAGATCATCATCTCGGAGTGTTTCTGGACCTCAAGTACCTCCCAAAGCTCTCTCTATCGAGTGCAAGGAAAGAAATGGACGAAATGCTTCATAATACCCATATGTCCCCTTATATAGAATACATTACTAGCGTGCGCAACAGCCTTAGCGTGCGCTAACTGACTTTTGTTAGCGTGTGCTATCGCAGTCCAGAGGCTACTGTCTGGATTCGTACATGTGCTTACGTATGTAATGCCCATGCACTAGCGTACGTAACTTACATTGTATAGTGTACGCAAGTCCTTGCATTTAGCGTGGGCTAATATCAGTTGACTTGCTACAGTCTACACCTACCACAAAGATGCTCGTGACCCACATGCCGAAAGCATCTGACAAGTATAAGATTCCCTTTGACCGATCTACAATTAGCGTGCGTTAAGCCTCATTGTTTAGTGTGTGCTAATCCTTCAGGAGAAACAACCGTTGACCCTATCGGAACATGCGCCGAAAGCAGCCGGGTCCACACGCAGATTCCCTCTGGTCTGATCTGCACTAGGGTGCGCTACATTCTACCTCTAGCGTGCGCTAAGCATGAACGATAGCGTGCGCTATACTTGAACATTAGCGCGCGCTAATCAGGCTATACTTAGCTATACGCATCCAATCTTGACATACTAGATACGTACACTCACATACTGAATACATATACTCAATCCAATAATATTCTCATATGATATACCCGATGTCAAAATTAAAATAACCGGATACACGATATCCTCAATGTAATTATCGAAAAACTACTACAATTATACCAATACAGCTGTCTCAGTTCTCAATTTAGTTTATCCATACTGTATAGACACCAAGCTATGCAGTATATCTCAGATAAAATAACGCGAAAAATTTATACTGAAAATCCGGATATTACAAGTAACACCCTCAATTTGGTTAAGCGCTTGCCAGATCTGATCTTCAGTGATTGTCGTCGGCGGAGTAGGCGTATCCTCGTTTTTCTGGGTCACAACCTTCTTGTTTGTGGGGTCCATCTAGTTAAGAAAATAAACTAGGTCGGTATCTCGTAAAATCTAATGTCCAATATAAACTCTATTTAGCATGATTAATCATCAAGGCAGTGAACTTAATGATTCAACAAATATGCTTATACGACACTAGAGACCAAGAAATAATAATACCCCATTTTGAAAAGAAATTTGGTTTAGTGGAGTTCAGAGGATCTGATAAGTGAAATAAGTTATGCCCGTTTCAAGAGTTAAATAGGAGAATTGATTTGATCGGGGAATTGCCGTGGATACTTAATCAAGTATCTTGGCCAATGACTTAGGAAATTTGAATTTGACTATGCATATTCCAAGTGAATAGCGACAAGTTGAAAGAGATCTTAATGAGAGTTGACTCGAGAAATCTATCTTAGGGTGGTTCACTTCGTCCTAGGTGGAATTCCCATCTAAGTCCGAAGAATCTTATCCTGGTTAGCTCGATGTAAGTGTCCTTCTTACAAATCGAGCTCCGATACCACTCCTGTCACTCCCCTACACCGGGGTTGGACGAGAACGTGACAGTTAACGTAATAAATAATGTTTGTGATAATTCATTCCAGCAAAGCATTCATATACCAGAACTCAGACCGGTGAACTAAGACTGGTTGTTCCATAGAAAAGAAATATTCAAGGGTACAGCGGAATTATTACATCGAATGCAAAAGAGTACATCGGAAACTAAAATACATTTTGACACGGGAATAAAAGAAGCGTTAAAGCAGCATCCTAATTCCTACGTATCGGCAATACTTTGAGGACGGTCTTCAGTGGTCGTCAGCATCTGTCCCTTCTTCTTCTTGGTTCTCTTCATCTAGTGGTGTTTTAGAAAATAATTCAAAATGGGGTGAGAATAATGGATTCTCAGTGAGTTGGGTTTGGGTATTTAATGAGTTTATTATTTAATAAACATTATGTTTCTCCCACTTTTGAAAAATAGTGTTGTTTAAAAATTGGTGCAAGTTTTCAAGAAGGATATTATGAATTATGACATGAATGTACGGTCAATCTCCGTAGATTGCGGTTGAGTATGAAGAATGCACGGCGTCGAGCGCCCAATGAGTATTTAGCTTTGGGAGGTCGTCTACATGACTAATCCCTTAGCCTCCTTATAACGTCTTAGACCGTTATCAGTGTTTGGCCTTTGACTATTGCCACGACTTTTGGTTTGATAAGCCTTGGGCATTTGTCGAACCATTACTATAACATTGGCCTTTGAGCTTTATCGCTCTCACGCTTGCTGACGTGCTGCCTTATCTCTTATCTTGGCTCGATATGTCCTTAGCTTGGGTTTATGCCCGGATCATATCATAATTGAGACTATACCCGAATTCTACGACCCAGTCACCTTAGGATCACTCCGTCCTTCGGCTTCAAGGGAATAGGATACGACGGTAGCTTTGCCTAGAACCGCAGCCACGCTGCTCGATTCATGACTTAGACTAACTGTCCCTCATGCATATAAATAGAAAAAAGGGACTCTAGAGGTACTCGTACGGACTCTAGCGGTGGCCTCCGCCCGAAGGTCGTAGCACTTAGCTCCGCACAGCACTTACTCCCGATTTCAATTGAATAACAATTATTGTCGTGATTAACAACGTTATGCATATTATAAGATATCAATATGATTATTTGATAGTAAATGGACTGGGATAAACTAGAGGAAATTAGCTCAACCGGTTGATGATTAGATTGCTATCGTGCGACTCTTAGCATAATCTTATAATAAACTCATAAACTTGAATAGTTCGGTACGGATTGATTATACGTCCGAAAATTATGAAGTTTATTGCGAAAAGTCCGATATGATATGTGGATTTAAGGTCAGAAGTTGCATGAAAGTTTTACCTTTCGGGAATCACAATTCTGCCCTTCCATCTTTTAAGTACTATCATTATTTTTACTAAAATATTATAAATTCAATAATTCAGTACGGAATGATTATACGTCCGAAAATTACGAACATTATTACAAAAAGTCCGTCATGATATGAGAATTGAAGGTCAGAAGTCGCATGAAATTTTATCTTTCGAAAATTACAACTCTGCCCTTCCGACTTTTAAGTACTATCATAATTATTTTTACTATAATTGTACGAATTTGGATAATTCGGTACAGATTGATTATACGTCCGAAAATTATGAACTTTATTGAGAAAAGTCCGTTATGATATGGGGATTGAAGGTCAGAAGTTGTATAAAAGTTTCACCTTTCAAAAATTACAATTCTGCCCTTCCGTCTTTTAAGTACTATCATTATTTTTACTAAAATATTATAATTTTGATTAAGTCGGAACGGTTTGCTTGTACGTCCGTAAATTATGAACTTTCTGGCGAAAATTCCAATATAATATAAGGTTCTGATATCAGAAGTTGCATGGAGGTTTTTCCATCCATAAATTACAATTCTGCCCTTCCGAAATTATAGTACTATTATTATTATTATTTAGTTTAATCTTATAATTTTGATTAATTCGTTTGGATTCATTTAAACTCCGAAAATTATGTATCCTGTTGCGATTTGAACCTTACGACTTGTAATTTTTGATTACGTTCAGTTTTAATATTTATTCTTTTATAATTTATGATTTCACCCCTTTGTTTTGTCTTAACCGACATTTTAGTATTCGGTTCATATCTTTTTCGTTTCTTGTCGGATTGACGTCAAATTTTTGGGCTAGGCTCTTTATGTTATTATAAGTACAGAGAGTTCAACTTTTCTAGAAATTTTATTTTCGAAACAGTAAGTTTCTGTAAATTACAGTTTTGGCCCCGAATTCTTGAAATTTATATTTTTGCCCCAATTTTCTACAACAACAACAACATCTAAGCCTTAGTCCCAAAATGATTTGGGGTCGGCTAACATGAATCAAACTTTGAAACCGTCAATAATCGTTACATAAATAACATAAAGGGAAAAAAGAGGGAAAAAGTAGAGAAAAAAGCAAATAAAAAAAGAGAATGAATGAAAAAAAAAAAAGAAAAAAGAAAAAAAGAAAAAAAAAGAAAAAAAGATAACATGAAATAAAAGAAAATAGAAATTAAAAAAAAAAAGAATCAGACTCCATCCACCATCCGTATTCTTTCCCGCCACATTTGCCTCTCCATCGCCATACTTTCTCCAATTCCAAGAAACCGCATATCATTTTCAATCATCTTTATCCAAGTTTTCTTGGGTCTTCCTCTACCTTTCACAACATTACTTGCTCCCCAACTTTCTAGCCTCCTCACTGGGGCATCAATAGGTCTTCTTCTCACATGACCAAACCATCGTAATCGATTCTCCATCATCTTGTCTTCTATAGACGCAACTCTTACCTTCTCTCTGATCACCTCATTTCGAGCCGATCCTTTTTGTATGACCACACATCCATCGTAGCATACATCTCTCGCCACATTCATCTTTTGAACGTGACACCTTTTTGACCCAACACTCGGTGCCATGTAACAGCGCAGGCCTAATTGCCGTGCGGTAAAATTTACCCTTTAATCTATGAGGCATGCCGGTATCACATAAAACCCCTGTGGCACTCTTCCACTTCAACCACCCTGCCTTTATTCTGTGAGCCACATCGCCATCTAGCTCTCCATCCTTTTGGATAATAGATCCAAGATACCGAAAGAAAGTGGATCCATGAACAACTTTCCCATCAAATGTGATCATCCCCGCCTCTCTATCACTGTTTTCGCTAAACCTACACTCCATATATTCAGTCTTACTTCTGCTCAGCCTAAACCTACACCCCAATTTTCTATTTTAGTAAATTTCGATTTAGGTGAAATTTTATAGAGAACTTATTTTTGATATTTTAAGACTTACTTTAAGGACATAAGACTAGAATTATGGATTTTAACAATTTTACACCAAATTTATCTTATTTAAACTAATTTAGTTTATCCTTCGAACTTAGGTTCGAATGATCAAATCTTCCGTGATTAATTATCCTCTTACCATAGTCCAATATATATACTCATATGTTTTTGGGATTTTTATCCCCAAAGATTAGATTTGTCATATTCAACCAAATTTTCCATCAATGAATTAATTTGCACATATAATCAAAACATGACAAACTAAAATTCAACAAATATCAAGACCATTACATGCATGGTAATGAATGTTAATCAAGTATAGATATCTAGAGTTTAATACTTACATTCACCATATACTTAACTTGTATAAATTTTGAATAAGAGAAAAGAAGGAAAACAACTTTACCCACCTCGATTTCTTGTCGGAAGTAAATGGTTCTAGGTCTCGGAGGTTGAAGATGATCTTCCCCTTTAACACTACTAGGTTCGGCCGAAACATGCATTCCATGGTGTATATGTTGTTTGCATGTTTAAATATTTGAGTTAGATTAGGGAAATTTGGATGATAACTAATATATTGAAGTATAATAAATGAGATTACCTATTCTCTTGTTGAATTTTTCTCTTCCTCCTTCTTCTCTTATTCTTGGCTTGGCCCACTCTCTCTATCTCTAGTCTCTCAAATGAGGGTGGTGTATATTTTAAGTATTAAAAAAAGTGGTCAAGGCATGGGAAAAGGGAAGAATAATGGTAGAGGTCTTGTTACATGTGTCAAGTTGTCTTGCATGCAATGAAGGGTCTAGAGACACACTTCTTCCCTCCCATGTGGCCGTCCAACATGTGTGTGTGTGTGTGTGTTATTATTTTTTTTTGTTAATTTAAGAGTATAATTATAGTTGTAAATGATTTAATTAGTTGGGTTGGGCTTTAATTTGCAACTTCAAGTCTTATGATTTTATTAAGTTGGGTTGGGCCTTCACTATAATTTCAACACTTAGGAATTTTATTAGGTTGGGTTTGAGTCCATTAGTGATTTTATATTAGTATATGTTGGTACACATAGCCCAATTAGGTGAATCAATATTCTACTTTAACTTTCAATTAATTTATTATTTATAAAATAATCAAGTAAAATAAAATAAAACTAGATGTAGTTATATCATATTATAACAAATGTTATTAAAATTACATCACGATATAATAAACCGTACATGTACTAAGCTGTCGAATTTAGGGGGTTCTACAGACCAAGTCTTGAATCGAGCAGCACGGCTGCGGTTCATGAATAAGGCTACCGTCGTTTCCTAATCCCTTGAAGCCTAAGAACGGAGGGTTCCTGAGTTGATTGGGCCGTAGACTTAGGGTATAATCGCGATTATGGTATGATCCGGGTACTGACCCACAACTAAGGACATACCGAGCCCTTATAAGAGATAAGGAAGCACGTCATCAAGCGTGAGAGCGATAAGCTCAAAGGCCAAAGTTATAGTGACGGTCCGACAAACGCCCAAGGCTACGGTCATTAAACCAAAAGTCGTGGCGATGGTCAAAGGCCAAACACTGATAACGGTCTAAGACGTCATAAGGAGGCCAAGGGACTTAGTCACATAGACGACCTCCCGAAGCTAAATACTTACTAGGCGCTCGACGCCACATATTGTCATACTTAACAGCAATCTACGGAGATTGATTGTACACTCATGTCATAACTCATTGCATTTCTTTGAAAACTTGTACCATTCATAAATAATAATATTTTCAAAAGTGGGAGTAAATATATTATCTTTCAAAATCGTTATATATATATATATATATATATATATATATATATATATATATATATATATATATATATATATATTTTTGTAAAATACTCAAACCAACTCACTGAGAATCCATTATTCTCACCCCATTTTGAATTGTTTTCTAAAACCTCACTAGATGAAGAGCATCAAGAGGAAGAAGAGACAGATGTTGATGACCAGTGAAGACCATCCTCGAAGTATTGCCAAGACATAGGAATTATGATGTTGAAATAAATGTTTCTTTTTATTCATGTGTCAATGTATTCTGATTTCCGCTGTACTCTTTAGCACTTTGATGTAATCATTCTGCTGTACTCATGAATATTTCTTCAATCGTATAACTAGACTTAGTTCACCTGGCTAAGATCTGGCACTTGTATGTTTACTGGAATTTCACGATCACAAACATTATTTAATTACGTTAATTGTCGCGTTCTCGTCCAACCCCTGTGTGGGGGCGTGACATTATCTGAGCATATCACAATAAAATTTAAAAGATAATTTGCTTTGGCCCAAAGTTCCTACGAAATCCAACAGTATTCTCAAAAGTATTGAAGAATATAATGAAGAAGATTGAGAAAATGACCGTTACAATTGCAAAGCCGCACAATTGTTATATTATGCTCCAAACCCAGAAGACACAATAGAAGTTCTTTCTATGAAAGTGCCAAATTTTTTTGAAAATGCTTGAGGTCACTCACGAAGGAACAACTCAATTTAAGGAGGCAAAAATTAATATGCTTCTCCATGACTACGAGTTATTTATGATGAAGGATGACGAGTCCATAACAAATATGCTCGACTAATTTTCGATCATCACAAATGGACTAGCATGCTTTGGCAAACCATTATCGAGTAGTGAACAAGTGAAGAAGATATTACGATCACTACCGCGTGAAGGGGATGGGATGGTCACGGCTATTGTGGATTCAAAGATCTCAATAAATTAAGATCTCTACCGCTTTGGATTTTTAGCGCTTTTATTAGTTTGCTAATTAATTACGAGATTGTGTTAAAATCACGAAATGCCAAACGGACGACCAAAGAGAATCTATAGCTTTCAAAACTAAAATGTTGTCCGAAAATGAAGAAGAAATATCGGTTGATGATAATGATGCATAATCGACATTTTATGCCAAAAATCAAGAAATATCAAAACCTCTTAAACCGAAAAAGAAAAAATATCAACTCGCAAGCTCGAAATAAGTCAAAGAGGTTCGATCATAATTGTCATAATTGTGGAGAACCAGGTCGCTTTGCGAAAAATTGTTGTGACTCAACTTCCAGAAAGGAAGCGTATATAGCCATTTGGAGTGGCGATGACGAAGAATATGAAGAAGTTCATAATAATCCCGCACTCATGGCCAGGTAACGACATCGACAATGAAAATCGGGTAAGTACTCGTCTCAAGACGAACTTTTTTATGCTTTCGATTTATTACATTATGACTTTCAAGATCTGCTAAAAATTAATAAATCCCTTAAAATGAAACGTAAAATTTTGGAAGATGAAATTCCCAAATACAAGAAAAGAGAAAATTAATTGAAATTGACCATTCTTGTTGATCAGAAAAAGAAAATTAATTGAACATGATTTGCTAAAAGCTAAAAATGAATTTAATGATTTGATAAATAAATTTTCATGTGGAAATTAAAACTTTAAAAAACTTCTTTCTGTACAAAAAAAATCTTTAAATAAATAGGAAATTAGATTCGAACAAATTGAAAAATAAATTCGATACAAATAAATCTATAAATTTGAAAATACCTCATTGATATATGTTTAAATCGGGTATCATTTTTCAAATTGTAAAAGCCAAAGATGGACAATCAAAATAAAGAAAGTATGGTTTCCAAAAGGAACCATTATTCCAAAAGTCGTTTATTTGCCAAAATAAAAATGACCCAAAGCCGGTTGGATCCCCAAAACCTCAATTAAATGCCTATTATTTGTTAGTTTTTAAACTTTTAAAATATTAGTATTAACTTAGAGAAAGTTATTATTTTTAAGGGGAGAAAAATATTTAGCTGCAAAATTCAGGGGGAGCATACTCATTTGTTTTAAATGAGTTTTATTATATTGAATTTATTCATAATATATTTTCTTGTATACTTTTTGCTAATGACAAAAGGGGGAGAAGGCGTAGATTTATACATCAAGAGAAGAAGAAGACTTGGAGAGAAAATAGAATAAATCTTCATATGGGATAACGAACAATAATAGACAAAGCCGAAATCTTTAATCTGTATTTTAAGTTGAATTTTTGACAGGTATATATTCCACCAAGAATTGTTGTTTTGTTATCATCAAAAAGGGGGAGATTGTTGAAATACTTTATTCAATGCAAATATATAAAAGTATTTTGATAATGTGTTAATGATCAAGAAAAACGACAATTAGAAAGCAACAGTCGAAGACTAAAGAGTTGGACAGATATTCAAAGAAAAAGCAAAAGCAAACAAAAGAAAAAGAAAAGAAAAAGGATAACCATGAAATGTGGTGAAATGATTAAAGTAAAAGAGGAAAAAAATCGATAAAGCAAAAGTTGATAGAATGATTATTCTAAAGGACACTTTTGACCGCGATAACAAAGTCTTTTTTTATGATCACTGTGTTGGTAGAACCGATCATCGTGATTGTTTTTTTTTGTATATTAAGAATATGGGAGATTTAGAAGATAGAAAGAAATGATAGGATGGTAAGATAAGAAGATTATGAAAATGAAGGAAAATAGATGATACCACTTAGTAATGAAAAAACTAATCTCTGAAGCCAACTGGTGCGGCCCCACACGACACACCATGGTAACCAACACCGCTATATGATTTTAGTTCACATGATGCTTCCAAAATAAACAAAAGGGCTTTACTTCCGAACTTCTAATGAGATATGACGTAGCAACCCGGAAAGGGTGAAGTTAAAATACGCCATAAGGGATTTTAAACCTTAATAAGTGAATTGAATCACAATTATATTCTGGAGACATAGTCAACAAAATAATATTTTGGAGACACTCAACAAAATAAAAAGGAAGTTTGTTAACACAAACAATCACAATTTTCTTCAAATTCTAGTTATTCATTTTACAAGTGAAGTTCATGGCTATTTATAGTCAAAATTCACAACATCCGTCAATGTGAACTAGGAAATTACAAAAAAAAATATAAAATAACATAATGCATATTTCAATGATCTAAAATATGATCCAAGACCATTCAACATTTCTAGAAATCAAAGTGCAAAAAATTAAAATAAAAACTAAGACTTAAGTCCTAGGTGTGAGAATACAAAAGTGGAAAAGAAAGCATAAAGTTTCGAGATGGCACAATACAAAATGGTGGAAGTTAAAGAGGACAAACTTTGCAATTTTAGAGATAATGTGGTTAAGAGGATGTGTGGGGAACTTCTGATCGTGTTAATGATATTTGGGACTGGGTAGCGGAATGTATAGAAAGAAATGAGAAAATAATCTTAGGAGAATCAAAAGGAGGGGCTCCTGCACAAAAAGAAGCATGGTGGTGGTCTCATGAAGTCCAAGATAAGCTGAAACATAAAAGGGAATGTTTCAAAGGGTGGCATAAGGAGCAAATTTTAGTAAGCTTAGAGGGGTATAAGACACCTAAGCGTGCAACGAAAAAGGCAGTGGCTGAGGCAAAGACAAAGGCTTATAAGGACTTGTATGAACGACTATATATGAAAGAAGTAGAAAAAGAAAGTGTTCAGACTTGCTAAGGACCGAGATAAAAATACAAAAGCTTTGTGTCAAGTTAGGTGTATCAAGGATGAAGAAGGAAACATACTGGTAAGAGAAGGTGAACTCAACGAGCAATGAAAGAGATACTTTTTTCAGCTATTTTAATGTAACTAGTGAAGGAGCTATCAAGTTTGAGAGCCTCAACATCCCTGTAGATGACCTAAGCAGGAACTTGTATAGGAGAATCACGAGGAATGAGGTTACTAGGGCTTTAAGAAGGATGACAACGGAAAAAGTCATCGTCCCTGATAACATTCCTACTGAAGTATGGAAGTGCGTATGGGATAAAGAAATAGATTGGTTGACAAAGATCTTCAATGTCATATTAAAGAATAAGAGCATACCAGATGCATGGAGGGAAAGTACCCTGGTACCCATCTTTAAAATAAAATAGATGTTCAAGACTGTTTAAATTATCGGGGGATTAAGTTGATGTTAGGAGTATGCCCTCGAATGCCACTCAGAGGTTGTTGAGAGAGGGCATTGTACTTGTAATTATGTAAACCATTTATATAAGGCAAATGAATGTTTCTTTATTTACTGGTAGTTACTGGCATTCCTAACTCGTAAATAAACATATAGAAACTAGTCCGTGTATTTGAGAGCAAAACGTTCCACTCCTTATTGGATAAGGGGTCGGCCTTTGGAAAGGTTATAGCTCAAATACTTAATCGTTCGCAAGTCGATGAAACTTGACTGGGCGTTAAGTTTATGTGAAGACTTGTATGACGTGTTCTTTGACATGGAGAGTGCCTGTCGAACACGAATGGTTAGTGGGAGCACACATTATAGGTATGCTAATTGGATTAGTGTACTCGAACCGACTCACCCTCGATTCGTCACATGGATTTCACTCAGGACGATCTAATGACGGAATCGAAAGGTTGTGATAGGTATTCGTGAACCTTCGACTTGAGGATTTAGTAGGGATGTGCTTGTGACGTCAAGATTTTCATTAGAGTAGTTCGACCCTGTAAACCGGAAGGCGGGGGTCAACCTCGACGTGCATCTTAACGAGCAAGTAGCAGTCTCGAATACCAAGATAGAATTCTTTCTCCCGTTAGTGAGCGGGTTATATGTCCTATGCGATTATTGGCGAGATGAGATCATAAGTCTTTGGCCAAAGCATTGGAGCTAGTTGTATTAGATACACGGTACTCGATGATCTCGATTTGCATTAACGCATGCATAGCGTCAAGTACATGATAGGGTTTGACCGACCGTGACCCTATAACTTGATCGGGACATTTGAAAGAAGGGTTTATACGTATCTTGGTATTCACGCAGAATGGTTCTTGAATGATCCCAATCATTCGTTCTCGATCGGGTGCAGTGTAGGCCACCAGTGGCTAGGTGGTGCTACTACTCTTTGGTTCCTCCCATTCCGATCGAGACGGACCTATCGAGTCGCGCATTAGGATTGACGACGGAATGAATTGAGCTAATTCTCTCATTATGAATATTGATATTGGATATCTAAATTTGGGACATTGGATGTTTAAATCGATTTATCGGATAAATTGATTTACGGCTTAATGGATTAAATATATCACTGGGTGATTAATTTAATTCATGAATATAATTATTTCTTGGAGAAATTAATTATGTTATTTTGTGTTTGATATGCTTAATTAATTGGATTAATTAATCGACACAAATACATCTAATGTAATCGGAGTTTATCTGTTTGGACTCACGGAGTCCGAAACGAACCGAACTCATTCGTTTTTCATGATAGCCGCCCCATTATGCTTCCACCCACTTTCCCATTGTCTTTTCTTCCATTTATTAAGTGATGATAATGACTTGGTGGGACAAGACTTCATGTTACATGAGTTGTAAACATGAGGGTGGAAATAATATAAGATGATGTCTTTGACAAACTCTCCCACTTACTTGATTCCATTTCCAACGTGAGGTTGAAGAGGAGAGAGAGATAGAAGTCTTCTTCATCATCTTCATTATTCATCTTCTTCATTCATCTTCTTCACAACTTCTTAGAGATATTTTGTGAGGAAATATTGAGAGAGATAGATATTCATACACTTAGAGTGATATTAATATCTATAACAAGCTTCATCACCTAGCTCTAGCCGTATCCTCGGAGGATAGCAAGGTGTTGTCATTCCGTTCGTTTTTCCGGCGCGTGGCAAGTAGAGATGCGGTGCTTTCGGCGTTGGATCGTTCAAGGGCTTGGAGCGGATTGAACTCGTAGATATCAAACTAAAGCTTGGGGAATAGCTCAAGACAAGGTTACCATTTAATCAACGGACTTCGAGGGTTAGTTTCTTACGACTCTTGCTTTTCGTTTTTGATATTCGTATATACGTAGCTCGATCGATCCTCGTAGGGATTCGGATCGAATTAATTTTCGTTTTACCGCTACTGGCCTTCGTTTTAGGCACCGAATCCCAACAGTGGTATCGGAGCGTAGGTCTTGCGATCGTATATACGATATTGGCATTTGGAATGCTCGATTAGATGGTGAATGATTTGGAATCATTTTAGTCATAATCGTGGTATATGTTTTTCGTTCGTAATAATTGTATTTTTCGTAAGTTTATGTCTAAATATAAATCTTAAATTTCTGGGAAATATGATTTATATTGAAGATATGAAAGTCGTAAAATATTGATATTGGATATCCTAAAAATCTAGCCCCGAATCGTCGTTTGACGACTTTTTGGACAAAAAGGGTATTTTGGCCCTCAGAATGACTCGACCGTGTCCCGGGTGACACGGCCGTGTCCGCGATGTGGCTGTGCCATGCCCGAGACCCGACCGTGTCGAGACACGGGCGTGTCGGCCGAAGTGACTCGACCGTGTCTGGATGACACGGCCGTGTCCTAGCCTACCAAGTCATCGCCAGCGACCCGACCGTGTCCTAGGACTCGGTCGTGTCCTGGCCGGATTCTTCCGAGCGTGACTCGCCAAGCTGTGCGTGATCGCCGGTAGAGTCGCCGAGGGTGACTCGGCCATGCCGGCCTTTCACCCCGCCGATTTTTTCGTGTATTCTTGAAAATTAATCTCCCGCATGTTAAATTGGATTTAATATGATTAAAATGATTTATGGTATTTCATTTTATAAGGGAAATTTGATTAATTGGAATATTTATGGTCGATCAATTATTTTGAACGTTATCAAATTACCGATTGTGTGAATCGATTGGATCGGTTCGTATTGTTGATTGGATCAATGTATCTCTACGCTTTCCATTTATATAGTATTTATTGGATGAATGTTTTTGAATGGGGATGTGGTTCGTGGACTTAGATTTGAATCGTTCGTTTTATTCGATTGGGTTGTAAAGGCCGCTTTTGAGCCTATTTATTTTACTAGAAATGTTTGTATCTAGGATGCAATTTTCGATGTAAAATTTATATGTAATGACGAAGACCGGAGGAAGATCCATTTCGAGAAGACGAAGATTCAAGACGAAGACTTGTAATTAGATTACGAAGTTTTTGTTTTCTAGGAACGGTCCATGAACCACATGTTGGTAGCAACTAGGTTGTGAATGGTTGTTTCATATTGTATGAATGCCTCAAACGCGCTAATGTGATTAATGTGCAAAGTGTAACGTTAATCGCGAAAATTCTCCCACTATAAATAATTAAGTTTATAAGGTTTCAAGGTTTTCCTTCCCTCCATCGAGTTTTCGGGAAATTGAAATCCAAACCGGATGTGCTATGCTTCCGAGTTATCGGGTAGTCGTCGGGAGGACGGATAAATTACCGAGAGCGCATTGATGCCTTCGGTTGGAGCAAATTTTATCCCTAGAAACACGATAGGTTGCGGATAAGATTCAATTGTGAAACCGATTTGCGTCGATGGTATAAACTTAACTTGTTCACGAACCACAGAAATCGTATAGGTTGAGGGGAGTGAACAAGGGGAAAAAGAAGATCGAATCATCCATTAGATGGGTTGGTGTTGGACACCACTTTATGAAAATTAATAGACTAGAAACCTGTTCGGTTGCCCTCTATTAAGATTTATAAAGAACTCGATCACCACTATGAAGTAGAGCGACGATACTTAGGATATCACATGGGAGTGTGTTATTCCGATAAAAATAGTGGGAGCCGGGTAACAAGAATAGAAAAGACCTTAAATTCTATACTCGAACATAATTGAATGAGTCACTAATTAACTGTTATACTTAATGCAGACAAATCTCAATATGACAATGAATCCACTCGCAATTCTACTCGAAAAGAACACCTTAATGGGACCTAACTTTGTGGATTGGCTCCATCCGATGATTGTCCTCGATAGAGGCACCGGGATACGTCTTGGAGACGGACATTCCGGCGCCTCCTATGCGGACTCGAGCCAATCAGAAGAGATTGAAAACCACGAAAAGTGGGTTAAGGATGACGTGAAATTCCGTGCTTATATGATGGCTTCCATGTCTAATGAGCTTCAGAGAGCTCATGAGAAAATGACCACGCTGGCGATTCTATCTCACTTAACCGAGCTTTATGGTGAGCACGGCAGAATCGCTAGATATGAGATATCCAAGCAACTGCTCGGTGCAAGGATGAAGGAAGGTGAGAAAGTTGGGGAACACGTCCTCAAAATGATATCCATGATCGAGAGATTGGAGGCTCTTGATTTTAAAATGGATACTTCTCTCCAAACCGACCTTATCCTACAGTCTCTCCGATTCCTTCTCACGGTTTGTTATGAACTTCAACCGCAATGAGATTGCATGTAATTTAGTGGGCTAATGAACAAGCGGTGACCGCTCGGTCTCGGATGAAGACCCGCGGATGAAGGAGTCTCGCACTTGTGATTTCTTACGGACTTCGGAAGTCTAAGAATAAGAAGAAAAAGACCAAGAAGCGGATTTGGACCACAAGCTAAGGACCTTAAGGGAAAGGGCAAGGCCCCGATGGTTCCAAAGAACAAGAAGAAGAAGGATGCTTGTCTCAAGTGCGGTGGTGGGCCTTTGGGCTAGAGTGTCCGATTCTTCATGGCACTTCGTCTGAGAACTTTTAGTTTTGGAAACAAATTGTTCTCTTTGTATTTTCTACTTCTGGATCGGATTCGGTGCTAGTTCTCATATTTGTACCGTGAATCAGGATCTGGAACAAAGTAGGAAGCTTGGAGATGGAGAAGTTATGATCACAGTCGGAAGCGGGCATAGTGTCGAGGCGACCGACATAGGATCACTTCTTTTGGGTTTAGAATCCGGCTTTGTTTTGACTTTAGAAGATGTACTTGTTTTGCCCAAGGGGCACAAAACATTGTATCCATTAGGTCATGGACCGAAAAGGCTTTTCATTTTTCATTGGTGATGGTTCTGCAAAATTTATTTTAGAAATAAACTAGTGGGTACTGCTACATTGTTGAATGGATTGTATCATCTAAATCTCAGCAACAAAGTAGTTGTGAATACTATGACTAGAAAACGTGGTAGGGATGAAACCAACCAAGTTTTGAAATGGCATCTTAGACTTGGTCATGTTGGTCAGACCAAGGTTTACAAGATGGAAAAAGATGGACTTATGGGTCCATTGGGATCGGATCCCTTTCCTACTTGTGAATCTTGCCTTAAAGGCAAAATGACTAAGTCCCCTTCACAGGACTTTTGAAAGAGCCGATAAACTAGGATTAATCCATACCGACGTTTGTGGTGCTTTGGAAGGCGACGTGACGGATATCAATATTTCATTACGTTTACAGATGATCATACTAGGTATGGTTATGTATACCTAATGAAACATAAATCCGAGGCCTTTGAGAAATTCCAGGAATTCAAGGCCCTAGTCGAGAAACAAACTGGTAATCATATCAAAGCACTTCGGTCGGA
The DNA here is from genome assembly GCA_033398695.1 of Orobanche coerulescens. NCBI lineage: Eukaryota > Viridiplantae > Streptophyta > Magnoliopsida > Lamiales > Orobanchaceae > Orobanche > Orobanche coerulescens. The sequence continues at coordinate 80,926,926 of CM065815.1, read as the reverse complement.
CCGAGGTGGCGAGTATATGAGTACGGAGTTTGACGAGTTCCTTAAGGAACATGGAATAGTTTCACAACTAACACCTCCAGGTACTCCTCAGTTAAATGGTGTGTCAGAAAGAAGGAACCGGACCCTGTTGAACATGGTCCGTTCCATGCTAGGCTATACTGACTTGCCGATTTACCTGTGGGGGTATGCACTCCTGACTGCCGCATATATCTTGAACAGATGTCCTTCCAAATCCGTTCCTAAAACTCCACATGAGATGTGGGAAGGAAGGAAACCAAGTCTTAATCATATTAGGATTTGGGGATGTCCCACTTATGTCAAGAAGACTAAGGTGGAAAAGTTGGAAGCTAGGTCTGCGAAGGGACGTTTCATTGGATTCCGTGCAGGACGATGGGATATCTATTCTACATGCCCGAAGATCGAAGGATCATTGTTGCTTTACAAGCACACTTCTGGAAGATGAGTTCATTCAGAAGGCGGAGCGGGTAGAAGTATTTCTTTAGAAGAATACAATGAAACTCCTCGAGAGACACTGTGCAAGAAACTGAACCGAACTTTGAAACACAAGTACAACCACCTCGTAGGTCTAGTAGGGTGTCTCATTTACTCGAGAGGTATGGGCTTGTGCACTTGGAGGAGCCGGGTCTCCATGAGGATCCAAGTGATAGCCAAGAGACCGACCCGACGACCTATGACCAAGCGATGGTGGATGTAGACTCCGCGAAATGGCGTGAAGCTATGGAAGCCGAGATAGACTCGATGCATGTAAATCAGGTCTGGACTCTAGTAGACCGCCCCAAGGGCATAGTGCCCATTGGGAATAAGTGGATCTACAAGAGAAAGACCGATGGTGATGGCAAGGTTGACGCCTATAAGGCCGGGCTTGTGGCAAAGGGTTATACCCAAAGGAAGGGATCGATTACCACGATACCTTCGCCCGTAGCCATGATCAAGTCTATTCGCATGATGCTTGCTATAGCCGCCTACCACGATTATGAGATATGGCAAATGGACGTAAAGACGGCTTTCCTTAATGGATTCCTCGAGGAGAAATCTATATGGAGCGGCTAAAGGCTTTGTGTCCGAAGTCGATATTCGAGAAAGTGTGCAAGCTTGACATTCCATTTATGGTGAAGCAAGCGTCGCGTAGTTGGAACCTTCGTTTGTGAGGCGGTCAAAGAGTTTGACTTCGTGCAAAATGAAGAGGAACCTTGTGTATACAAGAAGGTTAGTGGGAGCAAGATCGCATTCTTAGTACTATATGTAGATGACATTCTACTAATAGGAAATGATGTGGGAATGCTCGATTCAGTGAAAGCTTGGCTTTGAGTAATTTCTCCATGAAAGACTTGGGAGAAGCAACCTATATTCTTGGTATTCGGCTCTACCGGGATAGATCGAAGAGAACAATAGGCCTTTCCCAAGCCCTCTATATAGATAAGATCTTAAAGCGATTTAAGATGGATGATTCTAAAAGAGGGTTCCTACCGATGCAACATGGAATAAAACTCACATTGAAGATGTGTCCTCAAAGTGAGGAACAACGCAAGGAAATGAGTAATATACCATATGCTTCGGCCGTGGGTAGCCTTATGTATGCTATGTTGTGTACAAGACCTGACATCGCGCATGCTGTAAGCGTGGTGAGTAGGTTTCAGGCAAACCCAGGTAGGGAACATTGGACTGCTGTAAAGAACGTTCTTAAGTACTTGAGAAGAATGAGAGATATGGTTCTTATGTATGGCGGTGGAGATTTAGATGTGGTGGGATTCACTGATTCGGACTTCCAAGGACTGAAGGACGACTCGATGTCCACTTCTGGCTATATATTTACTCTTAATGGAGGAGCAGTATCTTGGCGTAGTGCCAAGCAAAGCGCGACTGCTGATTCCACCTGTCAGGCTGAGTATCAAGCAGCCTCGGAGGCTTCCAAGGAAGGGTTCTGGATTAAGAAGTTTCTGGGAGAACTTCAAATGATACCATGTGCTGAGCTGCCTGTTCCGCTATACTGCGACAACGACGGAGCTGTAGTGCTAGCCAAGGAGCCGAGGTTTCACAACAGCACCAAACATATTGAGAGGAAGTATCATCTCGTAAGAGAATTTGTTCGCAAGGGATACATTGTACTGCACAGAGTAGACTCGGCTGACAACATCGCCGATCCACTGACCAAGCCACTTTCTCAGACTAGCTTGGAGCGTCATCTAGAGAACATGGGTATTAGATACCATAGTGTGTGGCATTGAGTGCAAGTGGAAGATTGTTAGGAGTATGCCCTCGAATGCCACTCAGAGGTTGTTGAGAGAGGGCATTGTACTTGTAATTATGTAAACCATTTATATAAGGCAAATGAATGTTTATTTATTTACTGGTAGTTACTGGCATTCCTAACTCGTAAATAAACATATAGAAACTAGTCCGTGTATTTGAGAGCAAAACGTTCCACTCCTTATTGGATAAGGGGGTCGGCACTGGATAGGTTATAGCTCAAATACTTAATCGTTCGCAAGTCGATGAAACTTGACTGGGCGTTAAGTTTATGTGAAGACTTGTATGACGTGTTCTTTGACATGGAGAGTGCCTGTCGAACACTAAGGGTTAGTGGGAGCACACGTTATAGGTATGCTAATTGGATTAGTGTACTCGAACCGACTCACCCTTGATTCGTCACATGGATTTCACTCCGGGACAGTCAATGACGGAATCGAAAGGTTGTGATAGGTATTCGTGAACCTTCGACTTGAGGATTTAGTAGGGATGTGCTTGTGACGTCAAGATTTTCATTAGAGTAGTTCGACCCTGTAAACCGGAAGGCGGGGGTCAACCTCGACGTGCATCTTAACAGGCAAGTAGCAGTCCTATCGAATACCAAGATAGAATTCTTTCTCCCGTTAGTGAGCGGGTTATATGTCCTATGCGGTTATTGGCGAGATGAGATCATAAGTCTTTGGCCAAAGCATTGGAGCTAGTTGTATTAGATACACGGTACTCGATGATCTCGATTTGCATTAACGCATGCATAGCGTCAAGTCTGAGATAGGGTTTGACCGACCGTGACCCTATAACTTGATCGGGACATTTGAAAGAAGGGTTTATACGTATCTTGGTATTCACGACAAAATGGTTCTTGAATGATCCCAATCATTCGTTCTCGATCGAAGTGCAGTGTAGGCCACCAGTGGCTAGGTGGTGCTACTACTCTTTGGTTCCTCCCATTCTCGATCGAGACGGACCTACCGAGTCGCACATTAGGATTGACGGAATGAATTGAGCTAATTCTCTCATTATGAATATTGGATATTGGATATCTAAATTTGGGACATTGGATGTTTAAATCGATTTATCGGATAAATTGATTTACGGCTTAATGGATTAAATATATCCTTTGGGTGATTAATTTAATTCATGAATATAATTATTTCTTGGATAAATTCATTATGATATTTTGAGTTTGATATGTTTAATTAAATGGAATAATAAATCGACACAAATACATCGGAGCAGAATCGGAGTTTATCTGTTTGGACTCACGAGTCCGAAACGAACCGAACTCATTCGTTTTCATGATAGCCGCCCCATTATGCTTCCACCCACTTTCCCATTGTCTTTTCTTCCATTTATTAAGTGATGATAATGACTTGGTGGGACAAGACTTCATGTTACATGAGTTGTAAACATGAGGGTGGAAATAATATAAGATGATGTCTTTGACAAACTCTCCCACTTACTTGATTCCATTTCCAACGTGAGGTTGAAGAGGAGAGAGAGATAGAAGTCTTCTTCATCATCTTCATTATTCATCTTCTTCATTCATCTTCTTCACAACTTCTTAGAGATATTTTGTGAGGAAATATTGAGAGAGATAGATATTCATACACTTAGAGTGATATTAATATCTATAACAAGCTTCATCACCTAGCTCTAGCCGTATCCTCGGAGGATAGCAAGGTGTTGTCATTCCGTTCGTTTTTCCGGCGCGTGGCAAGTAGAGACGCGGTGCTTTCGGCGTTGGATCGTTCAAGGGCTTGGAGCGGATTGAACTCGTAGAGATCAAACTAAAGCTTGGGGAATAGCTCAAGAGAAGGTTACCATTTAATCAACGGACTTCGAGGGTTAGTTTCTTACGACTCTTGCTTTTCGTTTTTGATATTCGTATATACGTAGCTCGATCGATCCTCGTAGGGATTCGGATCGAATTAATTTTCGTTTTACCGCTTCCGCTGGGCCTTCGTTTTAGGCACCGAATCCCAACAGTTGATGAGTCATAGTTTGAAACATTGGGAAAGGGTGATCGCGAGAAGGTTGAAGAAGACTACCGAAGTTTCTGAGAACCAGTTTAGCTTTATGCCCGGATGATCAACCATGGAAGCCATCTTCTTGTTGAGAAGATTGATGGAGCAATATAGGGACAAACAAAAAGATCTTCATATGGTGTTCATAGATTTAGAGAAGGCATATGATCGGGTCCCACGAGATAATCTTTGGAAGGTTGGAAAAGAAAGGAGTCGGCATGGCCTATATCAAAGCAATAAAGGATATGTATGATGGAGCTACGTTGACAGTCAGGACATGTGAATGGGAGACCAGCGAGTTTCCAATTTCAATCGGGCTCCACCAAGGATCGGCCCTGAGCCCATTTTTGTTTGGAATGGTGATAGAGGATATTCAAGATGAAAAACCATGGTGCATCTTGTTTGTAGACGATATTGACTTAGTGGATGAGTCAAAACAAGGAGTAAATGCGAAGTTGGAATTGTGGAGAGAAACTTTGGAGAATAAAGGTTTTAAGTTAAGTCGTAGTAAGACTGAGTATATGGAGTGTAGATTTAGTAAAACGAGAAGGGCCAGTACTAAGCATGTGATGTTAGGCACGCACAAAATAGCAGAAAATGATTCTTTTAAATATTTATGGTCAATAATTCAAAATGATGGGGATGTGGATGACGATATTAGACACATGATTCAAGTAGGATGGACTAAATATCGTAGTGCTACTGGGCTGTTGTAGGACAAGAAGTCCGTCAAAATATTAAGGGTAAATATTACAAAATGGCAATAAGACCAGCGATGTTATATGGATCAAAAAGTCAATCAGTGAAATATCAACATATCCAGAGGATGTCAGTAACAGAGATGAGGATGCTAAGGAGATTGTATGGCGTGATGCGCAGAGATAGAATTAGAAATGAAGTAATCCGGGAGAAAGTAGGGGTGGCCCAATTGAGGAAAAAATGAGGGAGAACCGTCTGAGATGGTATGCACATGTAAAAAGACGTCTAGTAGGTGCACCAGTTGTTACACCCCCAAACCACTCGGGAATATTACAGCGCCGCTGACCCTCTCCGTGAGGATCTACCAGGATAAATACATAAACAATACATCACATTACATGCCGACATGGCTAAATAACGAACCATTAGACCGATTTGGTCTTTCACCACAATATACAAATCAGACACACATAACTCTGATACCACTCAAACCCAAACCAGATTCAAATACACGAACCATACTCTTACAATCAGATAATACGACAGCGAAAAAGACACCGCAACATGCCTTGACCAAAATACTCAGCACTGGTCTTCATGTGATTAGTATCGTCGTCTTCCATCATCCTTCGTACCGATCCTGTATTTTGCTCCCCTAGAATATACATGTACCAGGACGCAATACAGACATCCACCCCCAATTACTCGGGGGTTAGCAAAACTCCACTGTTTTGCTAGTACAAGTATAAAGTGTAAATACGTGCCATACATCACATATTCCGAGAACATAACAATCGAGAACGGCCAGACAGTAAAACGTAATAAAAGAATTCCCGAGATAATTCACTGGATTAAAACCATTCAAACCATGAAAGGTAGGAATGAAACTCAATATACATTTTGCAAAACAATTTAAGATCTCGGGAGTTTTAAAAACATTTGGAATTTAAGAATTCTCATCTTATCGAAAACCACTTAGGGACACAGCCCAAAGATCATTTCCCAAAATACAAGTACAATAACAAACACGGGGTCCACGACCCAATCATACCATTCCGAGCACAAAACACAGGGTCCACGACCTAATTATACATATCAGCATATTCCCAAGGATTATTCGTGTCTCGTGCTAGCAAGCCACGAACCTCAGAGCCTCCTCGAGACATACCCAAGTGAATAACCCAATGGGAAATCACACAATATCACATGTCACCGTGTCACCATAGCCACAACCATGACATACGCTCATATTTATCCCGACATCGGGCTAGCAAGCCACGAACATCGGAACCTCCGCGAGACCTACCCTGTTTGGACAGCCCATGACACGTACGTCACACAACCAAACCACAACCATAAGTTATCCCTGCATCGGGATAGCAAGCCATGAACCTCGGAGCCTCCACGAGACATACCCGGTTTGGATAACCCGATGGTCACGCCCGATCCGTACTAGCAATGACGGATCCCGGAGGTTAAACAAACCCTACCCGGTGGAACATCACTTTACAATCATCACATAACAACAAGGAAGTACCATTTCCAAACAACACTGAGTATCACCACCTCATTACAAAGGAGGAACAACTATTATCACACAACATCACATATTCACCAAACTAGTCCACGTACTAACACACAATCCTTGACAAGTGAAAGGAAAGACATACTATAATCACATAATATGAGCACAACATCCTCCACATACAACACGAATACACATATTCAGAAAAGTACATTTGTTCACAAAACATACGAGTTATCTTTGAAGGAAAACCTTTATCTAGAATACACCGATCCTTTTGAAAGTTTATTAAAAACATTCAAATTGCACATATATTCCATTACCAACTATTACGCCTACGAAACACGAAGTGTATGGGCAAGATACTTGCCTGGATAATCGATACCGAAAACTTCGACGAAAGCAGCTCGACCAGTAATACCTCGAGCACCTACGACTTCCGCAAGAAATAACGAAAATACGATCACAACAAGAAGCAAAACCAAAACCAACGGAAAACGCCTCAAATCAATGAAGGAAACTCATATGGAAATTTAATCGAACATTAAATGTTCACGGTTCCTCAAGAACACTCAAATCATCAATCGAGTTGAACAAGTCAGAATTATGGATATACAATCCAAGGAATATGATTAACAACAACGTCAAACACCAATCAATCCATCAAATCAAACTGGAAATGAAATTAAGAATAAGATCCACAACATGGTCAACTCAAGGAAAAATCAAGGAATTACCTCGATCCGGCGAAGAACAATAGATTAGGTGATGTTATAATCACCTAGGATACTCCAAAGCAGCTTAGAATGAAACAAAATCGGCATAGATCATGAACCCTAGTCGCCCTTGACTCACACCCGTGGAGAGAAGAGAAAATGAGGAAGAAATGAAGAAATATGACTGCCCTCCGATTTTTGTACTGGACAGATTAGCATGCGCTAACACTTAGGAGTAGCACGTGCTAACGAAATACATACAGTTAGCGTGCGCTAACTACAGTCGTTAGCATGCGCTAACGAGACCTGCCGACCCAGACCAGTAGTTTCTGGACAGTTCCGCACTTACTAGGTAGTGTGCGCTAAAATGAGCAATAACATGCACTAAAACAGTCGATAGCGTGCGCTAACTACCAACCTTAGCGTGCGTTATCGAGACCCCAATCCCAGTCCAGTAGCTCCAAGATTGCCTCCGTACTACCAGTTAGCATGCGCTAACTGGAAGATAGCGTGTGCTATCAATACACATATAGCGCGCGCTATGAGGAAACGTAGCGTGCGCTACACCTGCTGCACAGGTGATAAAATCGCACCAAAATTCAACACAACAACGGTCCGAAACACAACCAAACACGTGCCCAAACCTGGCACATCCAAGCATGGCACACCATTCTAAAGACATGGACGACAATAATACGCGAAACCGCAGAAAAGCTCAACGAAACCGGAACGAAGATCTCGGGTATTACATTCTACCCCCTAAAAATAAGTTTCCTCCCGAAACTTAAAACATGGAATAGTCAAGGCAGGGCAACTGTAGATAACACCCGTTATCTGTTGGTGACATCTCACAACAAACCTCATGCCGTACAGAACTGCTACACCAATTCATTATGCCAAAGCGATAACGAAATGCAACAAACAACATCACTACGGTAGATTAATCCGAACAGCACAATGACAAAAACACAAGTCTAGCGCTGAACAAGTATGAATTTCCAATAGCCCTAAAGATTTGGAAGATTTGATACCAAGACCATCAGTTGAAACTATGGAAAATTACGAAAAGGTTCAGACACTCAATAATCACGATATGAAATCAAACGACAGCAATCAGACAATAACGATCGAACTGCAACGATCGAACAACAATGATTAAAACGACAATGACTGAACAATGCCGAAGTTTACACCTCACTCAAGACATGAATTGATCTTGTAAGAATTACAAGATATTCAATCGCATAGGGTTCACGAGAATCGCACCGAACTCAGAAAAAAATCACAATGATAAACGGATTAATCCGAACAATATCAAAACTCGCTCGAACAACAAAAACAAAGAGCAGAACAAGTTCAGAAAATACCAACGAACACAAACTAGTCGATAGGATTGAAAATACAGAAGTTCGTAAATCCGATCCACTTCTAAATAAAGAAGTTTGTCCCCGAAATTCGAAACCACGAAACAAGGAAATAATGTAACAAACAACTGGTAGAATACACCTCTCAGGGACTTTTCAGAGTCGATCCTGATATCGGTGCTCGATTTCGTGCCTCAGAAGACTCGGTGACCAACTCGCAAAATTGAATTCGGTATCCCTCGAGTCCGCTCTTGTAACACGTAACTAGCGGGGAAGGACAATGTGCACGTACATGCCCTGACACATTACAGTTAAAACACCTCCTGGCTTTACTAGGAGTCAAAGCTGACAACTTGGAACTCTTAGTCCCACTTATCGAGCGATGGAGCTTCACAGCAGAAAGACTACAACATTGCAGCTTAGAAAAACCAACTCCTGTACTGACCATAAGATCATCATATTTCCTCTATTTCTTTGACTCGGGCACACGTCCCAACGTAATGAAGCTAGCTCTTAGGCTAGGGCTCGATTATGATGATCTCTCAATGTAGTGCAAGTAAATCCCGCCATGTACTTTCGAATCTCCGGCTTCATCCACATGTTACAATAACGGATCTTCTCTTCTTCAGTCCTCACCTGATCTCGCATATAACTGAGTTGTTTGCTATAGTCGATGATAGCTTGCAACACCAATATATCCAGCGGTTCTTCCAAATAAAAATCATGAATCCTTTGATCTATAATCGGTTTCGGACAAAACATAGCTTCCATAAATTCTTGGAAATCCACCCACGTGACAACACGATCACGAGGTTTAATTTCTTCCACCAATTAGCGGAATTTTTTCAAGAAGGTACTGAGCAATGGGCACCTTCCGATATTTGGGACAATCAACTACCTCGAATATCTTTCCCAGCTGAAAAAGCCAACCATCCCAGCCCAACGCATCCGCAGCACCGGCGAATCGAGGGGGATTCATATAAACTACCTCTCGAAGCCATTGGTTTATGCTGACGTCCTGAGTCGCGTCAGTGTTACGTTGAACCGCCTGGGTCAACTGAGTCATATGCATTGCTACTTTTTGCTATATAGTAGCAATATCAAGGCCAATGTCATTCCCGGACGCATTCTCTTGGCCCTGCATCCGATTCCCATGGCCATCCGTACCACGGTTACGACCACGACCTCTGCCACTCGGTATACTAACAAGTAACCTCCTAGCGCAACGAAATCATAACACATAATCACACACAATAATTGTCATCACTAGACAACACACATAGAATACGGTCACAGGTGATCGCTCTAACGATCGCAAAAGTTACAACTAACGGATAAAATCCAGTTCCATAGCTTCTGTCCAAACTAATTAATGCGCGCTACAACAGAGATTAGCATGCACTAGCCATGCCACATTAGCGCGCACTAGCTTCATACTTAGCGTGCCCTTACTGCTCTAATTCAGCAACACGTTTATGAACATATACCAAACAATACTAGAACCGAAGGTTACAACTAAACAACAACATACGAATCCAAATGCCATCGATTCACATGATTACAACATCCCACACACAATCCATCAAAAGATAATTAACATTCAAAACCGAAATTTCACCTCTCGGTAAAGAGTGCTATCTCAACGAGTGCATACCGAACGACTCAGCATTCACACCACCATTTTAATCACAATTCTGAGCACTATTGCCCAAACAATGGTAACATCAGCACACATCTTCTGACTGACAATCATGAAACCTAAGATTTACAAGCGAGAGTCACGTCTTGAGTAAATTTTTTTGTAGACCTCATCTGAGTTTAAAAAAATCGCGTTTTGAAACTTATAATACAGGATGAAAATGAAATATCAATAGTTTGAATTCTCAAAAAATTTCGGCCTTGAGGTCATCATATGAAAATCAAACTTTTTTCCATCCCTCGGAGGATGTTTTAAAATAAAATTTACGTGACTCCCTAAAAACGTTCAAACTCTTAAGATTCCAAAGTTATTACTTTTGTAAAAATGGTTTATACAAAGATATATATATATATATATATATGTATATATATATATATATATATATATATATATATATATATATATATATATACACCAGCACCACTTTTTTTCCAACACACTACAAGAACCAAACAAGCATAGGTCACGTATTCACAATTCACATTTAAACACCACTTCACAACATGGAATCACACAAGCTCGTATTGTAATATCCGCATTTTTTTTCCCCGGTATTCTCATTTTTGGTGTATTTTTTGTTTTTAGAAAATCTCTTATAACCTTTTCGACATTTTGAATCTATTTTATTCTTGGAGTTTCTCCATTTGGACGAGTTTCGAAGGTGTTTTGATATTATTCCGTCTTATGTCATGTATTGTTGCATGGACGTTCGATTCTCGTAGAACCCGTTCGATTTTGTAATTTCTTTGGTTTCACGAGTCCGTATGGTTGAGTTGTTAGTGTTGTGAGTTTTGGTTTATTGATCCGACGTTGTATCGCGATTTTCAGACGTTTGGGCTGTTTTGTAATTTCCTATAAGTTTAGGGAATTTTACTTTTCTTGTTGTTTCTCGGATTCCTCGGTAGTCGGAATTGTATTCTCCTGCAACTTTCAGCTTTGTTGTTGTGAATATTTCTTATCTACATGTTGGAATCTGTCCTTGTGTTGCGTCTCATTTTCGGACCACCCGATGCAGCTAACTTCGTTCAGTAGTGTTGAACTGTTGCATGCATAACGTGCGTTATGCATGCTTTCTTGCGTGCACTATCGGCACCTTCATAACTTACGTTATGGCTCATCGCTAAAGTACGTTTTGTCCTTCAGCATACTGGACAGATTTTTCTATCCAAACCATTACGTACGTTAACTCTTTATGTTACGTACGTAAAGTCCATGGTAGCGTATCCTAAACTATCCAGCATAGCATATGCTATCGAACCTAGTGTTGTTGAACAATGAGTCTGCCCAGTTTTTCCCAGACTCCTACGTACGTAAAGGTGTTCGTGTTACGTACGTAAGCCTCTTGTAGCGTACGCTAGTCGTCTGATGTAGCGTACGCTAGCGATCTCAGTGTTTGGGACAGACTGTTCTGCCCAGCCATTACGTACGCTAATACTTGAGTGTTAACGTACGTAATGAGCATTACGTACGTTAACCAGCTCATGTAACGTATGTAACGGAAGCCCATGTTTTATAAATAGGGAGTTGACCTTCACTTTGGCACTTTCTTCATTTCTTCTCCTCCGACCGAGAGCTGCGATCCAAGTAAGGTTTTGAGCGATTCTTTAAGTTTTGCCTGTGGAAATCCTTGGGAAATCAAGTATTATGTTCCTAGTGTAGTTTATCATCATCGTAATCGTCTTCCTCCATCCGAATCAAGGTAAACCTTCTAAGAACCCTACTTTTGGGTAAATTGGGGGTTGTCGGTTTTATGGTTCGATTCGTCCCGTGTTGTTGATTAATTCATGATGAATATCACTAATCTTGTTGGTATTCTTGGTTTCCTACGGATTCATGGTATATTTCGTGGTATTTCCGTAATCGAGAGGGTTTGGTTGTGGTCCACCCTCGTTGTTGTTCTTGTACGAATATACATGAATCGTAAGCAGGTTTTTGGGTGAATTCTTTTGCCGTATTTGTTTGGATATGGTTGTGATTGTATTCTTCGAATTGTTAGGTTCGGTTCCGTTAGTTCCTAGCATTCGTTGGTGATTTTCCTTTCCGTTCGTTGCGTCGTCAATTATTCAAGGCAAGTATTTTTGGAAACCTTTATGCTTAACATGAAATGGTAATGTATATTGTGTGTGCTTTGCTCACCTCGGGAGGGTTCGACAGGGCCTCGAGGGAATCTATGACTTCACTCTGGATTCACGAGTTTGTTTTGCTAGCCAGCTCGGGAGGGTCCTTAGAGGCCTCGAGTGGGATCGGTGGCTTCGTCTCAGTCCTAGGCGATGCCTGTGCGTGATTTGTTTTATGATATGGCTAGCTCGGGAGGGTCCTTAGAGGCCTCGAGTGGGATCTGTGGATTCATCCCGGTCCTAGGCGAATTGATTGACTGTTTGTTTCCGGAAAAGGCATGTCTGGTTTTTGGTTTTGAAATGAATTTGGTGCATTATACTATGAAATGTGTAAGCGAATGGTTTGCCTTGATTACTTGTACTAGCGTAATTGCTAACCCCTCTGGGGACCCATTTTGGGGAAATTCTTGTTATGGATTTCAGGTTATGATCAGCCGGACGAGAGGGCGCTGGGACAGTACGAGGATGCTGGCTAGGGTCGTTGACATGTGCATTTGAGTCCTTTTATTTCCGTTGTTCTATTCGATATGGTTGTTGCCTACTATCTTAACTTATAGATTGTACTCGCGAGTACTTAGGCTTTTTCTCTTCGAATTATGATTCGTATTCATTGAAGTTATTTATGGTTGTCGATGTTGATTATTCCGCCGGTTGTACTGGGCGTGTTATTTGAATTTCATCTGGATGATGTGTGATTTAACTGTGGTAATTCGTGTCTAGCCTAGTGGGTTCCATGTAGGGGTCCACGACACTGTAATATACCTTGAATATCTCAGGGATGTTACACGTATAACACAAGATACAATATAGTAGGGAGACTTACATCCATAGGTCGCACGAAGATGATGGTTGCACCTTGATACTAATCACGACCGACATCTTAGACGACGTGTCGCGACACAACTTAGTCAGACACAATCCGACAACACAAGACTCGACAACACTCAACTCAACCCGATAGACTACAACCGAAGCTCTGATATCATATTCTGTAACACCCCCAAACCACTCGGGAATATTACAGCACCGCAGAGCCTCTCCGTGAGGATCTACCAGGCTAAATGCATAAACAATACATCACATTACATGCCAACATGGATAAATAATGAACCATTAGACTGATTTGGTCTTTCACCACAATATACACATCAGACACATATAACTCTGATACCACTCAAACCCAAACCAGGTTCAAATACACGAACCATACTCTTTCAATCAGAAAATACAACAGCGGAAAAAACACCACAACATATCTTGACCAAAATACTCAGTACTGGTCTTCATGTGATAAGTATCGTCGTCTTCCATCATCCTTCGTACCGATCCTGTATTTTGCTCCCCTAGAACCTGCATGTACCTGGACGCAATACAGACATCCACCCCCGATTACTCAGGGGTTAGCAAAGCTCCACTATTTTGCTAGTGCAAGTATAAACTGCAAATACGAGCCATACATCACATATTTCGAGAATATAACAATAAAAAATAGCCATATAGTAAAACGTAACAAAAGACTTCCCGAGATAATTGACTGGATTAAAACCGTTCAAACCATGAAAGGTAGGAATGAAACTCAATATACATTTTGCAAAAAAAATTAAGATCTCGGGTGTTTTAAAAACATTTGGAATTTAAGAATTCTCATCTTATCGAAAACCACTTAGGGACACATCCCAAAGATCATTTTTCAAAATACAAATCCAATACCAAAACACGGGGTCCCCGTCCCAATCATACCATTCCAATCATAAAAAATAGGGTCCATGACCCAATCATACCATTTCGATCACAAAACACAGGGTCCTCGACCTAATTATACATATCAACATATTCCCAAGGATTATTCGCGTCTCGTGCTAGCAAGCGACGAACCTCAGAGCCTCCTCCAGACATACCCGAGTGAATAACCCAATGGGAAACCACACAATATCACATGTCACCGTGACAATAGTCACCATAGCCACAACCATGTCATACATTCATATTTATCCCGGCATCAGGCTAGCAAGCCACGAACCTCGGAGCCTTCGCGAGACCTATCTGGTTTGGACCACCCATTACACGTATGTCACACAACTAAACCACAACCATAAGTTATCCCGTCATCGAGCTAGTAAGACACAAACTTCGGAGCCTCCACGAGACATACCCGGTTTGGATAACCCTATGGTCACGCCCGAGTCATACTAGCAACGAAGGATCCCAGAGGTTCAACAAACCCTACCTGGTGGCACATCACTTTACAATCATCACACAACAACAAGGAAGTACCATTTCCAAACAACAGTGAGCATCACCACCTCCTTATAAAGGAGTAACAACTATTATCACACAACGTCACATATTCACCAAACCAGCATACGTACTAACACATAATCCTTGACAAGTGAAAGGAAAGACATACTATAATCATTGGGTTATTTCTCTTAGGGCATCCCATTCCCTTATCATGAGTCTAGCCACACTCGCTTTCCTACTTAAGGCATCTGCTACGACATTGGCCTGGCCCGGATGATGCTGAATGGTGAGGTTATAATCCTCAAGAAGTTCTATCCACCGTCTCTGTCTTAGATTTAACTCTTTCTGAGAGAACAAATATTTGAGACTCTTGTGGTCGGTAAAGATGGTGAATGTATCTCCATAAAGGTAGTGTCTCCATTTCTTCAAAGCAAATACTATTGCTGCTAGTTAAAGGTCAAGGGTAGGATAATTCATCTCGTGGATTTTTAGCTTTCGTGATGCCACAACCTTGCCGTTTTGCATCAGTACAGCTCCTAATCCTTCCTTTGATGCATCGCTGTAAACCACAAATCCTTCACTCCCTTCAGGAAGTGTTAGTACAGGTGCGGTAGTGAGTTTTCTCTTAAGTTCTTGGAAGCTCAACTCACACTTATCATTCCACTCAAATTTCACGTGCTTCTGCGTCAGTCTTGTGAGTGGTCCTGCGATTTTGGAAAAATCTTTAATGAATTTGCGGTAGTAACCTGCAAGCCCAAGAAAGCTTCGTATCTCCATGACTATTTCTGGACTCTTCCAGTCCAGAATAGTCTCCAACTTTGATGGATCTACTGTGACTCCATCTCCAGATATTATGTGTCCTAAAAACGCTACCTCTCTTAACCAGAATTCACACTTGCTGAATTTAGCGTACAATTTATGCTTCCTTAGTGTCTCTAGTACCAATCTTAGGTGAGTTTCGTGATCTTGATCCGACTTGGAATAAACGAGTATGTCATCGATAAATATCACTACGAATTGATCTAGATATGGTTGGAATACGCGGTGCATTAAATCCATAAATGCAGTTGGTGCGTTGGTCAATCCAAAAGGCATTACCACGAATTCATAATGACCATACCTAGTTTGAAAGGCAGTCTTCAGTATGTCATTCTCTTTGATCCTCAATTGATAATATCCTTGTTGAAGATCGAACTTTGAGTAAACCGTTGCTCCTTGCAGTTGGTCGAATAGTTCGTCGATCCTGCGAAGTGGATACTTGTTCTTAACAGTAATGTTGTTAAGTTCTCGGTAATCGATGCACAATCTTAGTGTGCCATTTTTCTTCTTTATGAATAGCACTGGTGCTCTGCAAGGAGATATACTCGGTTGGATAAATCCAACCTCTAGTAATTTCTACAACTGAACCTTCAGTTCTTGCAGTTCTAGTGGTGCCATTCGATATGGCGTTCTAGCCACAGGTGCCTTTCCCGGCAAAATCTCAATGCTGAATTCAACATCCCTATCTGGAGGTAGAGAAGTGAGTTCTGTGGGGAAACATCATAGTACTCTGATACTACCGGTGTAGCTGCAATCTCCACTTTACTCTTGGGTTTGTTAATGACAAAAGCCAAATATCCCGTTGCTCCCTTCGAGATGGCATTTCTCGCCTTCGTGGCTGATATGATTGGGGCCGAGTTAATTCTAGCATCCCCGTGTAGTTCAACTACTGGGTGATCGGGTTTGCAGAATCGAACTATTTTATAATGGCAGTCGAGTTGTGCAAAGTGTTTAGATAGCTAGTGCATCCCAAGTATGAGGTCATACTCAAGTATAGGGAGAAAAATTAGGTTAATTTGTAGAATTGGCAGGGTGTTTATTAATTGACATTCATGTTTTTTTTTTTACAAATTCTAGAATTATGGTAGAAAGCATAATTGATTTCAATTATATGTGGCTTAACCGCTAATCACATATTTCAAGTTTGTACGGCACTGAGGCCTAAATATTCCAGTATCAAAACATCAAAACATCATAAGGTTACATAAACATTCTCGATCCTAGAACTTTCTAGTTGTCTTCTGAATTCATGCTCACGTCTTCTTCTGGATCCTCCTCCGGATCTTCCTCCGGTTCCTCTTCTGGGTCCTCCTCCTCAAATTCACGGAATTGAGGATCAGTGATTGGGAATGTTCGTGACGTGGTTCCGTCTTCAGTGGTGGAGTTAGGAAAAAGGTCGATCACGGCTCCTAACTTGGATTTCACCATGGCTTGGAATTTTTCATGTTCGTGCTGTTCAGACAAGATTTGGTTCTCCAGCATTTGCATCTTGTGGGCTTGCAGAAACTTCTGGCTGCGGAGCTTAGCGATTGTTCGGATGTCTACTAACGATTGGGTTTCCAGGTGATGCGCTCTCTCTTCCAGTTCTTCATATTCTTGTCTCCTCTTCTCCAATTCATAGCAATCCATACAAAATCAATCCTTGACATATTCCACATTTCGTATTCTCAAATGACATCCGAAAATACTTATCATATCATATTCAATCCGGAATTCAACCTCCTAAAGTTAAACGAATCACCATAAACATGAAGAATCTTAAATAACATCCTAAAACACTTATCATAATCCCATTAGGTCTCATAAAAATCACCACATGATTATCCAACATGTTCTCTCATAAGTAATCGTCCTTAAAAACGAACTACTATCAAAGGGATATGAAAATTACCTGGATTAGACGAACCAAGAAGAAGAACACTTGAACTTCATTCCAAGAATCATGAATAACTTGAAGAACAAGGCTTTAATCCATGCTCTCTATCTTAATCTTGATAAAGATCATCATCTCGGAGTGTTTCTGGACCTCAAGTACCTCCCAAAGCTCTCTCTATCGAGTGAAAGGAAAGAAATGGACGAAATGCTTCATAATACCTGTCTGTCCCCTTATATAGAATACATTACTAGCGTGCGCTAACATCTCATGTTCAGCGTGCGCAATAGCCTTAGTGTGCACTAACTGACTTTTGTTAGCGTGGGCTATCGCAGTCCAGAGGCTACTGTCTGGATTCGTACATGTGCTTACGTACGTAATGCCCATGCATTAGCGTTCATAACTTACACTGTCTAGCATACACAAGTCCTTGCATTTAGCGTGCGCTAATATCAGTTGACTTGTTACAATCTACACCTACCACGAAGATGTTCGTGACCCACATGCCGAAAGCATCTGACAAGGATAAGATTCCCTTTGACCGATCTACAATTAGCGTACGTTAATCCTCATGCTTGAGCGCGCGCTAATCCTTCAGGACAAACAACTGTTGACCCTATCGAAACATGCGCCGAAAGCAGTCGGGTCCACACGCAGATTCCCTCTGGTCTGATCTTCACTAGCATGCGCTACATTTTGCCTCTAGCGTGCACTAACCATGAATGATAGTGTGCGCTATACTTGAACATTAACGCGCGCTAATCAGGCTATACTTAGCCATTTCCAACTCGTCTCATCCGTATCGACATACTGGATACGTACACTCACATACTAAATACATATACTCAATCCAATAATATTCTCTAATGATAGACCCGATGTCAAAATTAAAATAACCGGATACATGATATCCTCAACGTAATTGTCGAACAACTACGACAATTATACCAATACAGCTGTCTCAGTTCTCAATTTATTTTATCCATACTGTATAGACACCAAGATATGTAGTATATCTCAGATAAAATAACACGAAAAATTTATACTGAAAATCCGGATATTACATACTACCCCCCTTAAAATAAGTTTCGTCCTCAAAACTTGCAATTCTATCGCAAACAACAGATCAACCCAAAATTTCCAACTCATCAAAAAAGCAATCAATCATCGCCACAAACGAGTAACCAAAATAGTATACTTGCAGGTACGTGAAGCCGATGATCTCCCGTGATACTAGCACACGACTCCCATAAGTCTCAACACAATACCAACAGACTCCAATATCGCAAATAACAATTGGAAAATATCTCAAAAATTTTGGAACCTCCAAAAATCGATTTGACTCAAAAGTCAGGAAAAATCATTTTCAAGAATCACGCTACTACCATACCGGTAGAGCCACATAACACACATGCCCGGGTTTCAAAAAACCCAAACCTCCGATACCATCTTCTGTAACGCCCCCAAAACCATCTGGGATATTACAGCACCGTGGGTCCCGCGCCGGAACCCACCAGGCTAAAAACCATCTCAAAAACGTTTAAAAATGCCAAAAGGCCGATGACGATAATATTTTAGATACTCGAATATTTTCTAAAGCATAGTGCTCAAATACCGTCATAAAATACCATTTGAAAATACATGGCGAAATGCCAAATCTCGACAATTCAAAGTGTACGTTAAGCCACCCCTTAAAGGTACCGATAAAATAGTTAGGAAAAAGGGTTTAACGAAAAAACCCAAGTTCGCAAAATGCCAAAAGGCCATTTTAAAATACACACGAGTTGGTAAAGATACCGAAAAGCCATTTTAAAATACACACGCAGCGGAATAAAACAACCAGAGGAGAATACTCAATACTCAAATAAATACCACAACCAGTATCACCCGGGAAGCTCACCCCTTCACGACCGCTACTAGATCGATCTCTGAGTACCAATTGATAGCAATCCATACTAAATCAATCCTTGACATATTCCACATTTCGTATTCTCAAATGACGAAATGAATTCAACAACAATCATCTCTACTGTATTCCAAAAATACTTATAATCCTCAAAACATCATCATAACTCATAAGTGCGGAAATAATCCAATCTGTGCCAAATCCTATCCGTCGGATTACACAATCAAATCTCAACATGTATAAACCAATAATACACAACTTATCTGTAGATCAACTACCACATGATAATGATAACAAATCCCGAACATCGACGTACAGTCTGAATGCTCATACGATCAATAACAATGATCAACCAATACTTCACTGAGAATATCATCGACATGATAACTCCAATATGACCAACAAAGGATCATAGATAACCGAGAGTACCCTCAACATGGTAAACTCCCAACACGATCAACAAAGGATCAACAATAACCGAGAATACCCTCAACGTGGTAAACTCCAAACACGATCAACAAAGGATCAACTATAACCGAGAATACCCTCAACAAGGTAGACTCCGAATGATCAACAAAGGACCAATAATAACTGAGAATACCCTCAACAAGGTAGACTCCAAATGATCAACAATAATGGATCTCAAAGAAATAACTCTGACTGTCGAACATACCCCTCGGGCGTATGAACAACCAGTCACAAACCGTCGAACATATCCAATCATACATGGACTATGAACGACCCAACAATATGGCTCAAAAGATGGACGTCACAGTACGCCCGATCCGGAAGTGTGTCCGTGCACATGTACACCCCGTATACGGAATCTAGGATATACGTGGGACATGTACCTAATTAGCCTCACGAACTACGTCTCGTGTGCACGGTTCAATGCGGAAACATCCACGCATAACCATCACGTGTCCGGCTAAAAATCCTACACAATAACCAATCGGCACGCAAATATGACTCCAGATATGTCACGATGCAACATGACAACGAAACTCAAAGAATCACATATCCAATAAGGATCAAAAGACTCATCGAAGTGAACAAGACAAACTGACAAAGAAAAGTTGACAAGACTAATCAATATCCAAAACAACAATCCTGGGATCATTATCCCTGAGAAATGATCAACACGATCAACGATCTCAATACAGTCAGCCCTGGGATCATCATCCCTCAACGAAATAATTAATACGAATCCCAATATACGGAACATCTTCGTACAACATATATAATAATTCACCAGAATAATTATCCTCATAGCTGAACAATACTTACATTACCTCAAAGCTGAAGACAATATCCTTTCCACAAACCAACATCCCTGAACGAATACATAGTTATACGAATAATCTCGAATAAGGTACCATCCATTCAATACCAATAAACCTTTAACCTGATACTTATGTCATCACGATAACTATCCTCAATACCTGATATTCTATATCCTTGACCAAAGATAACTCACGTCTTCCTTGAACACAATTAAATCATATACCTTATGATTTAATACAAACCAGAGCACGATATACAAACCATTATCCCGACAACTTACATTTCTAACAACATTGCTATACGAATTATAAATGAAATGAAAACGAAACCATTCATCAAATATTATAAACTGAACAAGTATAAACTTGCCTCGATACCGATACCACGAAGCTGTTACCGAACCCATTGCCTTTGTCTACGAGCTCCTCAGCCCCGATCAAAAGCAAACTACGAACTCCTCAGCCTTAACCGCAACACAACAGTCGTAATCCACGATCAATTATCGTAACCTAATGCCATAATCAAATGACAACACATCCGATAATAATCAACAACCAACATAACCAACCAATCGAACTCAACGGTTCAACAAAAACCTCGAATAAACGCAGTCTGAACAAACCAAATCAAACCATCACGAATTCATAATCACAACACAAAAATACTGCACTGTCTGCCTACTTAGCATACGTTAAACGCATAACGTAGCGTGCGCTAAGTTGCTCCCGTTAGCGTGCGCTAGCCAATAAGCTTAGCGTGCGCTAATGCTGTACAGTGGCATGCATTCCAAGCATCGACTAACACCTTACGATTACGAATCCGAATGAAAAGAAAATCATACTCCAAGATTAACAATAACTTTTTCCAAATTCAATCTCATCATCATGATCCACATCTTATCAAGAACATCCGAAACTAAAATCAACATAATGTTGGTTTTAATCATCTTATCCATATTTATAATCAAAACCATTATATATCCTTATATCATCTTAACACCAAAATCCGAAATGAAGGGAGACATAAACCTCCATATCTCTTGAAGATAAACAACACCATAACTATCACAAGGATCATATCAATGTCCATATATCAATAACAACATCAACAATCAAACCAACTCGATAACAAGGATCATATCATACTCAATCCGGAATTCAACCTCCTAAAGTTAAACGAATCACCATAAACATGATGAATCTTAAATAACTTCCGAAAACACTTATCATAATCCCATTAGGTCTCATAAAAATCACCACATGATTATCCAACATGTTCTCTCATAAGTAATCATCCTTAAAAATGAACTACTATCAAAGGGATACGAAAATTACCTAGATTAGACGAACCAAGAAGAAGAACACTTGAACTTCATTCCAAGAATCATGAATAACTTGAAGAACAAGGCTTTAATCCATGCTCTCTATCTTAATCTTGATAAAGATCATCATCTCGGAGTGTTTCTGGACCTCAAGTACCTCCCAAAGCTCTCTCTATCGAGTGGAAGGAAAGAAATGGACGAAATGCTTCATAATACCCGTCTGTCCCCTTATATAGAATACATTACTAGCGTGCACTAACATCTCATGTTCAGCGTGCGCAACAGCCTTAGCGTGCACTAACTGACTTTTGTTAGCGTTGGCTATCGCAGTCCAGAGGCTACTGTCTGGCTTCATACATGTACTTACGTACGTAATGCCTATGTATTAGCGTACGTAACTTACACTATCTAGCATACGCAAGTCCTTGCATTTAGCGTGCGCTAATATCAGTTGACTTGCTACAATCTACACCTACCATGAAGATGTTCGTGACCCACATGCCGAAAGCATCTGACAAGGATAAGATTCCCTTTGATCGATCTACAATTAGCGTGCGTTAATCCTCATGATTCAGCGTGCGCTAATCCTTCAGGACAAACAACCGTTGACCCTATCGGAACATGCGCTGAAAGCAGCCGGGTCCACACGCAGATTCCCTCTGGTCTAATCTGCACTAGCATGCGCTACATTCTGCCTCTAGCGTGCACTAACCATGAACGATAGCGTGCGCGATACTTGAACATTAGCGCGCGCTAATCAGGCTATACTTATCTATTTCCAACTCTTCTCGTCCGTATCGACATACTTGATACGTACACTCACATACTGAATACATATACTCAATCCAATAATATTCTCATATGATAGACCCGATGTCAAAATTAAAATAACCGGATACACGATATCCTCAATGTAATTGTCAAACAACTACGACAATTATACCAATACAGTTGTCTCAGTTCTCAATTTATTTTATCCATACTGTATAAACACCAAGCTATGTAGTATATCTCAGATAAAATAATGCGAAAAATTTATATTGAAAATCCGGATATTACATACTACCCCCCTTAAAATAAGTTTCGTCCTCGAAACTTGCAATTCTATCGCAAACAACAGATCAACCTAAAATTTCCAACTCATCACAAAAGCAATCAATCATCGCCACAAACGAGTAACCAAAATAGTATACTTACAGGTATGTGAAGCCGATGATCTCCCGTGATACTAGCACACGACTCCCATAAGTCTCAACAAAATACCAACACACACCAATATCGCAAATAACAATTGGAAAATATCTCAAAAAATTTGGAACCTCCAAAAATCGATTTGACTCAAAAGTCAGGAAAAATCATTTTCAAGAATCACGCTACTACTATACCGGTAGAGCCACATAACACACATGCCCGGGTTTCAAAAAACCCAAAGCTCCGATACCATCTTCTGTAACACCCCCAAAACCATCTGGGATATTACACCGTGGGTCCCGCGCCGGAACCCACCAGGCTAAAAACCATCTCAAAAACGTTTAAAAATGCCAAAATGCCGATGACGATAATATTTTAGATACTCGAATATTTTCAAAAGCATAGTGCTCAAATACCGTCATAAAATACCATTTGAAAATACAAGGCGAAATGTCAAATCTCGACAGTTCAAAGTGTACGTTAAGCCACCCCTTAAAGGTACCGATAAAATAGTTAGGAAAAAGGGCTTGACGAAAAAACCCAAGTTCGCAAAATGCCAAAAGGCCATTTTAAAATACACACGAGTTGGTAAAGATACCTAAAATCCATTTTAAAATACACACGCAGCGGAATAAAACAACCAGAATATAATACTCAATACTCAAATAAATGCCACAACCAGTATCACCCGGGAAGCTCACCCCTTCACGACCGCTACTAGCTCGATCTCTGAGTACCAATTCATAGCAATCCATACTAAATCAATCCTTGACATATTCCACATTTCGTATTCTCAAATGACGAAATGAATTCAACAACAATCATCTCTACTGTATTCCAAAAATACCGATAATCCTCAAAACATCATCATAACTCATAAATGCGGAAATAATCCAATCTGTGCCAAATCCTATCCGTCGGATTACACAATCAAATCTCAACATGTATAAACCAATAATACACAACTTATCTGTAGATCAACTACCACATGATAATGATAACAAATCCCGAACATCAACGTAAAGTCCGAATGCTCATACGATCAATAACAATGATCAACCAATACTTCACCGAGAATATCATCGAAATGATAACTCCAATATGACCAACAAAGGATCATAGATAACCGAGAGTACCCTCAACATGGTAAACTCCCAACACGATCAACAAAGGATCAACAATAACCGAGAATACCCTCAACGTGGTAAACTCCAAACACGATCAACAAAGGATCAACTATAACCGAGAATACCCTCAACAAGGTAGACTCCAAATGATCAATAAAGGACCAACAATAACCGAGAATACCCTCAACAAGGTAGACTCCAAATGATCAACAATAATGGATCTCAAAGAAATAACTCTGACTCTCGAACATACCCCTCGGGCGTATGAACAACCAGTCACAAACCGTCGAACATATCCAATCATACATGGACTATGAACGACCCAACAATATGGCTCAAAAGATGGACGTCACAGTACGCCCGATCCGGAACTATGTCCGTGCACATGTCCACCCCATATACGGGATCCAGGATATACGTGGGACATGTACCTAATTAGCCTCACGAACTACATCTCGTGTGCACGGTTCAATGCGGAAACATCCACGCATAACCATCATGTGCCTGGCTAAAAATCCTACACAATAACCAATCGACACGCAAATATGACTCCAGATATGTCACGATGCAACATGACAACGAAACTCAAAGAATCACATATCCAATAACGGTCAAAAGACTCACCGAAGTGAACAAGACAAACTAACAAAGAAAAGTCGACATGACTAATCAATATCCAAAACAACAATCCTGGGATCATCATCCCCGACAAATGATCAACATGATCAACGATCTCAATACAATCAGCCCTGGGATCATCATTCCTCAACGAAATAATCAATACGAATCCCAATATACGAAACATCATCGTACAACATATATAATAATTCACCAGAATAATTATCCTCATAGTTGAACAATACTTATATTACCTCAATGCCGAAGACAATATCCTTTCCACAAACCAACATCCCTGAACGAATACACAGTTATACGAATAATCTCGAATAAGGTACCATACATTCAATACCAAAAAACCTTTATCCCGATACTTATGTCATCACGATAACTATCCTTGATACCTGATATTCTATATCCTTGACCAAAGATGACTCACGTCTTCCTTGAACACAATTAAATCATATACCTTATGATTTAATACAAACCAGAGCACGATATACAAACCATTATCCGGGCAACTTACATTTCTAACAACATTGCTATACGAATTATAAATTAAATGAAAACGAAACCATTCATCAAATATTATAAACTAAACAAGTACAAACTTGCCTCGATACTGATACCACGAAGTTGTTTCCGAACCCATTGCCTTTGTCTACGAGCTCCTCAGCCCCAATCAAAAGCAAACTACTAACTCCTCAGCCTTAACCGCAACACAACGGTCGTAATCCACGATCAATTATCGTAACCTAATGCAATAATCAAATGACAACACATCCGATAATAATCAACAACCGAAATATCAACCAATCGAACTCAACGGTTCAACAAAAACCTCGAATAAATGCAGTTTGAACAAACCAAATCAAACCATCACGAATTCATAATCACAACACAAAAATACTGCACTGTCTGCCTACTTAGCGTACGTTAAACGCATAACGTAGCATGCGCTAAGTTGCTCACGTTAGCCTGCGCTAGCCAGTAAGATTA
Source organism: Orobanche coerulescens (assembly GCA_033398695.1). Taxonomy (NCBI): domain Eukaryota; kingdom Viridiplantae; phylum Streptophyta; class Magnoliopsida; order Lamiales; family Orobanchaceae; genus Orobanche; species Orobanche coerulescens. The sequence continues at coordinate 80,901,135 of CM065815.1, read as the reverse complement.
GCTTGCGCTAATGATGTACAGTGGCATGCATTCCAAGCATCGACTAACACCTTGCGACTACGAATCCGAATGAAAAGGAAATCATACTCCAAGATTAACAATAACTTTTTCCAAATTCAATCTCATCATCATGATCCACATCTTATCAAGAACATACGAAACTAAAATCAACATAATGTTGGTTTTAATCATCTTATCCATATTTATAATCAAAACCATTATATATCCTTATATCATCTTAACACCAAAATCCGAAATGAAGAGAGACATAAATATCCATATCTCTTGAAGATAAACAACACCATAACTATCACAAGGATCATATCAATGTCCACATATCAATAACAACATCAACAATCAAAACCAACTCGATAACAAGGATCATATCATACTCAATCCGGAATTCAACCTCCTAAAGTTAAACGAATCACCATAAACATGAAGAATCTTAAATAACATCCGAAAACTCTTATCATAATCCCATTAGGTCTCATAAAAATCACCACATGATTATCCAACATGTTCTCTCATAAGTAATCATCCTTAAAAACGAACTACTATCAAAGGTATACGAAAATTACCTGGATTAGATGAACCAAGAAGAAGAACACTTGAACTTCATTCCAAGAATCATGAATAACTTGAAGAACAAGGCTTTAATCTATGTTCTCTATCTTAATCTTGATAAAGATCATCATCTCATAGTGTTTCTGGACCTCAAGTACCTCCCAAAGCTCTCTCTATCGAGTGAAAGGAAAGAAATGGACGAAATGCTTCATAATACCCGTCTGTCCCCTTATATAGAATACATTACTAGCGTGCGCTAACATCTCATGTTTAGCGTGCGCAATAGCCTTAGCGTGCGCTAACTAACTTTTGTTAGCGTGCACTATCGCAGTCCAGAGGCTACTGTCTGGATTCGTACATGTGCTTACGTACGTAATGCCCATGCATTAGCGTACGTAACTTACACTGTCTAGCGTACGCAAGTCCTTGCATTTAGCGTGCGCTAATATCAGTTGACTTGCTACAGTCTACACCTACCACGAAGATGCTCGTGACCCACATGCCGAAAGCATCTGACAAGGATAAGATTCCCTTTGACCGATCTACAATTAGCATGCGTTAATCCTCATGCTTTAGCGTGCGCTAATCCTTCAGGACAAACAACCGTTGACCCTATCGGAACATGCGCCGAAAGCAGTCGGGTCCACACGTAGATTCCCTCTGGTCTGATCTGCACTAGCATGCGCTACATTCTGCCTCTAGCGTGCGCTAACCATGAACGATAGTGTGCGCTATACTAGAATATTAGCACGCGCTAATCAGGCTATACTAGCCATTTCCAACTCTTCTAGTCCGTCTCGACATACTAGATACGTACACTCAAATATTGAATACATATACTCAATCCAATAATATTCTCATATGATAGACCCGATGTCAAAATTAAAATAACCGGATACACGATATCCTCAATGTAATTGTCGAACAACTACGACAATTATACCAATACAGCTGTCTCAGTTCTCAAATTATTTTATCCATACTGTATAGACACCAAGCTATGCAGTATATCTCAGATAAAATAACGCAAAAAATTTATACTGAAAATCCAGATATTACATACTGCCCTCCTTAAAATAAGTTTCATCCTCGAAACTTGCAATTCTATCGCAAACAACAGATCAACCCAAAATTTCCATCTCATCACAAAAGCAATCAATCATCGCCACAAACGAGTAACCAAAATAGTATACTTACAGGTACGTGAAGCCGATGATCTCACGTGATACTAGCACACGACTCCCATAAGTCTCAACACAATACCAACACACACCAATATCGCAAATAACAATAGAAAAATATCTCAAAAATTTTGGAACCTCCAAAAATCGATTTGACTCAAAATTCAGGAAAAATCATTTTCAAAAATCACGCTACTACTGTACCGGTAGAGCCACATAACACACATGCCCGGGTTTCAAAAAACCCAAAGCTCCGACACCATCTTCTGTAACACCCCCAAAACCATCTGGGATATTACAGTGCCGTGGGTCCCGCGCCGGAACCCACCAGGCTAAAAACCATCTCAGAAATGTTTAAAAATGCCAAAAGGCCGATGACGATAATATTTTAGATACTCAAATATTTTCAAAAGTATAGTGCTCAAATATCGTCATAAAACACCATTTGAAAATACAAGGCGAAATGCCAAATCTCGACAATTCAAAGTGTACGTTAAGCCACTCCTTAAACATACCGATAAAATAGTTAGAAAAAAAGGTTTAACGAAATAACCCAAGTTCGCAAAATGCCAAAAGGCCAATTTAAAGTACACACGAGTTGGTAAAGATACCGAAAAGCCATTTTAAAATACACACGCAGCGGAATAAAACAACCAGAAGAGAATACTCAATACTCAAATAAATGCCACAACCAGTATCACCCGGGAAGCTCACCCCTTCACGACCGCTACTAGCTCGATCTCTGAGTACCAATTCATAGCAATCCATACTAAATCAATCCTTGACATATTCCACATTTCGTATTCTCAAATCAGGAAATGAATTCAACAACAATCATCTCTACTGTATTCCAAAAATACCGATAATCCTCAAAACATCATCATAACTCATAAGTGCGGAAATAATCCAATCTGTGCCAAATCCTATCCGTCGGGTTACACAATCAAATCTCAACATGTATAAACCAATAATACACAACTTATATGTAGATCAACTACCACATGATAATGATAACAAATCCCGAACATCGACGTACAGTCCGAATGCTCATACGATCAATAACAATGATCAACCAATACATCACTGAGAATATCATCGACATGATAACTCCAATATGACCAACAAAGGATCATATATAACCGAGAGTACCCTCAACATGGTAAACTCCCAACACGATCAACAAAGGATCAACAATAACCGAGAATACCCTCAACGTGGTAAACTCCAAACACGATCAACTATAACTTAGAATACTCTCAACAAGGTAGACTCAAAATGATCAATAAAGGACCAACAATAACCGAGAATACCCTCAACAAGGTAGACTCCAAATGATCAACAATAATGGATCTCAAAGAAATAACTCTAACTGTCGAACATACCCCTCGGGCGTATGAACAACCAGTCACAAACCGTCGAACATATCCAATCATACATGGACTATGAATGACCCAACAATATGGCTCAAAAGATGGACGTCACAGTACGCCCGATCCGGAAGTGTGTCCGTGCACATGTCCACCCCATAAACGGAATCCAGGATATACATGGGACATGTACCTAATTAGCCTCACGAACTACGTCTCGTGTGCACGGTTCAATACGGAAACATCCACGCATAACCATCATGTGCCCGGCTAAAAAACCTACACAATAACCAATCGACACGCAGATATGACTCCAGATATGTCACGATGCAACACGACAACGAAACTCAAAGAATCACATATCCAATAAGGATCAAAAGACTCACCGAAGTGAACAAGACAGACTGATAAAGAAAAGTCGACACGACTAATCAATATCCAAAACAACAATCCTGGGATCATCATCCCCGAAAAATGATCAACACGATCAACGATCTCAATACAATCAGCCCTAAGATCATCATCCCTCAATGAAATAATCAATACGAATCCCAATATACGAAATATCATCGTACAACATATATAATAATTCGCCAGAATAATTATCCTCATAGTTGAACAATACTTACATTACCTCAATGCCGAAGACAATATCCTTTCCACAAACCAACATCCCTGAACGAATACACAATTATACGAATAATCTCGAATAAGGTACCATCCATTCAATACCAAAAAACCTTTATCCCAATACTTATGTCATCACGATAACTATCCTCGATACCTGATATTCTATATCCTTGACCAAAGATAACTCACGTCTTCCTTGAACACAATTAAATCATGTACCTTATGATTTAATACAAACCAGAGCACAATATACAAACCATTATCCCGACAACTTACATTTCTAACAACATTGCTATACGAATTATAAATGAAATGAAAACGAAACCATTCATCAAATATTATAAACTGAACAAGTACAAACTTGCCTCGATACCGATACCACGAAGCTATTACCGAACCCATTGCCTTTGTCTACGAGCTCCTCATCCCCGATCAAAAGCAAACTACGAACTCCTCAGCCTTAACCGCAACACAACAGTCGTAATCCACGATCAATTATCGTAACCTAATGCCATAATCAAATGACAACACATCTGATAATAATCAACAACCAACATAACTGACTTTTGTTAGCGTTGGCTATCGCAGTCCAGAGGCTACTGTCTGGCTTCGTACATGTGCTTACGTACGTAATGCCCATGTATTAGCGTACGTAACTTACACTATCTAGCATACGCAAGTCCTTGCATTTAGTGTGCGCTAATATCAAATGACTTGCTACAATCTACACCAACCACGAAGATGTTCGTGACCCAGATGCCGAAAACATATGACAAGGATAAGATTCCCTTTGACCGATCTACAATTAGCGTGCGTTAATCCTCATGATTTAGCGTGCGCTAATCCTTCAGGACAAACAACCTATCGGAACATGCGCCGAAAGCAGCCGGGTCCACACGCAGATTCCCTCTGGTCTGATCTGCACTAGCATGCGCTACATTCTGCCTCTAGCGTGCGCTAACCATGAACGATAGCGTGCGCTATACTTGAACATTAGCGCGCGCTAATCAGGCTATACTTATCTATTTCCAACTCTTCTCGTACGTATCGACATACTGGATACGTAAAACTCACATACTGAATACATATACTCAATCCAATAATATTCTCATATGATAGACCCGATGTCAAAATTAAAATAACCGGATACACGATATCCTCAATGTAATTGTCGAACAACTACGACAATTATACCAATACAGCTGTCTCAGTTCTCAATTTATTTTATCCATACTGTATAAACACCAAGCTATGTAGTATATCTTAGATAAAATAATGCGAAAAATTTATACTGAAAATCCGGATATTACATACTACCCCCCTTAAAATAAGTTTCGTCCTCGAAACTTGCAATTCTATCGCAAACAACAGATCAACCCAAAATTTCCAACTCATCACAAAAGCAATCAATCATCGCCACAGACGAGTAACCAAAATAGTATACTTACAGGTACGTGAAGCTGATGATCTCCCGTGATACTAGCACACGACTCCCATAAGTCTCAACACAATACCAACACACACCAATATCGCAAATAACAATTGGAAAATATCTCAAAAATTTTGGAACCTCTAAAAATCGATTTGACTCAAAAGTCAGGAAAAATCATTTTCAAGAATAACGCTACTACCATACCGGTAGAGCCACATAACACACATGCCCGGGTTTCAAAAAACTCAAAGCTCCGATACCATTTTCTGTAACACCCCCAAAACCATCTGGGATATTACAGCACCGTGGGTCCCGCGCCGGAACCCACCAGGCTAAAAACCATCTCAAAAACGTTTAAAAATGCCAAAACACCGATGACGATAATATTTTAGATACTCGAATATTTTCAAAATCATAGTGCTCAAATACCGTCATAAAATACCATTTTAAAATACAAGGCGAAATGCCAAATCTCGACAGTTCAAAGTGTACGTTAAGCCACCCCTTAAAGGTACCGATAAAATAGTTAGGAAAAAGGGTTTGACGAAAAAACCCAAGTTCGCAAAATGCCAAAAGGCCATTTTAAAATACACACGAGTTGGTAAAGATACTGAAAAGCCATTTTAAAATACACACGCAGCGGAATAAAACAACCAGAAGAGAATACTCAATACTCAAATAAATGCCACAACCAGTATCACCCGGGAAGCTCACCCCTTCACGACCGCTACTAGCTTGATCTCTGAGTACCAATTCATAGCAATCCATACTAAATCAATCCTTGACATATTCCACATTTCGTATTCTCAAATGACGAAATGAATTCAACAACAATCATCTCTACTGTATTCCAAAAATACCGATAATCCTCAAATCATCATCATAACTCATAAGTGCGGAAATAATCCAATCTGTGCCAAATCCTATCCATCAAATTACACAATCAAATCTCAACATGTATAAACCAATAATACACAACTTATCTGTAGATCAACTACCACATGATAATGATAACAAATCCCGAACATCGACGTACAGTCTGAATGCTCATACGATCAATAAGAATTATCAACCAATACTTCACTGAGAATATCATCGGCATGATAACTCCAATATGACCAACAAAGGATCATAGATAACCGAGAGTACCCTCAACATGGTAAACTCCCAACACGATCAACAAAGGATCAACAATAACCGAGAATACCCTCAACGTGGTAAACTCCAAACACGATCAACAAAGGATCAACTATAACCGAGAATACCCTCAACAAGGTAGACTCCAAATGATCAACAAAGGACCAACTATAACTGAGAATACCCTCAACAAGGTAGACTCCAAATGATCAACAATAATAGATCTCAAAGAAATAACTCTGACTGTCGAACATACCCCTCGGGCGTATGAACAACCAGTCACAAACCGTCGAACATATCCAATCATACATGGACTATGAACGACCCAACAATATGGCTCAAAGGATGGACGTCACAGTACGCCCGATCCGGAAATGTGTCCGTGCACATGTCCACCCCGTATACGGAATCCAGGATATACGTGGGACATGTACCTAATTAGCCTCACGAACTACGTCTTGTGTGCACGGTTCAATGCGGAAACATCCACGCATAACCATCACGTGCCCGGCTAAAAATCCTCCACAATAACCAATCGGCACGCAGATATGACTCCAGATATGTCACGATGCAACATGACAACGAAACTCAAAGAATCACATATCCAATAAGGATCAAAAGACTCATCGAAGTGAACAAGACAAACTGACAAAGAAAAGTCGACACGACTAATCAATATCCAAAACAACAATCCTGGGATCATTATACCTGAAAAATGATCAACACGATCAACGATCTCAATACAATCAGCCCTGGGATCATCATCCCTCAACGAAATAATCAATACGAATCCCAATATACGGAACATCATCGTACAACATATATAATAATTCACCAGAATAATTGTTCTCATAGCTGAACAATACTTACATTACCTCAAAGCTGAAGACAATATCCTTTCCACAAACCAACATCCCTGAACGAATACATAGTTATACGAATAATCTCGAATAAGGTACAATCCATTCAATACCAATAAACCTTTATCCCGATACTTATGGCATCACGATAATTATCGTCGATACCTGATATTCTATATCCTTGACCAAAGATAACTCACGTCTTCCTTGAACACAATTAAATCATATACCTTATGATTTAATACAAACCAGAGCACGATATACAAACCATTATCCCGACAACTTACATTTCTAACAACATTGCTATACGAATTATAAATGAAATGAAAACGAAACCATTCATCAAATATTATAAACTGAACAAGTACAAACTTGCCTCGATAACGATACCACGAAGCTGTTACCGAACCCATTGCCTTTGTCTATGAGCTCCTCAGCCCCGATCAAAAAACCAAACTACGAACTTCTCAGCCTTAACCGCAACACAACAGTCGTAATCCACGATCAATTATCCTAACCTAATGCCATAATCAAATGACAACACATCCGATAATAATCAACAACCAACATAACCAACCAATCGAACTCAACGGTTCAACAAAAACCTCGAATAAACGCAGTCTGAACAAACCAAATCAAACCATCACGAATTCATAATCACAACACAAAAATACTGCACTGTCTGCCTACTTAGCATACGTTAAACGCATAACGTAGCGTGCGCTAAGTTGCTCCCGTTAGCGTGCGCTAGCCAATAAGCTTAGCGTGCGCTAATGCTGTACAGTGGCATGCATTCCAAGCATCGACTAACACCTTGCGATTACGAATCTGAATGAAAAGGAAATCATACTCCAAGATTAACAATAACTTTTTCCAAATTCAATCTCATCATCATGATCCACATCTTATCAAGAACATACGAAACTAAAATCAACATAATGTTGGTTTTAATCATCTTATCCATATTTATAATCAAAACCATTATATATCCTTATATCATCTTAACACCAAATCCGAAATGAAGGGAGACATAAATCTCCATATCTCTTGAAGATAAACAACACCATAACTATCACAAGGATCATATCAATGTCCATATATCATTAACAACATCAACAATCAAACCAACTCGATAACAAGGATCATATCATACTCAATCCGGAATTCAACCTCATAAAGTTAAACGAATCACCATAAACATGAAAAATCTTAAATAACATCCGAAAACACTTATCATAATCCCATTAGGTCTCATAAAAATCACCACATGATTATCCAACATGTTCTCTCATAAGTAATCGTCCTTAAAAACGAACTACTATCAAAGGGAAACGAAAATTACCTGGATTAGACGAACCAAGAAGAAGAACACTTGAACTTCATTCCAAGAATCATGAATAACTTGAAGAACAAGGCTTTAATCCATGCTCTCTATCTTAATCTTGATAATGATCATCATCTCGGAGTGTTTCTGGACCTCAAGTACCTGCCAAAGCTCTCTCTATCGAGTGAAAGGAAAGAAATGGACGAAATGCTTCATAATACCCGTCTGTCCCCTTATATAGAATACATTACTAGCGTGCGCTAACATCTCATGTTCAGCGTGCGCAACAGCCTTAGCGTGCACTAACTGACTTTTGTTAGCGTTGGCTATCGCAGTCCAGAGGCTACTGTCTGGCTTCGTACATGTGCTTACGTACGTAATGCCCATGTATTAGCGTATGTAACTTACACTATCTAGCATATGCAAGTCCTTGCATTTAGCATGCGCTAATATCAGTTGACTTGCTACAATCTACACCTACCACGAAGATGTTCGTGACCCACATGCCGAAAGCATTTGACAAGGATAAGATTCCCTTTGACCGATCTACAATTAGCATGCGTTAATCCTCGTGATTTAGCGTGCGCTAATCCTTCAGGACAAACAACCGTTGACCCTATCGGAACATGCGCCGAAAGCAGCCGGGTCCACACGCAGATTCCCTCTGGTCTGATGTGCACTAGCATGCGCTACATTCTGCCTCTAGCGTGCGCTAACCATGAACGATAGCGTGCGCTATACTCGAACATTAACGCGCGCTAATCAGGCTATACTTAGCTATTTCCAACTCTTCTCATCCGTATCGACATACTGGATACATACACTCACATACTGAATACATATACTCAATCCAATAATATTCTCATATGATAGACCCGATGTCGAAATTAAAATAACCAGATACACGATATCCTCAATGTAATTGTCGAACAACTACGACAATTATACCAATACAGCTGTCTCAGTTCTCAATTTATTTTATCCATACTGTATAAACACCAAGCTATGTAGTATATCTCAGATAAAATAATGCGAAAAATTTATACTGAAAATCCGGATATTACATACTACCCCCCTTAAAATAAGTTTCGTCCTAGAAACTTGCAATTCTATCGCAAACAACAGATCAACCCAAAATTTCCAACTCATCACAAAAGCAATCAATCATCGCCACAAACAAGTAACCAAAATAGTATACTTACAGGTACGTGAAGCCGATGATCTCCCGTGATACTAGCACACGACTCCCATAAGTCTCAACACAATACCAACACACACCAATATCGCAAATAACAATTGGAAAATATCTCAAAAATTTTGGAACCTCCAAAAATCGATTTGACTCAAAAGTCAGGAAAAATCATTTTCAAGAATCACGCTACTACCATACCGGTAGAGCCACATAACACATGCCCGGGTTTCAAAAAACCCAAAGCTCCGATACCATCTTCTGTAACACCCCCAAAACCATCTGGGATATTACAGCACCGTGGGTCCCGCGCCGGAACCCACCAGGCTAAAAACCATCTCAAAAACGTTTAAAAATGCCAAAAGTCCGATGACGATAATATTTTAGATACTCGAATATTTTCAAAAGCATAGTGCTCAAATAGCGTCATAAAATACCATTTGAAAATACAAGGCGAAATGCCAAATCTCGACAGTTCAAAGTGTACGTTAAGCTACCCCTTAAAGGTACCGATAAAATAGTTAGGAAAAAGGGTTAGACGAAAAAACCCAAGTTCGCAAAATGCCAAAAGGCCATTTTAAAATACACACGAGTTGGTAAAGATACCGAAAAGCCATTTTAAAATACACACGCAGCGGAATAAAACAACCAGAAGAGAATACTCAATACTCAAATAAATGCCACAACCAGTATCACCCGGGAAGCTCACCCCTTCACGACCGCTACTAGCTCGATCTATGAGTACCAATTCATAGGAATCCATACTAAATAAATCCTTGACATATTCCACATTTCGTATTCTCAAATGAGGAAATGAATTCAACAACAATCATCTCTACTGTATTCCAAAAATACCGATAATCCTCAAAACATCATCATAACTCATAAGTGCGGAAATAATCCAATCTGTGCCAAATCCTATCCGTCGGATTACACAATCAAATCTCAACATGTATAAACCAATAACACACAACTTATCTGTAGATCAACTACCACATGATAATGATAACAAATCCCGAACATCAACGTACAGTCCGAATGCTCATACGATCAATAACAATGATCAACCAATACTTCACTGAGAATATCATCGACATGATAACTCCAATATGACCAACAAAGGATCATAGATAACCGAGAGTACCCTCAACATGGTAAACTCCCAACACGATCAACAAAGGATCAACAATAACCGAGAATACCCTCAACGTGGTAAACTCCAAACACAATCAACAAAGGATCAACTATAACCGAGAATACCCTCAACAAGGTAGACTCCAAATGATCAATAAAGGACCAACAATAACCGAGAATACCCTCAACAAGGTAGACTCCAAATGATCAACAATAATGGATCTCAAAGAAATAACTCTGACTGTCGAACATACCCCTCGGGCGTATGAACAACCAGTCACAAACCGTCGAACATATCCAATCATACATGGACTATGAATGACCCAACAATATGGCTCATTAGAAGGACGGCACAGTACGCCCGATCTGGAAGTGTGTCCGTGGACATGTCCACCCCATATACGGAATCCAGGATATACATGGGACATGTACCTAATTAGCCTCACGAACTACGTCTCGTGTGCACGGTTCAATGCGGAAACATCCACGCATAACCATCATGTGCCCGGCTAAAAATCCTACACAATAACCAATCGACACGCAGATATGACTCCAGATATGTCACGATGCAACATGACAACGAAACTCAAAGAATCACATATCCAATAACGGTCAAAAGACTCACCGAAGTGAACAAGACAAACTAACAAAGAAAAGTCGACATGACTAATCAATATCCAAAACAACAATCCTGGGATCATCATCCCCGACAAATGATCAACATGATCAATGATCTCAATACAATCAGCCCTGGTGTCATCATTCCTCAACGAAATAATCAATACGAATCCCAATATACGAAACATCATCGTACAACATATATAATAATTCACCAGAATAATTATCCTCATAGTTGAACAATACTTACATTACCTCAATGCCAAAGACAATATCCTTTCCACAAACCAACATCCCTGAACGAATACATAGTTATACGAATAATCTCGAATAAGGTACCATCCATTCAATACCAAAAAACCTTTATCGCGATACTTATGTCATCACGATAACTATCCTCGATACCTGATATTCTATATCCTTGACCAAAGATAACTCATGTCTTCTTGAACACAATTAAATCATATACCTTATGATTTAATACAAACCAGAGCACGATATACAAACCATTATCCCGGCAACTTACATTTCTAACAACATTGCTATACGAATTATAAATTAAATGAAAACAAAACCATTCATCAAATATTATAAACTAAACAAGTACAAACTTGCCTCGATACCGATACCACGAAGCTGTTTCCAAACCCATTGCCTTTGTCTACGAGCTCCTCAGCCCCGATCAAAAGCAAACTACGAACTCCTCAGCCTTAACCGCAACACAACGGTCGTAATCCACAATCAATTATCGTAACCTAATGCAATAATCAAATGACAACACATCCGATAATAATCAACAACCGACATAACCAACCAATCGAACTCAATGGTTCAACAAAAACCTCCAATAAATGCAGTTTGAACAAACCAAATCAAACCATCACGAATTCATAATCACAACACAAAAATACTGCATTGTCTGCCTACTTAGCGTACGTTAAACACATAACGTAGCATGCGCTAAGTTGCTCACGTTAGCGTGCGCTAGCCAGTAAGATTAGCGTGCGCTAATGCTGTACAGTGGCATGCATTCCAAGCATCGACTAACACCTTGCGACTACGAATCCGAATGAAAAGGAAATCATACTCCAAGATTAACAATAACTTTTTCCAAATTCAATCTCATCATCATGATCCACATCTTATCAAGAACATAGGAAACTAAAATCAACATAATGTTGGTTTTAATCATCTTATCCATATTTATAATCAAAACCATTATATATCCTTATATCATCTTAACACCAAAATCCGAAATGAAGAGAGACATAAATATCCATATCTCTTGAAAATAAACAACACCATAACTATCACAAGGATCATATCAATGTCCATATATCAATAACAACATCAACAATCAAACCAACTCGATAACAAGGATCATATCATACTCAATCCGGAATTCAACCTCCTAAAGTTAAACGAATCACCATAAACATGAAGAATCTTAAATAACATTCGAAAACTCTTATCATAATCCCATTAGGTCTCATAAAAATCACCACATGATTATCCAACATGTTCTCTCATAAGTAATCGTCCTTAAAAACAAACTACTATCAAAGGTATACGAAAATTACCTGGATTAGATGAACCAAGAAGAAGAACACTTGAACTTCATTCCAAGAATCATGAATAACTTGAAGAACAAGGCTTTAATCCATGTTCTCTATCTTAATCTTGATAAAGATCATCATCTTATAGTGTTTCTGGACCTCAAGTACCTCCCAAAGCTCTCTCTATCGAGTGAAAGGAAAGAAATGGATGAAATGCTTCATAATACCCGTCTGTCCCCTTATATAGAATACATTACTAGCGTGCGCTAACATCTCATGTTTAGCGTGCGCAATAGCCTTAGCGTGTGCTAACTAACTTTTATTAGCATGCGCTATCGCAGTCCAGAGGCTACTGTCTGGATTCGTACATGTGCTTACGTACGTAATGCCCATGCATTAGCGTACGTAACTTACACTGTCTAGCGTACGCAGGTCCTTGAATTTAGCGTGCGCTAATATCAGTTGACTTGCTACAGTCTACACCTACCACGAAGATGCTCGTGACCCACATGCCGAAAGCATCTGACAAGGATAAGATTCCCTTTGACCGATCTACAATTAGCGTGCGTTAATCCTCATGCTTTAGCGTGCGCTAATCCTTCAGGACAAACAACCGTTGACCCTATCGGAACATGCGCCGAAAGCAGCCGGGTCCACACGTAGATTCCCTCTGGTCTGATATGCACTAGCATGCGCTACATTCTGCCTCTAGCATGCGCCAACCATGAACGATAGTGTGCGCTATACTTGAACATTAGCGCGCGCTAATCAGGCTATACTTAGCCATTTCCAACTCTTCCCGTCCGTATCGACATACTGGATACGTACACTCACATACTGAATACATATACTCAATCCAATAATATTCTCATATGATAGACCCGATGTCAAAATTAAAATAACCGGATACACGATATCCTCAATGTAATTGTCGAACAACTATGACAATTATACCAATACAGCTGTCTCAGTTCTCAATTTATTTTATCCATACTGTATAGACACCAAGTTATGCAGTATATCTCAGAAAATAATGCGAAAAATTTATACTGAAAATCCGGATATTACATACTACCCCCCCTAAAATAAGTTTCGTCCTCGAAACTTGCAATTCTATCGCAAACAACAGATCAACCCAAAATTTCCAACTCATCACAAAAGCAATCAATAATCGCCACAAACGAGTAACCAAAATAGTATACTTACAGGTACGTGAAGCCGATGATCTCCCGTGATACTAGCACACGACTCCCATAAGTCTCAACACAATACCAACACACATCAATATCGCAAATAACAATTGGAAAATATCGATTTGACTCAAAAGTCACGAAAAATCATTTTCAAGAATCACGCTACTACCGTACCGGTAGAGCCACATAACACACATGCCCGGGTTTCAAAAACCCAAAGCTCCGATACCATCTTATGTAACACCCCCAAAACCATTTGGGATATTATAGCACCGTGGGTCCCGCGCCGGAACCCACCAGGCTAAAAACCATCTCAAAAATGTTTAAAAATGCCAAAAGGCCGATGACGATAATATTTTAGATACTCAAATATTTTCAAAAGCATAGTGCTCAAATACCGTCATAAAATACCATTTGAAAATACAAGGCGAAATGCCAAATCTCGACAGTTCAAAGTGCACGTTAAGCCATCTCTTAAAGGTACCGATAAAATAGTTAGGAAAAAGGGTTTAACGAAATAACCCAAGTTCGCAAAATGCCAAAAGGCCATTTTAAAGTACACACGAGTTGGTAAAGATACCGAAAAGCCATTTTAAAATACACACTCAGCGGAATAAAACAACCAGAAGAGAATACTCAATACTCAAATAAATGCCACAACCAATATCACCCGGGAAGCTCATCCCTTCACGACCGCTACTAGCTCGATCTCTGAGTACCAATTCATAGAAATCCATACTAAATCAATCCTTGACATATTCCACATTTCGTATTCTCAAATGACGAAATAAATTCAACAACAATCATCTCTACTGTATTCCAAAAATACCGATAATCCTCAAAACATCATCATAACTCATAAGTGCGGAAATAATCCAATTTGTGCCAAATCCTATCCGTCGGATTACACAATCAAATCTCAACATGTATAAACCAATAATACACAACTTATCTGTAGATCAACTACCACATGATAATGATAACAAATCCCGAACATCGACGTACAGTCCGAATGCTCATACGATCAATAACAATGATCAACCAATACTTCACTGAGAATATCATCGACATGATAACTCCAATATAACCAACAAAGGATCATAGATAACCGAGAGTACCCTCAACATGGTAAACTCCCAACACGATCAACAAAGGATCAACAATAACCGAGAATACCCTCAACGTGGTAAACTCCAAACACGATCAACAAAGGATCAACTATAACCGAGAATACCCTCAACAAGGTCGACTCCAAATGATCAATAAAGGACCAACAATAACCGAGAATACCCTCAACAAGGTAGACTCCAAATGATCAACAATAATGGATCTCAAAGAAATAACTCTGACTGTCGAACATACCCCTCGGGCATATGAACAACCAGTCACAAACCGTCGAACATATCCAATCATACATGGACTATGAACGACCCAACAATATGGCTCAAAAGATGGACGTCACAGTACGCCCGATCCGGCAGTTTGTCCGTGCACATGTCCACCCCATATACGTAATCCAGGATATACGTGGGACATGTACCTAATTAGCCTCACGAACTACGTCTCGTGTGTACGGTTCAATGCGGAATCATCCACGCATAACCATCATGTGCCCGGCTAAAAATCCTACACAATAACCAATCGACACACAGATATGACTCTAGATATGTCATGATGCAACATGACAACGAAACTCAAAGAATCACATATCCAATAAGGATCAAAAGACTCACCGAAGTGAACAAGACAAACTAACAAAGAAAAGTCGACACGACTAATAAATATCCAAAACAACAATCATGGGATCATCATCCCCGACAAATGATCAACACGATCAACGATCTCAATACAATCAGCCCTGGGATCACCATCCCTTAACGAAATAATCAATACGAATCCCAATATACGAAACATCATCGTACAACATATATAATAATTCAGCAGAATAATTATCCTCATAGTTGAACAATACTTACATTACCTCAATGCCAAAGACAATATCCTTTATACAAATAATCTCGAATAAGGTACCATCCATTCAATACCAAAAAACCTTTATCCCGATACTTATGCCATCATGATAACTATCCTCGATACCTGATATTCTATATCCTTGACCAAAGATAACTCACGTCTTCCTTGAACACAATTAAATCATATACCTTATGATTTAATACAAACCAGAGCACGATATACAAACCATTATCCCGACAACTTACATTTCTTACAACATTGCTATACGAATTATAAATTAAATGAAAACGAAACCATTCATCAAATATTATAAACTAAACAAGTACAAACTTGCCTCGATACCGATACCACGAAGCAATTACCGAACCCATTGCCTTTGTCTACGAGCTCCTCAGCCCCGATCAAAAGCAAACCACGAACTCTTCAGCCTTAACCGCAACACAACGGTCGTAATCCACGATTAATTATCGTAACCTAATGCAATAATCAAATGACAACACAGCCGATAATAATCAACAACCGACATAACCAACTAATCGAACTCAATGGTTCAACAAAAACCTCGAATAAACGCAGTCTGAACAAACCAAATCAAACCATCACGAATTCATAATCACAACACAAAAATACTGCACTGTCTGCCTACTTAGCGTACGTTAAACGCATAACGTAGCGTGCGCTAAGTTGCTCCCGTTAGCGTGCGCTAGCCAGTAAGATTAGCATGCGCTAATGCTGTACAGTGGCATGCATTCCAAGCATCGACTAACACCTTGCGACTACGAATCCGAATGAAAAGGAAATCATACTCCAAGATTAACAATAACTTTTTCCAAATTCAATCTCATCATCATGATCCACATCTTATCAAGAACATCCGAAACTAAAATCAACATAATGTTGGTTTTAATCATCTTATCCATATTTATAATCAAAACCATTATATATCCTTATATCATCTTAACACCAAAATCCGAAATGAAGGGAGACATAAATCTCTATATCTCTTGAAGATAAACAACACCATAACTATCACAAGGATCATATCAATGTCCATATATCAATAACAACATCAACAATCAAACTAACTCGATAACAAGGATCATATCATACTCAATCCGGAATTCAACCTCCTAAAGTTAAACGAATCACCATAAACATGAAGAATCTTAAATAACATCCGAAAACTATTATCATAATCCCATTAGGTCTCATAAAAATCAACACATGATTATCCAACATGTTCTCTCATAAGTAACCGTCCTTAAAAACGAACTACTATCAAAGGGATACGAAAATTACCTGGATTAGACGAACCAAGAAGAAGAACACTTGAACTTCATTCCAAGAATCATGAATAACTTGAAGAACAAGGCTTTAATCCATGGTCTCTATCTTAATCTTGATAAAGATAATCATCTCAGAGTGTTTCTGGACCTCAAGTACCTCCCAAAGCTCTCTCCATCGAGTGAAAGGAAAGAAATGGAAGAAATGCTTCATAATACCCGTCTGTCCCCTTATATAGAATACATTACTAGCGTGCGCTAACACTCATGTTTAGCGTGTGCAACAGGCTTAGCGTGCGCTAACTGACTTTTGTTAGCGTGCGCTATCGCAGTCCACAGGCTACTGTCTGGCTTCGTACATGTGCTTACGTACGTAATGCCCATGCATTAGCGTACGTAACTTACACTGTCTAGCGTACGCAAGTGCTTGCATTTAGCGTGCGCTAATATCAGTTGACTTTCTACAGTCTACACCTACCATGAAGATGCTCATGACCCACTCGCCGAAAGCATCTGACAAGGATAAGATTCCCTTTGACCGATCTACAATTAGCGTGCGTTAAGCCTCATGCTTTAGCGTGCGCTAATCCTTCAGGACAAACAACCGTTGACCCTATCGGAACATGCACCGAAAGCAGTGGGTCCACACGAAGATTCCCTCTGGTCTGATCTGCACTAGCGTGCGCTACATTCTGCCTCTAATGTGCGCTAACCATGAATGATAGCGTGCACTATACTTGAACATTAGCGCGCGCTAATCAAGCTATACTTAGCTATACTCATCCGTCTCGGCATACTGGATACGTACACTCACATACTGAATACATATACTCAATCCAATAATATTCTCATATGATAAACCCAATGTCAAAATTAAAATAACCAGATACACGATATCCTCAATGTAATTGTCGAACAACTACGACAATTATACCAATACAGCTGTCTCAATTCTCAATTTATTTTATCCATACTGTATAGACACCAAACTATGCAGTATATCTCAGATAAAATAACACTAAAAAATTATACTGAAAATCCGGATATTACAAGTAACAGCCTCAATTTGGTTAAGCGCTTGCCGGATCTGATCTTCAGTGATTGTCGTCGGCGGAGTAGGTGTATCCTCGTTTTCGTGGGTCACAACCTTCTTGTATGTGGGGTCCATCTAGTTAACAAAATAAACTAATTCGGTATCTCGCAAAATCTAATGTCCAATATAAACTCTATTTAGCATGATTAATCATCAAGGCAGTGAACTTAATGATTCAACAAATATGATTATACGACACTAGAGACCAAGAAATAATAATACCCTATTTTGAAAAGTAATGAGGTTTAGTGGAGTTCAGAGGATCTGATAAGTGAAATAAGCTATGTCCGTTTCAAGAGTTCAATAGGAGAATTGATTTGATCGGGGAATTGCTGTGAATACTTAATCAAGTATCTTGGCTAGTGACTTAGGAAATTTGAATTTGACTATGCATATTCCAAGTGAATAGTGACAAGTTGAAAGAGATCTTAATGAGAGTTGACTCAAGAAATATATCTTAGGTCTCAGTCCTATGGTTCACTTCGTCCTAGGTGGAATTCCCATCTAAGTCCGAAGAATCTTATCCTGGTTAGCTCGATGTAAGTGTCCTTCTTACAAATCGAGCTCCGATACCACTCCTGTCACTCTCCTACACCGGGGTTGGACGAGAACGCGACAGTTAACGTAATAAATAACGTTTGTGATAATACATTCCAGCAAAGCATTCATATACAAGATCTCAGCCCGGTGAACTAAGACTGGTTGTTCCATAGAAAAGAAATATTCAAGGGTACAGCGGAATTATTACATCAAATGCAAAAGAGTACATCGGAAACCAAAATACATTTTGACACAGGAATAAAAGAAACGTTAAAGCAGCATCCTAATTCCTACGTCTTGGCAATACTTTGAGGACGGTCTTCAGTGGTCGTCAGCATCTGTCCCTTCTTCTTCTTGGTTATCTTCATCTAGTGGGGTTTTAGAAAATAATTCAAAATAGGGTGAGAATAGTAGATTCTCAGTGAGTTAGGTTTGGGTATTTAATGAGTTTATTATTTAATAAACATTATGTTTCTCCCACTTTTAAAAAATAGTGTTGTTTAAAAATTGGTGCAAGTTTTCAAGAAGGATATTATGAATTATGACATGAATGTACAGCCAATCTCCGTAGATTGCGGTTGAGTATGAAGAATGCATGGCGTCGAGCGCCCAATGATTATTTAGCTTTGGGAGGTCGTCTACATGACTAATCCCTTAGCCTCCTTATAACGTCTTAGACCGTTATCAGTGTTTGACTTTTGACTATCGCCACGACTTTTGGTTTGATAACCATAGCCTTGGGCATTTGTCGAACCATTACTATAACATTGGCCTTTGAGCTTTATCGCTCTCACGCTTGGTGACGTGCTGCCTTATCTCTTATCTGGGCTCGATATGTCCTTAGCTTGAGTCTAAGCCCGGATCATAAAATTATCGCGACTATACCCGAATTCTACGACCCAGTCACCTTAGGATCACTCCGTCCTTCGGCTTCAAGGGAATAGGATACGACGGTAGCTTTGCCTAGAACCGCAGCCACGCTGCTCGATTCATGACTTAGACTAACCGTCCCTCATACATATAAATAAAAAAAAGGGACTCTAGAAGTACTCGTACGGACTCTAGCGGTGGCTTCTGCCCGAAGGTCATAGCACTTAGCTCCGCACAGCACTTACTCCCGATTTCAATTGAATAACAATTATTGTCGTGATTAACAACGTTATGCATATTATAAGATATCGATATGATTATTTGATAGTAAATGGACTTGGATAAACTAGAGGAAATTAGTTCAACCGGTTGATGATTAGATTGCTATCGTGCGAGTCTTAGCATAATCTTATAATAAACTCATAAACTTGAATAGTTCAGTACGGATTGATTATACGTCCGAAAGTTACGAACTTTATTGCGAAAAGTCTGTTATGATATGTGGCTTTAAGGTCAGAAGTTGCATGAAAGTTTTATCTTTCGGGAATCACAATTCTGCTCTTCCATCTTTTAAGTACTATCATTACTTTTACTAAAATATTATAAATTTGAATAATTCAGTATGGATTGATTATACGTCCAAAAAATTACGAACATTATTGCAAAAAGTCCGTCATCATATGAGGATTGAAGGTTAGAAGTCGCATGAAATTTTACCTTTCGAAAATTACAACTCTGTCCTTCTGTCTTTTAAGTACTATCATAATTATTTTTACTATAATTGTACGAATTTGGATAATTCGGTACGAATTGATTATACGTCCGAAAATTATGAACTTTATTGAGAAAAGTCCGTTATGATATGGGGATTGAAGGTCAGAAGTTGCATGAAAGTTTCACCTTTCAGAAATTACAATTCCGCCCTTCCGTCTTTTAAGTACTATCATTATTTTTACTAAAATATTATAATTTTGATTAAGTCGGAACGGTTTTCTTGTACGTCCGAAAATTTTGAACTTTCTGGCGAAAATTCCGTTACAATATAAGGTTCTGATATCAGAAGTTGCATGGAAGCTTTTCCTTCCATAAATTACAATTCAGCCCTTCCGAAATTATAGTACTATTATTATTATTATTGTTATTTAGTTTAATCTTATAATTTTGATTAATTCGGTTGGATTCATTTAAACTCCGAAAATTATGTATCCTGTTGCGATTTGAACCTTACGACTTGTAATTTTCGATTACATTCAGTTTTAATTTTTATTCTTTTATAATTTATGATTTCACCCCTTTGTTTTGTCTTAACCGACATTTTAGTATTCGGGTCATATCTTTTTCGTTTCTCGTCGGATTGACCTCAAATTTTCGGGGTAGGCTCTTTATGTTATTAAATGTACAGAGAGTTCAACATTTCTGGAAATTTTATTTTCGAAACAGTAAGTTTCTGTAAATTACACGAATTCTTGATATTTATATTTTTGCCCCGATTTTCTATTTTAGTAAATTCCGATTTAGGTGAAATTTTATAGAAAACTTATTTTTGATATTTTAAGACTTACTTAAGGACATAAGACTAGATTTATGGATTTTAACAATTTTACCCCAAATTTATCTTATTTAAACTAATTTAGTTTATCCTTAGAACTTAGATTCAAATTATTAAATCTTCCGTAACTAATTATCCTATTACCATAGTCCAATATATATACTCATATGTTTTTGGGATTTTGATCCCCAAAGATAATATTTGTCATATTCAACCAAATTTTCCATCAATGAATTAATTTGCACATATAATCAAAATATGACAAACTAAAATTCAACAAATATCAAAACCATTACATGCATGGTAATGAATGTTAATCAAATATAGATATCTAGAGTTTAATACTTGCATGCACCATATACTTAACTTGTATAAATTTTGAATAAGAGAAAAGAAGGAAAACAACTTTACCCACCTCGATTTCTTGTCGGAAGTAAATGGTTCTAGGTCTCGGAGGTTGAAGATGATCTTACCCTTCATCACTATTAGGTTCGGCCGAAACATGCATTCCATGTTGTATATGTTGTTTGCATGTTTAAATATTTGAGTTAGATTAGGGAAATTTGGATGATAACTAATATATTGAAGTATAAGAAATGAGATTACCTATTCTCTTGTTGAATTTTTCCCTTCCTCCTTCTCTTCTTCTTGGCATGGCCCACTCTCTCTCTAGTCTCTCAAATGAGGGTGGTGTATATTTTAAGTATTAAAAAAAAAGTGGTCAAGGCATGGGAAAAGGGAAGAATAATGGTAGAGGTCTTGTTACATGTGTCAAGTTGTCTTGCATGCAATGAAGGGTCTAGAGACACATTTCTTCCCTCCCATGTGGCCGTCCAACATGTGTGTGTGTGTGTGTGTGTTATTATTTTTTTTATTAATTTAAGAGTATAATTATAGTTGTAAATGATTTAATTAGTTGGGTTGGGCTTTAATTTGCAACTTCAAGTCTTATGATTTTATTAAGTTGGGTTGGGCCTTCACTATAATTTCAAGACTTAGGAATTTTATTAGGTTGGGTTTGAGTCCATTAGTGAGTTTATATTAGTAAATGTTGGTACACATAGCCCAATTAGGTGAATCAATATTCTATTTTAACTTTAAATTAATTTATTATTTATGAAATAATCAAGTAAAATAAAATGAAACTAGATGTAGTTATATCATATTATAACAAATGTTATTAAAATTACATCACGATATAATAAACCGTACATGTACTGAGCTGTTGAATTTAGGGGCTTCTACAGACCAAGTCTTGAACCGAGCAGCACGGCTGCGGTTCATGAATAAGGCTACCGTCGTTTCCTATTCCCTTGTAGCCTAAGGACGGAGGGTTCCTGAGGTGACTGGGCTGTAGACTTAGGGTATAATCGCGATTATGGTATGATCTGGGAACTGACCCACAACTAAAGACATACCGAGCCCAGATAAGAGATAAGGAAGCACGTCACCAAGCGTGAGAGCGATAAGATCAAAGGCCAAAGTTATAGTGACGGTCCGACAAACGCCCAAGTCTACGGTCATTAAACCAAAAGTTGTGGCAATGGTCAAAGGCCAAACACTGATAACGGTCTAAGACGTCATAAGGAGGCCAAGGGACTTAGTCACATAAACGACCTCCCGAAGCTAAATACTTACTAGGTGCTCGACGCCACATATTGTCATACTTAACAGCAATCTACGGAGATTGATTGTACACTCATGCCATAACTCATTGCATTTCTTTGAAAACTTGTACCACTCATAAATAATAATATTTTCAAAAGTTGGAGTAAATATATTATCTTTCAAAATCGTTATATATATATATATATATATATATATATATATATATATATATATATATATATATATATATATATATATATATATATATATATATATATATTTGGAAAATACTCAAACCAACTCACTGAGAATCTATTATTCTCACCCTATTTTGAATTGTTTTCTAAAACCTCACTAGATGAAGAGCATCAAGAGGAAGAAGAGACAGATGTTGATGACCAGTGAAGACCGTCCTCGAAGTATTGCCAAGACATAGGAATTATGATGTTGAAATAAATGTTTCTTTTTATTCCTGTGTCAATATATTCTGATTTCCGATGTACTCTTTAGCACTTTGATGTAATCATTCCGCTGTACTCATGAATATTTCTTCAATCGTATAACTAGACTTAGTTCACCGGGCTAAGATCTGGCACTTGTATGTTTACTGGAATTTCATGATCACAAACATTATTTAATTACGTTAACTGTCGCGTTCTCGTCCAACCCCTGTGTGGGGGCGTGACATTATCTGAGCCTATGACAATAAAATTTAAAAGATAATTTGCTTTGGCCCAAAGTTCCTACGAAATCCAACGGTATTCTCAAAAGTATTGAAGAATATAATGAAGAAGATTGAGAAAATGACTGTTACAATTGCAAAGCCGCACAATTGTTATATTATGCTCCAAACCCAGAAGACACAATAGAATTTCTTTCTGTGAAAGTGCCAAATTTTTTTGAAAATACTTGAGGTCACTCACGAAGGAACAACTCAAGTTAAGGAGGCAAAAATTAATATGCTTCTCCATGACTACAAGTTATTTATGATGAAGGATGACGAGTCCATAACAAATATGCTCGACTAATTTTCGATCATCACAAATGGACTAGCATGCTTTGGCAAACCATTATCGAATAGTGAACAAGTGAAGAAGATATTACGATCACTACCGCGTGAAGGGGATGGATGGTCACGGCTATTGTGGATTCAAATATCTCAATAAATTAAGATCTCTACCGCTTTGGATTTTTAGCGCTTTTATTAGTTTGCTAATAAATTACGAGATCATGTTAAAATCACGAAATGCCAAACGGACGGCCAAAGAGAATCTATAGCTTTCAAAGCTAAAATGTTGTCCGAAAATGCAGAAGAAATATCGGTTGATGATAATGATGCATAATCGACATTTTATGCTAAAAATCAAGAAATATCAAAACCTCTTAAACCGAAAAAGAAAAAATATCAACTCGCAAGCTCGAAATAAGTCAAAGAGGTTCGACCATAATTGTCAAAATTGTGGAGAACCAGGTCGCTTTGCGAAAAATTTTTGTGACTCAACTCCCAGAAAGGAAGCGTATATAGCCATTTGGAGTGGCGATGATGAAGAATATGAAGAAGTTCATAATAATCTCGCACTCATGGCCAGGTTGTAAAACCCGTAATTTTGATTTCCGGTAATTTATTTTTTTCGGCGGAAGTCCGTTTTGACGACTCGCTCATGACCGTTTCGTCATTCTGAGAATGATTAATTCTACACTTTTTGTCATTCGAGTTTGTTTCGGTGTTGTTTTGTTGAGTTCCATGCTTTTTAGCGACTTTTCCGCACTTGACTTCGATTCTTGCGAATCTCGTTCGAAACTGCTGTTTCGAGTTTCCCGTAAGTCCGTTTAACTTTGTTAGACGTGTTGTGAACTTCGGTTTGGTTATTCGATCACGTATCGTGATTTTCGGGCGTTTTGGGCCATTTTGTAATTTACTGAAAGTTACGGGTATCTGTATCTGTAATTGTTGTCTCGACCCATTTCTTGGTCGCGTATGATTAATTATGGTATTATGTTTTCATTTCGTTCGTTGATGTTGTCCGCGAACTTTTCGTCGTGTTCGTTCCGTACGTTTTCGGAAATCGAGTCATCGAGCCCTGGTGGTCGGGTACTGGTCGGACGGTTGCGGGACTGGCCGGATGATTGCGGGCACCGGCCGGACGGGTGTGGCAAGAACCGGCATAGCGCACGCTACGGCCGGAAGGTAGCGCACGCTACGGCTGGGAGGCAGCGCACGCTACGCCCGGTTGTCTGCGCGCGCTAGCGGGCCGAGGCAGTAGGGCAGTGGGGGTACTGGACTCAGTGGATCGGCAGGTAGCGCACGCTACTGCCGGACACTATACACGCTACGGCCGGCAGGTAGCGCACGCTGTGGCCGGAAGGCTGCGCACGCTACCTGTCCAAGCAGTCTAGCCCAGGAGGTCACTGGATTGCGGCCTGGGCCGATAGCGCGCGCTAGCTCGGCAGCCTAGCGCACGCTAGTCCGGCCCAGTATAAATGTGGCTGAGCAGCCTCATTTTCACTCATTTTTCATTTCCTTTCTTTTCGATCCGCGGCTGGAGCTTCGAAGGTGACGAAGCCATGTTGTTTAACAATAAATCCACGAAGTTCTTGAGTTCATAACATCAATCAATAATCCGTTATCATCCTTTGATCCAGCGAATCAAGGTAATCTTCCTTAGAACTCTAATTTCGTGAATTTGGGGGTTTTTGTATTTTTGTCCGATTCGTTACGTGTTGTTGATTAATTCATGATGGGTATGATTAATCTTGGTAGTATTCTTGTGTTTAACATCATTTAATCCATTGTTCTTCGTCGAATCGAAGTATATTTCTTGATTTCCTTCGAATCGACTTTTTGGTGGATTTGTTCTCGATCTCGTTTTCCATCCGTTTTTGTTGGATAAATTGTGGTTAAATGATGTTGTTAAACATATTCTATGGATTGTATATCCATATTTCGACTTAGAATTCCGTTTTCGTGTTTTGTCGGGACGAATCGTGTTCTTGGCCGTTTTGGGGAAAACACTTGAACTTTCGTCATTCGTTCTTTGAATTCAACAGCTTTGAGTCGTGTTATGGAATTCATTTTCGTTGTTGTATTTGTCCTTCATAGTTTATTATTGCGAGTTGGCGATCGGTGGAGTCGGCGGGTTTGTAGTCAGTTCGCGTCAACCTACTTCGGTCGATTCTCCGTGTTGTTCTTATTCGAGGCAAGTACCTTGCTCATACATTTCTTATTTTGTGGATATGATGATCGGTGATCGTCTTGGTGTGTTTGTTTGGTTGTTTGAAATGAAGTTTCAAAAGATTTCGGTTTGGCCTCGTTAAAGGCTCTTTTTCAAAACGCGTGTGTGTTTTGTGAACGGTGTGTTTTGGGAATTGATTATGATTTGGTCATTTTAAAAGTTGAATGCTTTGATGATATCCCTGTTGTTTAAAGTTATGAAATCGTGTATTCCGTGTTTAATCTTGTTATTGTGTTTTGAAGAGTTTGATAACGACGTCGAGTAAGTGGCCATCTCTAGTAAGTATTCTTGATGAACTTACATTCTTAGCATATTAGTATTGCATGAGTAACGTGTGTGTGTGTGTGTATGCTCACTACGGGTTAGATCCGATGGGGTCTCGGTAGGGGTCCACGGAGGTGTGGATCGACGAGCTTTGCTTTTAACCACTACGGGTTAGATCCGACGGGGTCTCGGTAGGGGTCCACGGAGGTGTGGATCGACGGTTAATTGTGGTGCATTTTACAAATGTGATTTGATTATGGCATTTCCGGAAATGAGTGCTTTCGAACGGTTTTCATGATTGCATGCATTGACTAAGTGTGTAAGAGGTAAGTTGTTCGTTTGGCCTACTTGGCTAGGATGGCTCTGGAGTATTTTGTCGTTTATGTTAAATTTTTTATTTGCGGATTTTGATGTTGGGAGACGAACCTTGTGGTCGTTCTTGTGTACTGTGAGTTGATGAGATTTGGGGCTAAAATCCCAATAGTTTTGTAAAGGTCATTTTACGGATTTGGGGTTAAAATCCCAACGGTTTAGTAAAGGTCATTTTACGGAAAGTAAACCTTTGGGGCGGTGACCCCTTTCGTATTTTGGGTTTTGAAAAGCGGGATTTGATAATCCTAAATTGTTTCCTATAAAAACTCTCGATGGCATTCTAAACCGTTTTATAAATTATTTCCATTGATTTGTGATCTTTCGATTTTGAAATGTAGAGAAAACTCTTGCCTCGGGAAGTACTTTTTGTTTCGTTTGAATCTTTGAGGATTCCAAATTATTATCGTTCGTGGAATGTGAATTGTATGACTCGTATTTTTGCACCTGTACTCGCACTAGCAAAACAGTGGAGTTTTGCTAACCCCCGAGTATTCGGGGGGTGGATGTCTATCTTTGCATTCAGGTTTTGGAGCATAACACAGGATCGGCACGAAGGATGATAAAAGATGATCGATACTGATCACATGAGGAACCGTACATTGTTTAT
The DNA here is from genome assembly GCA_033398695.1 of Orobanche coerulescens. Classification (NCBI taxonomy): domain Eukaryota; kingdom Viridiplantae; phylum Streptophyta; class Magnoliopsida; order Lamiales; family Orobanchaceae; genus Orobanche; species Orobanche coerulescens. Next base: position 80,873,554 of record CM065815.1, on the reverse strand, counting down.
TGGTTCAGTTGTACTTTATTTTCCGCTGTTATATTTTTCCCGTTGTACGGGTGTGGTTGTGTTTTGACCCCTGCGTGGGCATGAGTTGTATTTAAGTTGGATGTATTCATTGAAAGACCAAATCGGTCTACTGAGTCATTTTAGTCTTAAAGGCATGGTTGAGTTGTTATATGTTGTTACCAGCCTGGTAGATCCTTGAGGAAAGGTTCTACAGCGTGTAATATCCCTGAGCGGATTAGGGGTGTTACATAAATGGTATCGGAGCTTAGGTTGAGGAAACCTAGGCTGTCGGGTCAAGTCGTGTTGTTTGAGTATTGTTTCGTCGGATTTTATCTGACTGAGTCGTGTCGCGATGTGTCGTTTGAGTTTGTTGGTCGTGATTAGTATCGTGGGGCGATCATCATCTTCGTGCGACCTGTGGAAGTAAGTCTCCCTTCCTTGCGTTGTGCCTCATGTGACACTAGCTATTTTTATGATTATTTGTTAAGTGATGGAATCCTTATGTGGATTTTGATTTCACGATATGTATTTAGTCGACTCTCGTATTTGATTTATACGAGGAGTGTCGTCGCTTGTGATGTCTTTGTATTGTTGTTTTTTTGTCCGTTGCTGATGATTTTTGAATCGATTTGCATGTTTTACAAGTTCTCTTGTGGAGGCTTTTTGCTTATACGCGTTCGACTTGTTCACTAGCCAGTGCGGGAGGGTCCTTAGAGGCCTCGAATGGGGTCAGTGGTTTTGTTCTGAATGTGGTATTTTTTTTCGTTTATTTCCGTTTAAAGACATGTATTGTCTTGATTTTAAACGTTTTGATGCGTGTACTAGGAGTTGTTTTAGTGAACGTCGATATGTGTGAATTTTGGGCATTCTGGCCTATTAGATTTTTGAAAACCTTGAGTATCTTAGAAAAATAAATTTCGAGACATACTTTTCAAATGAGTTATTTTCTTGTGGTACATCCTAGGTGCCACAATATATTTCAAAAAATGTCTACTTCGAGGACCAAAATGCTTTGAGATATTTTCAATGTTTTAGAAACACTTTTATTTAGACCCGAGGGTCGAATATTCTGAAAGTTTTCACTAAGAGAAAGTGTCCTCATTTTTATCAAATGCGAAATGGTTCTCCAAAGTCTCGATAACGATGTTTCACGTTTGTACTTTTTGAAAGGTGATACTCAAGATCAACCGGTGTTCTTCTAAATTATTTTCAAAATGAGGTTTTCGTTTTTAAAACCTATCCATTCCCGTTTGAGGGTTGGGTATGTATGTATGATGTTCGCATTGTCATTTTGATGTTTGCTCCCGAGTATGATCGAATTGGCGGTGTGAGCGTTGAGTCGTTTTCCACACATTTGTTGTGTTAGCCCTCTGTGAGAGGTGGGATGTTGGTATTGAATATTGTCGCCTCGTAGTGATTTCTGCGTTGTCGTGCATGTGCGAGCTGTTAGAGCTTGGTTTGGTATGACCGTGTGCATCGGTGATGGTTCCGTTATGTGTCGGTTGTTTAATGACATGTTACCTTGCTCCCGTTTTTGTGAATTTCGTGGACGAGGTCGAAGGTAATACTCGTACTATTTTGTCTTCGGTATTTTCTCTTTCTCCAGTCTATCGATTCGCTCATGTTCGTTGATACTTTATGAACTTGTTCTGTATTTTGGTTTCATCGTCCGAACGAACTGTGATCTTGTTGTGGGTTGATCTGGTTATCGCTGTGACTTTTTCAAGTTCGGTTCGATTCTTGTGAACCTTGTTCGGAGGTAACATCTTTTGGTTCTACTAGTTCTTTTATTCGAAGTGGATCGAATTTTGATCTTCTGTATTTTCGACTCTGTCGACTCGTTTATGCTCGTTAACATTTTCTGAACTTTCCCTATCCCTTATTTTTGTTGATCGAACGAGGGTGGTATTGTTTCGGAATAACTCGTTTGTCGTTGTGACTTTTCAATCGCTATTCCCTTTCCTGTGGATCTTATGGGAATGCATGTCTTGTTGTTCTCACCAGATCATCCTGGGAATTGTTGTTTGAATTTTATTATCCTTCGTGTTTCGGACATGATTGTTCGATTTTTGTTGTCTCGATCGTTTGTTTGTTCGGTTTTTGTTCTCGTTTTGGGATTGTTGAGCGTTCAGGCTCCTTCGTAATTCCCTTAAGTTCGGGAAATTAGTCTCTTTTTCGATCTTCCAACCCTTGGGCGGTGAAATTCCGTATTTGTTCAGCGATTGGCTCGCGTTTTGATTGATGTACCGTTGGGTCGGTCAATCTTATTGATTTTCGTTTGTTGTGTTTTGTGATTGTTTGGATAATTGACTTGACTATATTATCCGTTTGATGACGCTTATCATTTGTTGGTTTTATTATATTCCTAACGGCGACGTTGTGTTGATCGTCGTGGAGCGTGTTTTCACGCCGTATGTCTCTTTGCGTTTGTTGCAGCATTTCGCCGTCGGGCACGAGTTTTCGGTTTTTGTGTATCTCGTTGAGTTTTCCTGGCAGGGGATATTGCTTCTCCCTACTTATTTTAAGTTTCGGGACGAAACTTCTTTTAAGGAGGGTAGAATGTAAAACCCGTAATTTCGATTTCCGGTAATTTTTTTTTTTGGCAGAATTCTGTTTTGATGACTCGCTCATGACCGTTTCATCATTCTGAGAATGATTAATTCTACACTTTTTGTCATCCGAGTTCGCTTCGGTGTTGTTTTGTTGAGTTCCGTGCTTTTTAGCAACTTTTCCGCACTTGACTTCGATTCTTGCGAATCTCGTTCGAAACTGCTCTTTCGAGTTTCCCGTAAGTCCGTTTAACTTTGTTAGATGTGTTGTGAACTTCGGTTTGGTTATTCGATCACATATCGCGATTTTCGGGCGTTTTGGGCTATTTTGTAATTTACTGAAAGTTACGGGTATCCGTATCTGTAATTGTTGTCTCGACCCGTTTCTTGGTTGTGTATGATTAATTATGGTATTATGTTTTCATTTCGGGTCGTTGATGTTGTCCGCGAACTTTTCATCGTGTTCGTTCCGTACGTTTTCGGAAATCGAGTCGTCGAGCCCTCGTGGTCGGGTACTGGCCGGACGGTTGCGGGACTGGCCGGATGATTGCGGGCATCGGCCGTACGGGTGCGGCAGGAACCGGCGTAGCGCACGCTATGCCCGGAAGGTAGTGCACGCTACGCCCGGTTGTCTGCGCGCGCTAGCGGGCCGAGGCAGTAGGGCAGTGGGGGTACTGGACTCGTTAAATCGGCAGGTAGCGCACGCTACTGCCGGACACTACGCACGCTACGGCCGGCAGGTAGCGCACGCTACGGCCGGAAGGCTGTGCACACTACCTGGCCGAGCAGTCTAGCCCAGGAGGTCACTGGATTGCGGCCTGGGCTGATAGCGCGCGCTAGCTCGGCAGCCTAGCGCACGCTAGTCCGGCCCAGTACAAATGCGGCTGAGCAGCCTCATTTTCACTCATTTTTCATTTCTTTTCTTTTCGATCCGCGGCTGGAGCTTCGGAGGTGACGAAGCCATGTTGTTTAACAACAAATCCACGAATTTCTTGAGTTCATATCATCAATCAATAATCCGTTATCATCCTTTGATCCAGCAAATCAAGGTAATCTTCCTTAGAACCCTAATTTCATGAATTTGGGGGGTTTTGCATTTTTGTCCGATTCATTCCGTTTTGTTGATTAATTCATGATGGGTATGATTAATCTTGGTAGTATTCTTCTGTTTAACATCATTTAATCCATTGTTCTTCGTCGAATCGAAGTATATTTCTTGATTTCTTTCGAATCGATTTTTTGGGGGATTTGTTCTCGATCTCGTTTTCCATCCGTTTTTGTTGGATAAATTGTGGTTAAATGATGTTGTTAAACATATTCTATGGATTGTATATCCATATTTCGACTTAGAATTCCGTTTTCGTGTTTTGTCGGGACGAATCGTGTTCTTGGCCGTTTTGGGGAAAACACTTGAACTTTCGTCATTCGTTCTTTGAATTCAATGGCTTTGAGTCGTGTTATGGAATTCATTTTCGTTGTTGTATTTGTCCTTCATAGTTTATTATTGCGAGTTGGCGATCGGTGGAGTCGGCGGGTTCGTAGTCGGTTCGTGTCAACCTACTTCGGTCGATTCTCCGTGTTGTTCTTATTCGAGGCAAGTACCTTGCTCATACATTTCTTATTTTGTGGATATGATGATCGGTGATCGTCTTGGTGTGTTTGTTTGGTTGTTTGAAATGAAGTTTCAAATGATTTCGGTTTGGCCTCGTTAAAGGCTCTTTTTCAAAACGCGTGTGTGTTTTGTGAACGGTGTGTTTTGGGAATTGATTATGATTTGATCATTTTGAACGTTGAAGGCTTTGATGATATCCCTGTTGTTTAAAGTTATGGAATCGTGTATTCCGTGTTTATTCTTGTTATTGTGTTTTGAAGAGTTTGATAACGGCGTCGAGTAAGTGGCCATCTCTAGTAAGTATTCTTGATGAACTTACATTATTAGCATATTAGTATTGCATGAGTAACGTGTGTGTGTGTATGCTCACTACGGGGTAGATCCGGCGGAGTCTCGGTAAGGGTCCACGGAGGTGTGGATCGACGAGCTTTGCTTTTAACCACTACGGGTTAGATCCGACGGGGTCTCGGTAGGGGTCCACGGAGGTGTGGATCGACGGTTAATTGTGGTGCATTTTACAAATGTGATTTGATTATGGCATTTTCGGAAATGAGTGCTTTCGAACGGTTTTCATGATTGCATGCATTAACTAAGTGTGTAAGAGGTAAGTTGTTCGTTTGGCCTACTTGGCTAGGATGGCTGTGGAGTATTTTGTCGTTTATGTTAAATCTTTTATTTGCGGATTTTGATGTTGGGAGACGAACCTTGTGGTCGTTCTTGTGTACTGTGAGTTGATGAGATTTGGGGCTAAAATCCCAATGGTTTTGTAAAGGTCATTTTACGGATTTGGGGCTAAAATCCCAACGGTTTGGTAAAGGTCATTTTACGGAAAGTAAACCTTTGGGGCGGTGACCCCTTTCGTCTTTTGGGTTTTGAAAAGCGGGATTTGATAATCCTAAATTGTTTCCTATTAAAACTCTCGATGGCATTCTAAACCGTTTTATAAATTATTTCCATTGATTTGTGATCTTTCGATTTTGAAATGTTTTCTCAAACTCTTGCCTCGGGAAGTACTTTTCGTTTCGTTTGAATCTTTTAGGATTCCGAATTATTATCGTTCGTGGAATGTGAATTGTATGACTCGTATTTTTGCACCTGTACTTGCACTAGCAAAACAGTGGAGTTTTGCTAAATCCCGAGTATTCGGGGGGTGGATGTCTATTTTTGCATTCAGGTTTGGAGCATAACACAGGGTCGGCACGAAGGATGATGAAAGATGATCGATACTAATCACATGAGGAACCGTACATTGTTTATTAGTTCAGTTGTACTTTATTTTCCGCTGCTATATTTTTCCCGTTGTACGGGTGTGGTTGTGTTTTGACCCCTGCGTGGGCATGAATTGTATTTGAGTTGTATGTATTTATTGAAAGACCAAATCGGTCTACTGAGTCATTTTAGCCTTAAAGGCATGGTTGAGTTGTTATATGTTGTTACCAGCCTGGTAAATCCTTGAGGAAAGGTTCTACGTCGTGTAATATCCCTGAGCGGATTGGGGGTGTTACACAGGTAACGACATCGACAATGAAAATTGGGTAAGTACTCGTCTCAAGACGAACTTTTTTATGCTTTCGATTTATTACATTATGACTTTCAAGATCTGCTAAAAATTAATAAATCCCTTAAAATGAAAAATAAAATTTTGGAAGATGAAATTCCCAAATACAAGAAAAGAGAAAATTAATTGAAATTGACCATTCTTGTTGCTCAGAAAAAGAAAATTAATTGAACATGATTTGCTAAAAGCTCAAAATGAACTTAAAGATTTGATAAATAAATTTTCATGTGGAAATTTAAAACTTTAAAAAACTTATTTCTGTACAAAAACAATCTTTAAATAAATAGGGAATTAGATTCGAACAAATTGAAAAATAAATTCGATACAAATAAATCTATAAATTTGAAAATACCTCATTGATAGATGTTTAAATCGGGTATCATTTTTCAAATTGTAAAAGCCAAAGATGGACAATCAAAATAAAGAAAGTATGGTTTCCAAAAGGAACCATTATTTCAAAAGTCGTTTATTTGCCAAAACAAAAATGACCCAAAGTCGGTTGGATCCCCAAAACCTCAATTAAATGCCTATTATTTGTTAGTTTTTAAACTTTTAAAATATTGGTATTAACTCAGAGAAAGTTATTATTTTTAAGGGGAGAAAAATATTTAGCTGCAAAATTCAGGGGGAGCATACTCATTTGTTTTAAATCAGTTTTATTATATTGAATTTATTCAGAATATATTTTCTTGTATACTTTTTGCTAATGACAAAAGGGGGAGAAGGCGTAGATTTATACATCAAGAGAAGAAGAAGACTTGGAGAGAAAAGAGAATAAATCTTCATATGGGATAACGAACAATAATAGACACAGCCGAAATCTTTAATCTGTATTTTAAGTTGAATTTTTTACATGTATATATTCCACCAAGAATTGTTGTTTTGTTATCATCAAAAAGGGGGAGATTGTTGAAATACTTTATTCAATGCAAATATATAAAAGTATTTTGATAATGTGTTAATGATCAAGAAAAACGACAATTAGAAAGCAACAGTCGAAGACTAAAGAGTTGGACATATATTCAAATAAAAAGCAAAAGCAAATAAAAGAAAAAGAAAAGAAAAAGGATAACCATGAAATATGGTGAAATGATTAAAGTAAAAGAGGAAAAAAATCGGTAAAGCAAAAGTTGATGGAATGATTATTTTAAAGGATACTTTTGTCGTGATTGTTTTTTTTTGTATATTAAGAATATGGGAGATTTAGAAGATAGAAAGAAATGATAGGATGGTAAGATAAGAAGATTATGAAAATGAAGGAAAATAGATGATACCACTTAGTAATGAAAAAACTAATCTCTGAAGCCAACTGGTGCAGCCCCACACGACACACCATGGTAACCAACACCGCTATATGATTTTAGTTCACATGATGCTTCCAAAATAAACAAAAGGGCTTTACTTCCGAACTTCTAATGAGATATGTCGTAGCAACCCGGAAAGGGTGAAGTTAAAATACGCCATAAGGGATTTTAAACCTTAATAAGTGAATTGAATCACAATTATATTCTGGAGACACACTCAACAAAATTATATTTTGGAGACACTCAACAAAATAAAAAGGAATTTTGTTAACACAAACAATCACAATTTTCTTCAAATTCTAGTTATTCATTTTACAAGTGAAGTTCATGGCTATTTATAGTCAAAACTCACAACATCCGTCAATGTGAACTAGGAAATTACAAAAAAATATAAAATAACATAATGCATATTTCAATGATCTAAAATATGATCCAAGACCATTCAACATTTCTAGAAATCAAAGTGCAAAAAATTAAAATAAAAACTAAGACTTAAGTCCTAGATGTGAGACTACAAAAGTGGAAAAGAAAGCATAAAGTTTCGAGATGGCACAAGACAAAATGGTGGAAGTTAAAGAGGACAAACTTCGCAATTTTAGAGATAATGTGGTTAAGAGGGTGTGTGGGGAACTTCTGATCGTGTTAATGATATGTGGGACTGGGTAGCGGAATGTATAGAAAGAAATGGGAAAAGAATCTTAGGAGAATCTAAAGGAGGGGCTCCTGCACAAAAAGAAGCATGGTGGTGGTCTGATGAAGTCCAAGATAAGCTGAAACATAAAAGGGAATGTTTCAAAGGGTGGCCTAAGGATCAAAGTTTAGTAAGCTTAGAGGGGTATAAGACACCTAAGCGTGCAGCGAAAAAGGCGGTGGTTGAGGCAAAGACAAAGGCTTATAAGGACTTGTATGAACTACTATATATGAAAGAAGTAGAAAAAGAAAGTGTTCAGACTTGCTAAAGCCCGAGATAAATATACAAAAGATTTGTGTCAAGTTAGGTGTATCAAGGATGAAGAAGGAAACATACTGGTAAGAGAAGGTGAACTCAACGAGCAATGAAAGAGATACTTTTTTCAGCTATTTTAATGTAACTAGTGAAGGAGCTATCAAGTTTGAGAGCCTCAACATCCCTGGAGATGACCTAAGCAGGAAATTGTATAGGAGAATCACGAGGAATGAGGTTACTAGGGCTTTAAGAAGGATGACAACGGAAAAAGTCATCGTCCTTGATAACATTCCTATTGAAGTATGGAAGTGCGTATGGGATAAAGAAATACATTGGTTGACAAAGCTCGTCAATGTCATATTAAAGAATAAGAGCATACCAGATGCATGGAGGGAAAGTACTCTGGTACCCATCTTTAAAAATAAAATAGATGTTCAAGACTGTTCAAATTATCGGGGGATTAAGTTGATGAGTCATAGTTTGAAACATTAGGAAAGGGTGATCGCGAGAAGGTTGAGGAAGACTACCGAAGTTTCTGAGAACCAGTTTAGCTTTATGCCCGGATGATCAACCATGGAAGCCATCTTCTTGTTGAGAAGATTGATGGAGCTATATAGGGACAAACAAAAAGATATTCATATGGTGTTCATAGATTTATAGAAGGTATATGATCGGGTCCCACGACATAATCTTTGGAAGGTTGAAAAAGAAAGGAGTCAGCATGGCCTTTATCAAAGCAATAAAGGATATGTATGCTGGAGCTACGTTGACAGTCAGGACATGTGAATGGGAGACCAGCGAGTTTCCAATTTCAATCGGGCTCCACCAAGGATCGGACCTGAGCCCATTTTTGTTTGGAATGGTGATAGAGGATATTCAAGATGACATAACATGGTACATATTGTTTGTAGACGATATTGTCTTAGTGGATGAGTTAAAACAAGGAGTAAATGCGAAGTTGGAATTGTGGAGAGAAACATTGGAGAATAAAGGTTTTAAGTTAAGTCGTACTAAGACCGAGTACATGGAGTGTAGATTCAGTAAAACGAGAAGGGCCAGTACTAAGCATGTGATGCTAGGCATGCACAAAATAGCAGAAAATGATTCTTTTAAATATTTGTGGTCAATAATTCAAAATGATGGGGATGTGGATGACGATATTAGACACATTATTCAAGTAGGATGGACTAAATATCGTAGTGCTACTGGGCTGTTGTATGATAAGAAGTCCGTCAAAATATTAAGGGTAAATATTACAAAATGGCAATAAGACCAGCGATGTTATATGGATCAAAAAGTCGGTCAGTGAAATATCAACATATCCAAATGATGTCAGTAACAGAGATGAGGATGCTAAGGAGATTGTATGGCATGATGCGCAAAGATAGAATTAGAAATGAAGTAATCCCGGGAGAAAGTAGGGGTGGCCCAATTGAGGAAAAAATGAGGGAGAACCGTCTAAGATGATATGCACATGTGAAAAGACGTCTAGTAGGTGCACCAGTTGTAACACCCCCAAACCACTCGGGAATATTACAGCGCCGCTGACCCTCTCCGTGAGGATCTACCAAGCTAAATACATAAACAATACATCACATTACATGCCGACATAGCTAAATAACGAGCCATTAGACCGATTTGGTCTTTCACCATAATATATAAATCAGACACACATAACTATGATACCACTCAAACCCAAACCAGATTCAAATACACGAACCATACTCTTACAATCAGATAATACGACAGCAAAAAAGACACCACAACATGCCTTGACCAAAATACTCAGCACTGGTCTTCATGTGATTAGTATCGTCGTCTTCCATCATCCTTCGTACTGATCCTGTATTTTGCTCCCCTATAACCTACATGCACCAGGACGCAATACAGACATCCACCCCTGATTACTCGGGGGTTAGCAAAACTCCACTGTTTTGCTAGTACAAGTATAAAGTGTAAATACGAGCCACACATCACATATTCCGAGAACATAACAATCGAGAACGGCCAGACAGTAAAACGTAATAAAAGACTTCCCGAGATAATTCACTGGATTAAAACCGTTCAAACCATGAAAGGTAGGAATGAAACTCAATATACATTTTGCAAAATACAAGTACAATAACAAAACATGGGGTCCACGACCCAATCATACCATTCCGATCACAAAACACAGGGTCCACGACCTAATTATACATATCAGCATATTCCCAAGGATTATTCACGTCTCATGCTAGCAAGCCACGAACCTCAGAGCCTCCTTGAGACATACCCAAGTGAATAACCCAATGGGAAACCACACAATATCACATGTCACCGTGTCACCATAGCCACAACCATAACATACGTTCATAGTTATCCCGACATCGGGCTAGCAAGCCAGGAACCTCGGAGCCTCCGCGAGACCTACCCGGTTTGGACAGCCCATGACACGTACGTCACACAACCAAACCACAACCATAAGTTATCCCTGCATCGGGCTAGCAAGCCATGAACCTCGGAACCTCCACGAGACATACCCGATTTGGATAACCCGATGGTCACGCCCGATCCGTACTAGCAATGACAGATCCCGGAGGTTAAACAAACCCTACCCAGTGGCACATCACTTTATAATCATCACATAACAACAAGGAAGTACCATTTCCAAACAACACTGAGCATCACCACCTCCTTACAAAGGAGTAACAACTATTATCACATAACAGAACATATTCACCAAACTAGTCCACGTACTAACACAAAATCCTTGACAAGTGAAAGGAAAGACATACTATAATCACGTAATATGATCACAACATCCTCCACATACAACACGAACACACATATTCATAAAAGTACATTTGTTCACAAAACATACGAGTTATCTTTGAAGGAAAACCTTTATCGAGAATACACCGATCCTTTTGAAAGTTTATTAAAAACATTCAAATTGCACATATATTCCATTACCAACTATTACGCCTACGAAACACGAAGTGTATGGGCAAGATACTTGCCTGGATAATCGATACCGAAAACTTCGACGAAAGCGGCTCGACCGGTAATACCTCGAGCACCTACAACTTCCGCAAGAAATAACGAAAATACGATCACAACAAGAAGCAAGACCAAAACCAACGGAAAACGCCTCAAATCAATGAAGGAAAACTCATATGGAAATTTAATCGAACACTAAATGTTCACGGTTCCTCAAGAACACTCAAATAATCAATCGAGTTGAACAAGTCGGAATTATGGATATACAATCCAGGGAATATGATTAACAACAACGTCAAACACCAATCAATCCATCAAATCAGACTGGAAATGAAATTAAGAATAAGATCCACAACATGGTCAACTCAAGGAAAAATCAAGGAATTACCTCGATTCGGCGAAGAACAATAGATTAGGTGATGATATAATCACCTAGGATACTACAAAGTAGCTCAGAATGAAACAAAATCGGCATAGATCATGAACCCTAGTCGCCCTTGACTCACACCCGCGGAGAGAAGAGAAAATGAGGAAGAAATGAAGAAATATGACTGCCCTCCGATTTTTATACTGGACAGATTAGCATGCGCTAACACTGAGGAGTAGCATGTGCTAACGAAATACATACAGTTAGCGTGCACTAACTACAGTCGTTAGCATGCGCTAACGAGAACTGCCGACCCAGACCAGTAGTTTCTGGACGGTTCCGCACTTACTAGGTAGCGTGCGCTAAAATGAGCAATAACATGTACTAAAACAGTCGATAGCGTGCGCTAACTACCAACCTTAGCGTGCGTTATCGAGACCCCAATACCAGTCCAGTAGATCCAAGATTGCCTCCGTACTACCAGTTAGCATGCACTAACTGGAAGATAGCGTGCGCTATCAATACACATATAGCGCGCGCTATGAGGAAACATAGCGTGCGCTACACCTGCTGCACAGGTGATAAAATCGCACCAAAATTCAACACAACAACGATCCAAAACACAACCAAACACGTGCCAAAACCTGGCACGTCCAAACATGGCACACCATTCCAAATACATGGACGACAATAATACGCTAAACCGCAGAAAAGCTCAACGAAACCAGAACGAAGATCTCGGGTATTACATTCTACCCCCTAAAAATAAGTTTCCTCCCGAAACTTAAAACATGGAATAGTGAAGGCAGGGCAACTGTAGATAACACCCGTTATCTGTTGCTGACAGCTCACAACAAACCTCATGCCGTACAGAACTGCTACACCAATTCACTATGCCAAAGCGATAACGAAATGCAACGAACAACATCACTACGGTAGATTAATCCGAACAGCACAACGACCAAAACACAAGTCTAGCCCTGAACAAGTATGAATTTCCAATAGCCCCAAAGATTTGGAAGATTTAATACCAAGACCATCAGTTGAAATTATGGAAAATTACGAAAAGGTTCAGACACTCAACAATCACGATATGAAATCAAACGACAGCAATCGGACAATAACGATCGAACTGCAACGATCGAACAACAATGATCAAAACGACAATGACTGAACAACACCGAAGTTTACACCTCATTCAAGACATGACTTGATCTTGTAAGAATTACAAGATATTCAATCGCATAGGGTTCACGAGAATCGCACCGAACTAGGAAAAAAATCACAACGATAAACGGATTAATCCGAACAATATCAAAACTCGCTCGAACAACAAAAACAAAGAGCAGAACAAGTTCAGAAAATACCAACGAACACAAACTAGTTGATAGGATTGAAAATACAGAAGTTTGTAAATCCGATCCACTTCTAAATAAAGAAGTTTGTCCCCGAAATTCAAAACAACTAAACAAGGAAATAATGTAACAAACAACTGGTAGACTACACCTCTCAGGGACTTTTCAGAGTCGGTCTTGATATCGGTGCTCGAGTCCGTGCCTCAGAAGACTCGGTGACCAACTCGCAAAACTAAATTTGGTGTCCCTCGAGTCCGCTCTTGTAACACGTTACTAGCGGGGAAGGACAATGTGCACGTACATGCTCCGACACATTACAGTTAAAACACCTCCTGGCTTTACTAGGAGTCAAAGCTGACGACTTGGAACTCTTAGTACCACTTATCGAGCGATGGAGCTTCACAGCAGAAAGACTACGACATTGCAGCTTAGAAAAACCAACTCCTATACTGACCATAAGATCATCATATTTCCTCTACTTCTTTGACTCGGGCACACGTCCCGACGTAATGAAGCTAGATCTTAGGCGAAGGCTCGATTATGATGATCTCTCAACATAGTTCAAGTAAATCCCACCATGTACTTTCGAATCTCTGTCTTCATCCGTATGTTCTCTTCTTCAGTCCTCACCTGATCTCGCATATAACTGAGTTGTTTGCTATAGTCGATGATAGCTTGCAACACCAATATATCCATCGGTTCTGCCAAATAAAAATCATGAATCCTTTGATCTCTAATCGGTTTCGGATAAAACTTAGCTTCCATAAATTCCTGGAACTCCACCCACGTGACAACACGATCACGAGGTTTAATAGCTTCCACCAATTAGCGGAATTTTTTCAAGAAGGTACTGAGCAATGGGCATCTTCCAATATTTGGGACAATCAACTACCTCGAATATCTTTCCTAGCTGAAAAAGCCAACCATACCATCCCAACGCATCCGCAGCACCGACGAATCGAGGGGGATTCATATGAACTACCTCTCGAAGCCATTAGTTTATGCTGACATCCTGAGTCGCGTCAGTGTTACGTTGAACCGCCTGGGTCAACTGAGTCATATGTATTGCTACTTTTTGCTATATAGTAGCAATATCAAGGCCAATGTTATTCCCTCGGCATACTAACAAATAACCTCCTAGCGCAACGAAATGATAACACATAATCACACACAATAATTGTCATCACTAGACAACACACATAGAATATGGTCATAGGTGATCGGTCTAACGATCGCAAAAGTTAGACCTAACGGCTAAAATGCAGTTCCATAGCTTCTGTCCAAACTGATTAGCGCGCGCTACAACAGAGATTAGCATGCACTAGCCATGCCACACTAGCGCGCGCTAGCTTCATACTTAGCGTGCCCTTACTGCTCTAATTCAGCAACATGTTTATGAACATATACCAAACAATACTAGAACCGAAGGTTACAAATAAACAACAACATACGAATCCAAATGCCATCGATTCACATGATTACAACATCCCACGCACAATCCATCAAAAGATAATTAACATTCAAAACCGAAATTCCACCTCTCGGTAAAGAGTGCTATCTCAACGAGTGCATACCGAACGACTCAGCATTCACACCACCATTTTAATCACAATTCTGAGCACTATTGCCCAAACAATGGTAACATCAGCACACATCTTCTGACTGACAATCATGAAACCTAAGATTTACAAGCGAGAGTCACGTCATGAGTAAATTTTTTGTAGACCTCATCTGAGTTTAAAAAAATCGCGTTTTGAAACTTATAATACAGGATGAAAATGAAATATCAATAGTTTGAATTCTCAAAAAATTTTGGCCTTGAGGTCATCATACGAAAATCAAACTCTTTCCCTCCCTCGGAGGATGTTTTGAAATAAAATTTACGTAACTCCCCAAAAACCTTCAAACCCTTAAGATTCCAAAGTTATTACTTTTGTAAAAACGGTTTATACAAAGATATATATATACACCAGCACCACTTTTTTTCCAACACACTACAAGAACCAAACAAGCATAGGTCACGTATTCACAATTCACATTTAAACACCACTTCACAACATGGAATCACACAAGCTCGTATTGTAATATCCGCATTTTTCTTTTCCCGGTATTCTCATTTTTGGTGTATTTTTTATTTTTAGCATATCGCTTGTAACCTTTTCGACATTTTGAATCTATTTTATTCTTGGAGTTTCTCCATTTGGACGAGTTTCGTAGGTGTTTTGATATTGTTCCATCATGTATTGTTGCATGGACATTCGATTCTCGTAGAACCCGTTCGATTTTGTAATTTCTTTGGTTTAAGGAGTCCGTATGGTTGAGTTGTTCGTGTTGTGAGTTTTGGTTTATTGATCCGACGTTGTATCGCGATTTTCGGACGTTTGGGCCATTTTTGTAATTTTTTATAAGTTTAGGGAATTTTACTTTTCTTGTTGTTTCTCGGATTCCTCGGCAGTCAGAATTGTATTCTCCTGCAACTTTCAGCTTTGTTGTTGTGAATATTTCTTATCTACGTGTTGGAATCTGTCCTTGTGTTGCGTCTCGTTTTCGGACCACCCGATGCAGCTAACTTCGTTCAGTAGTGTTGAACTGCTGCATGCATAACGTGTGTTATGCATGCTTTCTTGCGTGCGCTATCGGCACCTTCATAACATATGTTATGGATCATCACTAACGTACATTACGGCCTTCAGCAGACTGGACAGATTGTTCTGTCCGAACCATTACGTATGTTAACTCTTTATGTTACGTACGTAAAGTCCATGGTAGCGTATGCTAAACTATCCGGCATAGCATACGCTATCGAACCCAGTGTTGTTGAACAACGAGTCTGCCCAGTTTTGCCCAGACTCTTACGTACGTAAAGGTGTTGATGTTACGTACGTAAGTCTCTTGTAGTGTACGCTAGCCGTTTGATGTAGCGTACGCTAGCGATCTCAGTGTTTTGGGACAGATTGTTCTGCCCAGCCATTACGTACGCTAATACTTGAGTGTTAACGTACGTAATGAGCATTACGTATGTTAACCAGCTCATGTAACGTATGTAATGGAAGCCCAGGTTTTATAAATCGGGAGTTGACCTTCACTTCGGCACATTCTTCATTTCTTCTCCTCCGACCGAGAGCTGCGATCCAAGTGAGGTTTTGAGCGATTCTTCAAGTTTTGCCCGTGGAAATCCTTGAGAAATCAAGTATTGTGTTCTTAGTGTAGTTTATCATCATCGTAATCGTCTTCCTCCATCCGAATCAAGGTAAATCTTCTAAGAACCCTACTTTTGGGTAAATTGGGGGTTGTCGGTTTTATGGTTCGATTCGTCCCGTGTTGTTGATTAATTCATGATGAATATGATTAATCTTGTTGGTATTCTTGGATTCCTATGGATTCATCGTATATTTCGTGGTATTTCCATAATCGAGAGGGTTTGGCTGTGGTCCGCCCTCATTGTTGTTCTTGTACGAATATACATAAATCGTAGGCAGGTTTTCGGGTGAATTCCTTTTCCGTATTCGTTTGGAGATGGTTGTGATTGTATTCTTCGAATTGTTAGGCTCGGTTCCTTTAGTTCCTAGCATTCGATGGTGATTTTCCTTTTCGTTCATTGCGTCGTCAATTATTCAAGGCAAGTATTTTTGGAAACCTTTATGCTTAACATGAAATGGCAATGTATATTGTGTGTGCTTTGCTCACCTTGGGAGAGTTCGATGGGGCCTCGAGGGAATCTATGACTTCACTCTGGATTCACGAGTTTGTTTTGCTAGACAGCTTGGGAGGGTCCTTAGAGGCCTCGAGTGGGATCGGTGGCTTCGTCCCAGTCCTAGGCGATGCCTGTGCGTGATTTGTTTTATGATATGGCCAGCTCGGGAGGGTCCTTAGAGGCCTCGAGTGGGATCTGTGGCTTCATCCCGGTCCTAGGAAAATTGATTGACTGTTTGTTTTCGGAAAAGGCATGTCTGGTTTTTAGTTTTGAAATGAATTTGGTGCATTGTAATATGAAATGTGTAAGCGAATGGTTTGCCTTGATTACTTGTACTAGCATAATTGCTAACCCCTCTGGGGACCCATTTTGGGGAAATTCTTGTTATGGATTTCAGTTTATGATCATCCGGACGAGCGAGCGCTGGGACAGTACGAGGATGCTGGCCAGGGTCGTTGACATGTGCATTTGAGTCCTTTTATTTCTGTTGTTCTATTCGATATGGTTGTTGCCTACTTTCTAAACTTATAGATTTTACTCGCGAGTACTTAGGCTTTTTCTCTTCGAATTGTGATTCGTATTCATTGAAGTTATTTATGGTTGTCGATCTTGATTATTCCGCCGGTTGTACCGAGCGTGTTATTTGAATTTCATCTGGATGATGTGTGATTTTACTATGGTAATTAGTGTCTAGCCTGGTGGGTCCCATGTGTAATATCCGGATTTATTACAGTGTATTTCATCTGTATTCAAACCATGTATTATTTCGGATTGGTGATTTTGATTATTGGAGTATGATATTTAGTGCATTAATATCATTATACATAAGTATAGCAACTTGCAAAATTGCTCAAACAACCTCGTGATAGCACACGTTAAGAATGTATCTTAACGCGCGCTATCGGGCCATTATTAGCGCACGCTATGCAGGTATGAGTAATGTGCGCTAAGGACTCAATTATTGAGCGGGCGGTGGCTCGTGCGCCCGGCGGACATGGGTCCGGATAAGATTCCCCGACGCACCCGGACATATTCTGAAGTCAACCATTATTAGCGCACGCTAAGGGATGCTTAGTAGCGTGCGCTAACTTATCAATAATGCATAAAATTATAAATGGGACATCAACCGTGTTGGCTTGCATTTCTTTCGCACTTTCCTCAATCTTGAGAGTTCAGAGAGTTGTAGAAATACTCTTATACACTTAGAACACATATTGTTGATATTTATACATTGGTTACCACGTGGAATGTTCATGGAAGTGGAATAGCACCTTGGAAGGGCATACAACCAACCGGAGTTGGATTCTACCTTACGGTTCAGTGATTTCGTCATTTTAAGGTATGTTCAATCTATCTCCAGACTTAGAGTTGGATTCTAACGATTTGGATGATCATGTTAACAAGATATGGATTTTCATAGATGAATTATCCAAGTATATCATGTTTGGAATAGTGAGTTGTATAAGCCTGGAATACCTTGATTATAATCATCATGATTCGAATCTTAGTACACTGGTTATGTGAAGAGAAGCTACTATCATTGGTTAACCGAATCTAATAGATGATTTCATAGTAATCTTGGACTAGACGTTAACATCCTTATTGTTAGATAAATCTAAAGGTTTGATCATGGAAGGATTTATCTAGTATATATAGGACGTTTATCAACTTGGTAGGATAATATGGTGATCTAGAGGTGTTGATATCAACCATTTAGTTTTCGTATTATCGTATGAAGATTTGAAGTCGGAAAAGAATATGGTTTTATATTGGCATGCATATCCTTGAATCCGAAGTTGTCTTTATCCGTATAATCATTCATGAGGGTGTAGACATAGTATTCATGGAAGTAACATGAATTATCACTCAAGATTTCGTTGTTTCAAACATGGCAAGAACAGTTTACTGCTCACCAAGAATCGCCATGCATAGATAGCGCACGCTATGCTATGCAATGTAACGTCGCTATCGGCGATTGTTAGTGTGCGCTACGTTTGTTACGTAAAGTACGCTAGACCATAAGCCGAGTCAATTGGCTTGTCAGTGATGTTCTGACCATTGTTCGTTATCGTGCGCTAGGCTTTGTTCTTTGCGTGCGCTATCGATGCACGTAACGCACGCTACACGAGTACTTAGCGTGCGCTAAGCTATTCGGGCAGATTGCAGTTTATGAACTTTTGACCGTTAATCAAATTGTTTAACATTCATACGACGTGAGATAAATCCTATATCATTTCTTTTGTTAAGGTTTGGTCTAGTTACGTGATTGATTGAGAAGGACGATCGTCGAGTGTTCATTTCCGTGGAAGTGTTATTATTGTCTTCAAATCGAGGCAAGTACCTTAATTGTTTTACGTATTGTTGTTATACATATTGTCGTGCATGTATGTCGTTATTGTATGTCCACCTCGTGTTGGTCCGACGGGATCATCGGGGGATCTATGCTAGCGTGCGCTGGATCATCGGACGGGTTTTTCCACCACGGGTTGGTCAGCGGGATCATCGTGGGTTCTAGGCGGTGAAGCAGCTGGATCGATGGAATTACCATGTGTATGTATTGATATCATGTTGTGATTATCGATTGTGTATGTTATGTTTGAGTTTCTCGTAGGAGAAGACTCGTTGGTATTTTGTCGTTTACGTTATCATTATTATTCACCGTGAGATATGAATAATATGCTATGGTACTTGTACTAGCATCGTTGTGCTAACCCCTTCGGGGGTGAACATTTTGTTTGTGTTCAGGATCCAGGAGAGCTGGGAAACAACCACTGGAACAGTATGACGACGAGGGTGCAGAGTGATGTCCCGACCGGGTTTACTTATCATTGTTTATTCGTTATTTCAATAAGTACTCGAGTACGAAGTCGGTTGTGATATTTTGAATTTGATGATGTATTATTAAGTTCAGTTGAACAATTGTAATATTCATGTATTGGGTCAGAACTGAAGTACTGTAATTCCGTTATTCCCATTTATTAGTAACTTTTTAAACTTTTTCAATTATTCAGCCTAGAAAATCATTACGTAAAGGATTTACGGACAGTAATATTCCCGAATATATCGGGGGTGTTACAGAATATGGTATCGGAGCTAAGATTATGGATATCTTGGCCGTTGGGTTAAAATAGGGGTCATTTATGTCTTTTGGGGTAACCGGCCGTGAATGACATCACTGCACTGCCTACGTCTTCATGCGAACAGTGGTTGTAAGTTCCTAAACTCTATCTCATTCTTTGCATATTGTATTTCTTTATACTCGGATATTAGAACGATGTTGTTTTCTGTATATTGAGTATTTATGCTTACTGATATGTTGAGAGGCGGACGTGGACGTGGTCGCGGTCGTGGGCCTTGACGAAGAAATGCCGAAAGGAGGCGTCGCCTTCTAACCGAGCCGATCATAGCTCCGTGAGCCGCGGCAATCTATTAATAATGAACCGAGATCTGCTGTACGAGATCCTTCGTCAAGTGGTGAACCGAGATGACTCGGTTCGCGGAGTCGTGGACCGAATGCAAGTGGCGGTGGGACTACGGCGAGGAGAGAGACAAAGGATCCCGGATATGGGAAATCGAGGTGACCGTGGTCGCAAGAAGTGGCAAAGATGCAACCACCCAAATTCGACGGTATTTCGAGACTCCCACAGGATCATTGGTTAAAGGAGAGTGGAGAAAATCTTTGCGGAATCAAGCGCCAGGGCAATAGGAAAGCCTCTATCGCTCAATATTTTACGATAGGAAGCGTCGAATGGTGGGAAGCCATCCGGCTTTGTAGACCATGACGCCGATTGGATGAGTTTAGAATGATGATGGAAGCTCAGTATTGCCCTCGTCTGTGAGGAAGCCAAAGTTCGGGAGTTTTTCTCCGCTCGGCCTTCGATGTGCCGGTATCGAGCGATCAAGGCGTTTAACCAACGGTGGCATTTGTTCGACATCCGGTCGAGCAGATGCAGAAATGATGATCCATTTCGATATGAGAATGAAACCAGAAGTTCAGAGGTACATGTCCGGATTTGAATGTACCACACTCCGCCAATACCAGGATAAGGCGTTGGCGTATGAGATCAAGGAAGCAGCCATGGAGAAATTTGCGGAAACCAAGAAACAGAAAGTCTCTGGTACTTTTACGGAGCACAAGAATAGTGGGGCCCGTAAGGCCCAGTCGTCCTTTCACTCTTTCAGGAAACCTCCGCACCCAGCTAGGAGCGGAAAGAACTTCGGGGCGACATCAACTTTTACTGATGTTACCAGGAAATGCTTTAACTGCGCCCAGACGGGGCACTATCGACGGAATTGCCCCCTTCCTGCCGTGATTTGTTTTGATTGTGGACGAGAGGGACATCGGGCGGTGTTTTGTGAAGAGGCTGCAAAGTCTTTTAGAGCCCGTACACCACAGCCAGTCCAGAAAGAGGCCAGTATTCCACAGACGCAGCAAAGTGTTTAGATGCCTCAGAATTTTGGCCGCGGGCGAGGCAGAGGACAATGGGACCGAAAGGGGACATCGAGTGCCGAATCTGCTCCCCCACGTCTGTACGAGATGAGGAGGACAGACGATCAGGATCTTCTGCCGCATCAGTCTTGTCCAGATCCTTTCCCAGCCAGTTAGTGTTTTATTTGATACTGGAGCTACACATTCTTTCATATCCTTGTCTTGTGTAAATCGTTTGAATATTTCCGGTTTTCATACTTGTGAACCTTATGTGGTTGGGTTACCGAGTGGAGAAAGGATTGTCGGAAACTTAGAAACTAGAAATTTCCCTGTATCATTTGGAAGCAGAGAGTGGCTCTCAAATCTGATTGTGATAGAAATACAAGGAGATGACCTAATACTCGGAGACGATTGGCTTAATCGATATGGAGCAATTGTGAACTACCGAAGGAGGAATATCTCGCTGATCGCTGACGATGGTTCCGAGATTCTGTTTGAGGGATGGAAACCAGGAAGCTCGGGAAAGTTGATCAAGGCGATGAAAGTGTCAAATTGTTAAAACAAGGTCATGAGATGCGGTGCTACGCAATGAAGAAAGAAGACGAAATGGTGGAACTTTCATCTATTCTGTTGTGAACGAATTTCCAGATATATTTCTGATGAATTACAGGCTACCTCCACGAAGGGATGTAGAATTTACTATTGGTGGAACACGGAGCAACACCAATTTAGAAGGCGCCGTATCGTATGGCACCTCTTGAGATGTCTGAATCAAGAAGCGGTGGAGGAGTTACTGGGCAAGGGCTATATTCAGCCAAGCGTTTCACCTGGGGAGCGCCAGTTCTTTTTGTCCGAAAGAAGGATGGATCGCTCATTGTGTATTGACTATCGAGAGCTGAACAAGATGACGATTAAGAACAAGTATCCGTTGCCACGGATTGATGATTTGTTTGACCAATTGCAAGGAGCAACGGTATTTTCTAAGATCGATCGAGATCGGGATACCATCAAGCGAGGATTAAGGAGTCGATGTTAGAAATCGGCGTTCGGAACTCGCTACGGGCATTATGAGTTTGTAGTGATGCCGTTTGGTCTCACTAACTTTCTTTGTATTTATGCAATTAATGAACCGTGTGTTCATTGAATTTTTGGATAAATTTGTGGTCGTGTTTATTGATGACATTCTGGTGTATTCTAAGAGTCCGGAAGAACATGCGCAGCATTTGCGGATTGTATTGGAACTCTTGAGAAACGAGCAATTGTACGCCAAACTTTCTAAATGTGAATTATGGCTAAAGGAAGTAATGTTCCTCGGCCATGTGGTGTCAGCTAAAGGAGTCCGAGTAGATCCTCGAAGATCGAAGCAATATTGGATTGGAAGCCTCCAAAGAATGTGAAAGAGGTCAGAAGCTTCTTAGGACTTCTTTGGATATTACCGTCGATTCGTGGAAGGGTTTTCTAAAATCTCCCGCCCACTTACTCGACTTCTGCAGAAAACTCAAAAGTTTGAGTGGAACGAGTCGTGTCAGACTAGTTTTGATGAGTTAAAGAAGAAATTGACAACGGCACCGATTCTATCACTTCCGCGGGGAACTGAAGGATTCATAGTTTACGGTGATGCTTGAACCAAGGACTTGGGTGCGTGTTGATGCGAATGATAAGGTGATCGCTTATGCGTCGCGACAAGCGAAACCTTATGAAGTGAATTACCCGACACATGATTTGGAACTAGCGGCGGTGGTTTTGCCTTGAAGATTTGGAGGCATTATCATGCGGGACTCAGCATCGAGATCTTTACGGATCATAAGAGTCTCAAGTACATATTCGATCGAAAGAGTTGAATATGCGGCAAAGAAGATGGTTGGCCCGATTAAGGACTATGACTTGGAGATTTTATATCATCCAGCAAAGCAAATGTAGTGGCCGATGCACTTAGCCGCAAGCTGTCTCTATTCGGATCGGAGACACCGACCTCCCAACTTAGCCTTGGCGAGAGATGATTCGTGAAGGGATTGAAGTGTGGTTACGAGAGTCCGGGGACAAGCGTGCGTGATGGAGATAACCGTCATTAACCGAAGAAATCAAATCTAGGCAGCGAGATGATCCTCGATGATTCGGTTGCATGACGAAGTGATCAAAGGAAAGGCCCCGGATTCATAATTCATGACGATGGAGTTTTGAGATTTGGGACCGACTCTGCGTTCCGATGTTGATGTTAAAGCAGACGATTATGAAGGAAGCTCATAGTTCGCCCTATTCTATCCACCGGGCACCATAAAATGTATAAGGACTTGAAGCGAGAATTTACGGTGGGGCAACATGAAGAAAGACGTAGCGGACTATGTTTGAAATGCTTGACTTGTCGGCGGAGTTAAGATCGAGCATCAACGGCTTTGGAATGTTGAAGCCGCTCCCGATCCACGAATGGAAGTGGGAGGACATATCAATGGAGTTTATCACTAATATGCCGAAAACCGGGACGGAATGAACATGATTTGGGTGATAGTTGATCGTTTAACCAAATCGGCTCATTTTCTAGGCATTAAGGATACGTGGGGACCAGAGAGGTTGGCACGAGTCTTTATTTCGAGATAGTTCGATTGCATGGTACACCGAAGACCATTGTTTCGATCGAGATGGCCGTTTGTGTCTCACTTTTGGAAGGCGATTCATAAGGCCTTGGGGACCGAATTGAACTTGATCTGACTTATCACCCTTGATCGATGGACAATCCGAGAGAACTATACAAACGGTGGAAGATATGCTAAGGGCACATGTGCCTTAGATTGGTCAAACGATTGGGAAGTTCATCTACCATTGATTGAATTTACTTACAACAATAGTTGGCATGCTTCCATTAAGATGGCACCGTTTGAGGCATTATACGGAAGGAGATGCAGATCGCCCTTATGTTGGGACGATTCGCCGGACTTGATCGAACGTAACCAGAGTTGATCGAGCGGACTCGAGAGAAGATAGCCTTGATTCGTGAAAAGGCATTGGCCCAGAGTCGCCAGAAATCTATGCGGACGTACGCCGCCGTCCATTGGAGTTGATCTGGAGATCACGTACTTTTGAAGGTTTCTCCTACCCGGGGAATCTTTCGTTTCGGTAGGAAAGGAAAGCCGAGTCAAGATATATCGGACCATTTGAGATCCTCGAGAGAGTTGGGGAGTTGGCATCTGATTAGCATTACCGCCGTCATTGTGTCATGTTCATAACGTGTTCCACGTATCCCGATTGCGGAGATATATACGAGATCCAGTCATATCATCGATTTGGCGAGATCGAAGTCGAGCGAGGATGGGGCGTTTGAAGAAAGACTATCAAGATACTCGAGAATCGAGTTAAGCAACCGAGGAACAAGTCAATCGTTTTGGTCAAAGTTCGGTGGTCACGTCATGGAGCGGAAGAAGCCACTTGGGAAACGAAGGTGATATGAAGTCTAGATATCCCGAGTTATTCTCGTCTTGAGTTTCGGGACGAAACTCCTTTTTAGTAGGAGAGTATGTAATATCCGGATTTATTACGGTGTATTTCATCGTATTCAAACCATGTATTATTTCGGATTGGTGATTTTGATTATTGGAGTATGATATTTAGTGCATTAATATCATTATACATAAGTATAGCAACTTGCAAAATTGCTCAAACAACCTCGTGATAGCACACGTTAAGAATGTATCTTAACGCGCTATCGGGCCATTATTAGCGCACGCTATGCGGTATGAGTAACGTGCGCTAAGGACTCAATTATTGGCGAGGCGGTGGCTCGTGCGCCCGGGACATGGGTCGGATAAGATTCCTAGCCGACGCACCCGGACAAATTCTGAAGTCAACCATTATTAGCGCACGCTAAGGGATGCTTAGTAGCGTGCGCTAACTTATCAATAATGCGAGAAAATTATAAATGGGACATCAAGTGTTGGCTTGCATTTCTTTCGCACTTTCCTCAATCTTGAGAGTTCGAGAGTTGTAGAAATACTCTTATACACTTAGAACACATATTGTTGATATTTATACATTGGTTACCACGTGGAATGTTCATGGAAGTGGAATAGCACCTTGGAAGGGCATACAACCAACCCGAGTTGGATTCTACCTTACGGTTCGGTGATTTCGTCATTTTAAGGTATGTTCAATCTATCTCCAGGACTTAGAGTTGGATTCTAACGATTTGGATGATCATGTTAACAAGATATGGATTTTCATAGATGAATTATCCAAGTATATCATGTTTGGAATAGTGAGTTGTATAAGCTGGAATACCTTGATTATAATCATCATGATTCGAATCTTAGTACCTTTGGTTATGTGAAGAGAAGCTTCTATCATTGGTTAACCGAATCTAATAGATGATTTCATAGTAATCTTGGACTAGACGTTAACATCCTTATTGTTAGATAAATCTAAAGGTTTGATCATGGAAGGATTTATCTAGTATATATAGGGCGTTTATCAACTTGATAGGATAATATGGTGATATAGAGGTGTTGATATCAACCATTTAGTTTTTCGTATTATCGTATGAAGATTTGAAGTCGGAAAAGAATATGGTTTTATATTGGCATGCATATCCTTGAATCCGAAGTTGTCTTTATCCGTATAATCATTCATGAGGGTGTAGACATAGTATTCATGGAAGTAACATGAATTATCACGCAAGATTTCGTTGTTTCAAACATGGCAAAACAGTTCTTGCTCACGATGGCGCCATGCATAGATAGCGCACGCTATGCTATGCAATGTAACGTCTTCTCGGCGATTGTTAGCGTGCGCTACGTTTGGTACGTAACGTCGCTAGACCATCGAGCAAATTGGTGGTCGGTGAAGTCTTGACCATGCATCGTTAGCGTGCACTAGGCTTTGTTGTTTGCGTGCGCTATTGGGCGACGTAACGCACGCTACGTAGTACTTAGCGTGCGCTAAGCTATTCGGGCAGATTGCAGTTTATGAACTTTTGACCGTTAATCAAATTGTTTAACATTCATACGACGTGAGATAAATCTTATATCATTTCTTTTGTTAAGGTTTGGTCTAGTTACGTGATTGATTGAGAAGGACGATCGTCGAGTGTTCATTTATGTGGAAGTGTTATTATTGTCTTCAAATCGAGGCAAGTACCTTAATTGTTTTACGTATTGTTGTTATACATATTGTCGTGCATGTATGTCGTTATTGTATGTCCACCTCGTGTTGGTCCGACGGGATCATCGGGGGATCTATGCTAGCGTGCGCTGGATCATCGGACGGGTTTTTCCACCACGGGTTGGTCTGACGGGATCATCGTGGGTTCTAGCGATGAGCATTTGGATCGATGGAATTACCATGTGTATGTATTGATATCATGTTGTGATTATCAGTTGTGTATGTTATGTTTGAGTTTCTCGTAGGAGAAGACTCGTTGGTATTTTGTCGTTTACGTTATCATTATTATTCACCGTGAGATATGAATAATATGCTGTGGTACTTGTACTAGCATCGTTGTGCTAACCCCTTCGGGGTGAACATTTTGTTTGTGTTCGGGATCCGGAGAGTGGGAAACAACCACCTTTGGAGCAGTATGACGACGAGGGTGCGAGTGATGTCAGACCGGGTTTACTTATCATTGTTTATTCGTTATTTCAATAAGTACTCGAGTACGAAGTCGGTTGTGATATTTTGAATTTGGTGATGTATTATTAAGTTACATTGAACAATTGTACTATTCTGTATTGGGTCGGGCGATGTACTGTAATTCCGTTATTTCCATTTATTAGTACCTTTTTATACTTGTTCAATTCTTCAGCCTTGTAAATCCTTACGTAAAGGATTTACGGCGCTGTAATATTCCCGAATATATCGGGGGTGTTACACCATGTAGGGGTCCACGGCACTGTAATATACCTTGAATATCTCAGGGGTGTTACACGTATAACACAAGATACAATATAGTAGGGAGACTTACATCCATAGGTCGCACGAAGATGATGGTTGCACCTTGATACTAATCACGACCGACATCTTAGACGACGTGTCGCGACACGACTTAGTCAGACACAATCCGACAACACAAGACTCGACAATACTCAACTCAACCCGATAGCCTAGATTTCCACAACTGAAGCTTTGATACCATATTCTGTAACACCCCCAAACCACTCGGGAATATTATAGCACCGCAGAGCCTCTCCGTGAGGATCTACCAGGCTAAATGCATAAACAATACATCACATTACATGCCAACATGGATAAATAACGAACCATTAGACTGATTTGGTCTTTCACCACAATATACACATCAGAGACACATAACTCTGATACCACTCAGACCAAAACGAGGTTCAAATACACGAACCATAATCTTACAATCAGAAAATACAACAGCAGAAAAAACACCACAACATGTCTTGACCAAAATACTCAGCACTGGTCTTCATGTGATAAGTATCGTCATCTTCCATCATCCTTCGTACCTATCCTGTATTTTGCTCCCCTTGAACCTGCATGTACCTGGACGCAATACAGACATCCACCCCCGATTACTCCGGGGTTAGCAAAGTTCCACTATTTTACTAGTGCAAGTATAAACTGCAAATACAAGCCATATATCACATATTTCGAGAACATAACAATTGAAAACAGTCATATAGTAAAACGTAACAAAATACTTCCCGAGATAATTGACTAGATTAAAATCGTTCAAACCATGAAAGGTAGGAATGAAACTCAATATACATTTTGCAAAAAAAATTAAGATCTCGGGAGTTTTAAAAACATTTGGAATTTAAGAATTCTCATCTTATCGAAAACCACTTAGGGACACAGCCCAAAGATCATTTTCCAAAATACAAATCCAATAACAAAACACGGGGTCCCCGACCCAATCATACCATTCCAATCATAAAAAATAGAGTCAACGACCCAATCATACCATTTCGATCACAAAACACAGGGTCCACGACCTAATTATACATATCAACATATTCCCAAGGATTATTCGCATCTCGTGCTAGCAAGCGACGAACCTCAGAGCCTCCTCCAGACATACCCGAGTGAATAACCCAACGGGAAACCACACAATATCACATGTCACCGTAACAACAGTCACCATAGCCACAACCATGTCATACGTTCATATTTATCCCGGCATCGGGCTAGCAAGCTACGAACCTCGGAGCCTTCGCGAGACCTACCTGGTTTGGACAACCTATTACACGTACGTCACAAGGGTGGAGGTCAGCAGAAATCTCAGTATGCAAATATTCCTGGGGGTGGTTCGGCTCGATTCTCTGGGGGCTATCGAGGTATTGATAGTGCCTCCGTTCGGGATGCTAGATGCTTTAACTGTGTCAAGTCGGGCAATCGGAACCGGGAGTGTCCACGTCCGCCTTTTGACTTGTCATACTTGTGGTCAGTCGGGCCACAAGGCTTTCTTTTGTGAGCGGGTAGGACAGCTTCTTGGTGCTCATGCTTTTTTTCCAGCACCTAGAGATCCGAGTGTGAACCAGGGCTCGGTTGCTCTGCAATCTCCACCGAGTGCCAGCCAAGGGAGAGGTCGGGGTCAGCCCGTTAGAGGGGAAGCTTCCAGTGTCGGCTCCACACCTCCACGTATCTGAGATTTGGAGGGCCGATGATCCAACGGCTACTGTGGCGACAGGTACCATTCACTTCCATTCCCATCCTATCAGTGTGCTTTTTGATTCGGGTGCTACGCATTCATTCATCTCTTTGGAGTGTATATGCCGTTTGAGTCTTGACTGTTTGTCGCCTTGCGAGCCTTTCATCATTAAACTTCCTAGCGGTGATAGAATCGTTGGCGATCAAGAGGCCCGAGACTGTTCTGTGTTTATTTGTGAGAGGGCTTGGCTCTCTAATATTATTGTTGTGGCTATTGAGGGTGAGGATTTGATTCTCGGGAATGATTGGCTCGAGCGGCATGGTGCAATCATGAACTACTACATGAGGATCATCACCATGCTAGCCGAGGACGGCACCGAGCACTCTTTCGCGGGGCAAAAGAGAAACCAGAAGTTCGTAATTAACGCCTTGAAGGCGATGAGACCCCTGCGAAAGGGGTGTACTGGTTATTGGTGCTACGCCTTCAAGGCGGAGAGTGGTGAAGAGTTTCCTAATGTTTTTCCTGATGAGTTACCAAGGTTGCCACCGGACCGTGAGTTAGAGTTTGCTATAGAGTTAGAGCCGGGTGGGGACCCGATTTCGAAGGTGCCGTATCGCATGGCACCTTCAGAGATGGCCGAGTTGAAGAAGCAGTTGAGTGAGCTTCTTGAAGATGGGGTATTGAGATTCCAGAGTCGTTTGTGTGTACCGAACGACTCAGAATTGAGACAGGGTATTTTGCGTGAGGTCCATGCTATGCCTTACTCCGTTCATCCTGGATCGAGTAAGATGTACAAGGACCTGAGGAGGAATTTCTGGTGGAATGATATAAAGGAGGAGGTCGCACAGTTTGTAGCGAGATGTTTGACTTGTCATTAGGTCAAGATCGAGCATCAGGGACCGGCCGGGTTATTACAGTCACTTCCCATCCCGGAATGGAAATAGAAAGGTATTTCGATGGAGTTCATCATGAGTTTGCTGAGATCGAGGTCGGGCATGGATATGGTTTGGGTGATTTTTGATCGTCTGACCAAGTTGGCACATTTTCTGGGCATACTTGGGGCCCGGAGAAGTTGGCTCATGTGTTTATTGCGCTGATTGTGAGGATTCACGGCACTCCAAAGTCTATTGTTTCGGATCGGGATGGCCGTTTTGTATCGCACTTTTGGTAGGCGGTGCATAAGGTGTTGGGTACTCGTTTATGTTTGAGTACCTCCTTTCATCCTCAGTCAGATGAACAGTCGGAGCGCACTATCCAGACGTTTGAAGATATGTTGCGTGCTTGTGCTCTCGACTAGAGCAGTGGCTGGGAGGAGCATTTGCCATTGATCGAATTCACGTATAACAATAGTTGGCATGCGTCAATTCGGATGGCACCGTATGAGGCACTTTACGGGAGGCATTTTCGATCGCCGATTTGTTAGAATGAGACGTTCGATTTGGTTGGGACCGAACCGGATATCTCTTTAGAGACGAGGCGGAAGGTGGAATTGATTCGAGAATGGATGTTGACTGCTCGGAGTCGACAGAAGTCGTATGCTGACATCCGTCGTCGACCTTTGGAGTTCGAGGTGGGAGACCATGTTTTGCTAAAGGTGTCGCCGACGAGGGGAGTTTTCCGCTTTGGGAAGAAGGGGAAGTTGAGTCCGAGATTTATTGGACCCTTTGAGATTCTCGAGCGAGTCGGTGATTTGGCATACCGTTTGGCGCTACCTTCAGCCTTCAGTTATGTCCATAGCATTTTACATGTTTCCCAGCTGAGGAAATATGTTCCGTATCCTAGTCACGTCATCGACTATGGTGAGATTGATGTTGCCGAGGATATTACCTTCGAGGAGCATCCCCTGAAGATTTTGGAGCACCGTGAGAAGCGACTGAGGCATAAGACCATTCCTTTGGTCAAAGTGCAGTGGTCAAGGCATGGTGCCGAAGAGGCAACTTGGGAAACCGAAGATAGCATGCGTGCTAAGTACCCCGAGTTGTTTGTTTCTTAAGTTTCGGGACGAAACTTATTTTTAGAGGGGTAATATCCACACTTTTCTTTTCCCGATATTATCATTTTTGGTATATTTTCATTTTTAGCAACTCACTTGTAACCATTTCGACATTTTGAATCTATTTTATTCTTGGAGTTTCTCCATTTGGACGAGTTTCGGAGGTGTTTTGATATTATTCCGTCTTATGTCATGTATTGTTGCATGGACATTCGATTCTTGTAGAACCCATTCGATTTTGTAATTTCTTTGGTTTCACGAGTCCTTCTGGTTGAGTTGTTCGTGTTATGAGTTTCGATTTATTAATCCGACGTCGTATCGCGATTTTCGGATGTTTGGGCCGTTTTGTAATTTCCTATAAGTTTAGAGAATTTTACTTTCCTTGTTGTTTCTCGGATTCCTCCGTAGTCGGAACTGTATTCTCCTGCAACTTTCAGCTTCGTCGTTGTGAATATTTCTTATCTACGCATTGGAATATGTCCTTGTGTTGCGTCTCGTTTTCGGACCGCCCGATGCAGCTAACTTCGTTCAGCAGTGTTGAACTGTTGCATGCATAACGTGCGTTATGCATGCTTTCTTGCGTGCGCTATCGGCACCATCATAACATACGTTAAGGCTCATCGCTAACGTACGTTATGGCCTTCAGCAGACTGGACAGATTATTCTGTCTGAACCATTACGTACGTTAACTCTTTATGTTACGTACGTAAAGTCCATCGTAGCGTACGCTAAACTATCCGGCATAGCGTACGTTATCGAACCCAGCGTTGTTGGACAGTGAGTCTGCCCAGTTTTGCCCAGACCCTTACGTACGTAAAGGCATTGATGTTACTTACATAAGCCTCTTGTAGCGTACGCTAGCCGTCTGATGTAGCGTACGCTAGCGATCTCAGTGTTTTGGGACAGACTGTTCTGCCCAGACATTACGTACGCTAATACTTGAGTGTTAACGTACGTAATGAGCATTACGTACATTAACCATCTCATGTAATGTACGTAACAGAATCCCAAGTTTTATAAATCGGGAGTTGACCTTCACTTCGGCACTTTCTTCATTTCTTCTCCTCCGACTGCGAGTTGCGATCCAAGTGAGGTTTTGATCGATTCTTCAAGTTTTGCCCATGGAAATAGTTGGGGAATCAAGTATTGTGTTCCTAGTGTAGTTTATTATCATCGTAATCGTATTCCTCCGTCTGAATCAAGGTAAATCTTCTAAGAACCCTACTTTTGGGTAAATTGGGGGTTGTCGGTTTTATGGTTCGATTCTTCCCGTGTTGTTGATTAATTCATGATGAATATGATTAATCTTGTTGGTATTCTTGGTTTTCCTATGGATTCATGGTATATTTCGTGGTATTTCCGTAATCGAGAGAGTTTGGTTGTGGTCCGCCCTCGTTGTTCTTGTACGAATATACATGAATCATAGGCGGGTTTTCAGGTGTATTCCTTTTCCGTATTCGTTTGGAGATTGTTGTGATTGTGTTCTTCGAATCGTTAGGTTCGGTTACGTTGGTTCCTAACATTCGTCGGTGATTTTCTTTCCATTCGTTGCGTCGTCAATTATTCAAGGCAAGTAATTTTGGAAACCTTTATGCTTAACATGAAATGGTAATATATATTGTGTGTGCTTTGCTCACCTCGGGAGGGTCCGATGGGGCCTCGATGGAATCTATGACTTCACTATGGATTCACGAGTTTGTTTCGCTAGCCAGCTCGGGAGGGTCCTTAAAGGCCTCGAGTGGGATCAGTGGCTTCGTCCCGGTCCTAGGCGATGCCTGTGCGTGATTTGTTTTATGATATGGCCAGCTCGGAAGGGTCCTTAGAGGCCTCGAGTGGGATCTGTGGCTTCGTCCTGGTCCTAGGCCAATTGATTGACTGTTTGTTTCCGAAAAAGACATGTCTGGTTTTTGGTTTTGAAATGAATTTGGTGCATTGTACTATGAAATCTGTAAGTGAATGGTTTGCCTTGATTACCTGCACTAGCATAATTGCTAACCCCTTTGGGGACCCATTTTGGGGAAATTCTTGTTATGGATTTCAGGTTATGATCAGCCGGACGAGTGGGCGTTAGGATAGTACGAGGATGCTGGCCAGGGTCGTTGACATGTGCATTTGAGTCCTTTTATTTCCGTTGTTCCATTCGATATGGTTGTTGCCTACTTTCTAAACTTATAGATTATACTCGCGAGTACTTAGGCGTTTTCTCTTCGAATTGTGATTCGTATTCATTGAAGTATTTATGGTTGTCGATGTTGATTATTCCGCCGGTTGTACCGGGCGTGTTATTTGAATTTCATCTGGATGATGTGTGATTTTACTGTGGTAATTCATGTCTAGCCTGGTGGGTCCCATGTAGGGGTCCACGGCACTGTAATATACCTTGAATATCTCAGGGGTGTTACACGTATAACACAAGATACAATATATAGTAGGGAGACTTACATCCACAGGTCGCACGAAGATGATGGTTGCACCTTGATACTAATCACTACCGACATCTTAGACGACGTGTCGCGACACGACTTAATCAGACACAATCCGACAACACAAGACTCAACAACACTCAACTCAACCTGATAGCCTAGATTTCCACAACCGAATCTCTGATACCATATTCTGTAACACCCCTAAACCACTCGGGAATATTAGAGCACCGCAAAGCCTCTCCGTGAGGATCTACCAGGCTAAATGCATAAACAATACATCACATTACATGCCAACATGGATAAATAACGAACCACTAGACTGATTTGGTCTTTCACCACACTATATACATCAGACACACATAACTCTGATACCACTCAAACCCAAACCAAGTTCAAATACACGAACCATACTCTTACAATCAGAAAATACAACAGCAGAAAAAAACGCCACAACATGTCGTGACCAAAATACTCAGCACTGGTCTTCATGTGATAAGTATCGTCGTCTTCGATCATCCTTCGTATCGATCCTGTATTTTGCTCCCCTAGAACCTGCATGTACCTGGACGCAACACAGACATCCACCCCCCGATTACTCAGGGGTTAGCAAAGCTCCACTATTTTCTAGTGCAAGTATAAACTGCAAATACGAGCCATACATCACATATTTCGAGAACATAACAATCGAAAATAGCCATATAGTAAAACGTAACAAAAGACTTTCCGAGATAATTGACTGGATTAAAATTCAAACCATGAAAAGTAAGAATGAAACTCAATATACATTTTGCAAAAAAAAATTAAGATCTCGGGAGTTTTAAAAACATTTGGAATTTAAGAATTCTCATCTTATCGAAAACCACTTAGGGACACAGCCCAAAGATCAATTTCCAAAATACAAATCCAATAACAAAACACGGGGTTCCCGTCCCAATCATACCATTCCAATCATAAAAAATAGGGTCCACGACCCAATCATACCATTTCGATGACAAAACACAGGGTCCTCGACCTAATTATACATATCAACATATTCCCAAGGATTATTCGCGTCTCGTGCTAGCAAGCGACGAACCTCAGAGCCTCCTCCAGACATACCCGAGTGAATAACCCAACGGGAAACCACACAATATCACATGTCACCGTGACAACAGTCACCATAGCCACAACCATGTCATACGTTCATATTTATCCCGGCATCGGGCTAGCAAGCCACAAACCTCGGAGCCTTCGCGAGACCCCCAAATGGTTTGGACAACCCATTACACGTACATTACACAACTAAACCACAACCATAAGTTATCCCGTCATCGGGCTAGTAAGCCATGAACTTCGGAGCCTCCACGAGACATACCTGGTTTCGATAACCCTATGGTCACGCCCGATTCATACTAGCAACGAAGGATCCCGGAGGTTCAACAAACCCTACCCGGTGGCACATCACTTTACAGTCATCACACAACAACAAGGAAGTACCATTTCCAAACAACAGTGAGCATCACCACCTCCTTACAAAGGAGTAACAACTATTATCACACAACATCACATATTCACCAAACGAGCACACGTACTAACAAATAATCCTTGACAAGTGAAAGGAAAGACATACTATAATCACGTAATATGATCACAACACCCTCCACATACAACACTAATACACATATTCAGAAAAGTACATTTGTTCACAAAACATACGTGTTATCTTTGAAGGAAAACATTTATCGAGAATATACCGATCCTTTTGAAAGTTTATTAAAAACATTCAAATTGCACATATATTCCATTACCAACTATTACGTCTACGAAACACGAAGTGTATGGGCATGATACTTGCCTCGATAATTGATACCGAAAACTCCGACGAACGCGGCTCGACCGGAAAAACCTCGAACACCTACAACTTCCGCAATAAATAACGAAAATACGATCACAACAAGGAGCAAGATCAAAACCAATGGAAAATGCCTCAAATCAATGAAGAAAAACTCATATGGACATTTAATCGAACACTAAATGTTCGTAGTTCCTTAAGAACACTTGAATCATCAATCGAGTTGAACAAGTCGGAATTATGGATATTTAATCCATGGAATATAATTAAAAACAATGTTAAACACCAATCAATCCATCAAAATTAGATTGGAAATGAAATCAAGAACAAGATCTACAACATGGTCAACTCAAGGAAAAATCAAGGAATTACCTCGATCGGGCAAAGAACAATAGATTAGGTGACGTTATAATCACCTAGGATACTCCAAAGCAGCTTAGAATGGAACAAAATCGGCCAAGATCACGAACCCTAGTTGCCCTTGACTCACACCCGCGGAGAGAAGAGAAAATGGGGAAGAAATGAAGAAATATGACTGCTGTCCGGTTTTTATACTGGACAGATTAGCGCACGCTAACACTGAGGAGTAGCGCACACTAACGAAACACATACGGTTAGCATGCGCTAACTACAGTCGTTAGCGTGCGCTAACGAGACCTGCCGACCCAGTCCAGTAGTTTCTGGACAGTTCCGCACTTACTAGGTAGCGTGCGCTAAAGTGAGCAATAAAGTGCGCTAAAACAGTCAATAGCATGCGCTAACTACCAACCTTAGCGTGTGCTATCGAGACCTCAGTCCCAGTCCATTAGATCCCGGACTGCCTCCGGACTGCCAGTTAGCATGCGCTAACTGGAAGATAGCTTGCGCTATCAATACACAAATAGCGCGCGCTATGAGGAAACGTAGCATGCACTGCACCTGCTGCACAGGTGATAAAATCGTACCAAAATTCAACGCAACAACGATCCGAAACACAAGCAAACACGTGTCCAAACCTGGCACGTCCAAACATGGCACACCATTCCAAACACATGGGCGACAACAATCCGCTAAACCGCAGAAAAGCTCAATGAAACAGGAATGAAGATTTCGAGTATTACACCAGTTAGAAGGTGTGAAGCTATGATAGTCACAAATGGGCGTAAAGGTAGGGGTAGACCGAAAAAGAGTTGGACGAAGACTATTTAGAAAGACATAGAGCTCATGGGCTTAACAGAAGGGATGACCCAGCATAGAGCAGAATGGAGACGTCAAAGTCATATAGCCGACTCCACCTAGTGGGATAAGGCTTTGTTTGGTTTGGTTTGGTTTAGTAACTAAGACATAAAGTGTGAAAAGAAGGAAATAAAAAGATCAATTTGCTGCTCCTCTATCCGGTCACATATGGGATTCGATTAATCACAATTTGTTTTGAGTACCTCCTTATAATTATAGCCCTGTTTCTTAGATTTTCGTAGCCACTTGAACGACCTCAACCGGACATCATGAGAAAGTTATGATCAAAACATGAAACTGCTGTGTATTCGTCTTATGCGTGGGAATTTGCATTTTTGTTCACTTGTTTCTGTTGGGATTCGGTGCCTAAAACGAAGGCCCAGCGGAAGCGGTAAAACGAAAATTAATTCGATCCGAATCCCTACGAGGATCGATCGAGCTACGTATATACGAATATATAAACGAAAAGCAAGAGTCGTAAGAAACTAACCCTCGAAGTCCGTTGATTAAATGGTAACCTTCTCTTGAGCTATTCCCCAAGATCTTGAACGATCCAACGCCGAAAGTACCGCGTCTCTACTTGCCACGCGCCGGAGAAACGACCGGAACGACGATCACCTTGCTATCCTCCGAGGATACGGCTAGAGCTAAGTGATGAAGCTTCCAATATGAGATTATCACACTATAAGTGTATAACTCACAACTCTCATTTATTTCTTGATTTTTTTCTCCAAGAATCACCAAGAACAAGTTGAAGAAGAAGATGAAGAAAAGTGTTTGAACTCAAAGTCTCACTTTCTCTTTCTCTCAATGTATCTCACGTTGGAAAGGCTTGGAAAATTACAAGTGAGAGATGTCTTCATCTTCATTTATTCAACTCTCCACATGCACATCTCATAATTATGAGAATCAAAGCCCCACTACCTCAATGATCAAGCATTAAAGAATGGAACATGGGTCCATATGAAAGTGGGTGGAAGTGTGGGGTTTGGCCCATGTAGAAATCGGACAAGTTCGGTTCATTTCGGACTCCCGCGAGTCCAAACAGATAAACTCCGATTCCGTATCGATGTATTTATATCGATTAATTAATCTAATTAATTAAACATATAAAATACATTATAACATAATTAATTTCTCCAAGAAATAATTATATCCATGAATTAATTTAATCTCACTTTGATATATTTTATTCATTAGGCAATATATTAATTTATCATTTTAATCGATTTTGACATATATTTTCCTAAATTTAGATATCCAATATCTATTATTGATTATGAGAGAATTAGCTTGATTCATTCCGTCGTCAATCCTAATGCGCGACTCGGTAGGTCCGTCTCGATCGGCAATGGGAGGAACCAAAGAGTAGTAGCACCACCTAGCCACTGGTGGCCTACACTGCACTCGACCGAGAACGAATGATTGGGATCATTCAAGAACCATTCTCGTGAATACCAAGATACGTATAAACCCTTCTTTCAAATATCCCGATCAAGTTATAGGGTCACGGTCGGTCAAACCCTATCTCGTACTTGACGCTATGCATGCGTTAATGCAAATCGAGATCATCGAGCTCTCGTGTATCTAATACTGACTAGCTCCAATGCTTTGGCCAAAGACTTATGATCTCATCGCCAATAACCGCATAGGACATATAACCCGTTCACTAACAGGAGAAAGAATTCTATCTTGGTATTGGTAGGACACTGCTACTTGCCCGTCAAGATGCACGTCGAGGTTGACCCCGCCTTAGGTTTACAGGGTCGAACTACTCTAATGAAAATCTTGACGTCACAAGCACATCCCTACTAAATCCTCAAGTCGAAGGTTCACGAATACCTATCACAACCTTTCGATTCCGTCATTGACTGTCCCGGAGTGAAATCCGTGTGACGAATCGAGGGTGAGTCGGTTCGAGTATACTAATCTAATTAGCATACCTATAACGTGTGCTCCCACTAACCATTAGTGTTCGACAGGCACTCTCCTTGTCAAAGAACACGTCATACAAGTCTTTACATAAACTTAACGCCTACCAAGTTTCATCGACTTGCGAACGATTAAGTATTTGAGCTATAAACCTTTCCAGTGCCGACCCCCTTATCCAATAAGAAGTGGAACGTTTTGCTCTCAAATACACGGACTAGTTTCTATATATTTATTTACGAGTTAGGAATGCCAATAACTACCAGTAAATAAAGAAACATTCATTTGCCTTATATAAATGGTTTACATAATTACAAGTACAATGCCCTCACTCAACAACCTCTGAGTGGCATTCGAGGGCATACTCCTAACAGTTTCATTCTCGTATCTTGACTCAACTTTATTTCAAATCAGAATTACAACTCAAAATTAAAAATAATGGTACAATTATACAACTCTAGAACAAGACAATAAATTACAACTCAAATGATAATATTTTACAACTTGTTCAATACAATCATTATTACAAGACAACTCAACTGACAAAAGGACTTGACAAATAAAATACATGTACCAAATAATAAAAATTTATTCATAAAAAATATTTTAAATAAATAATATTCAATAAACTAATGTGAAAAATGGGGGTACTTTGATTCACATCATAAGGAGATAGACACTGAAAGTGTTTGGATTAACAATTGCATAGAGTCAATTTACAATAGGGTTTGATATAGCTGTGACCCTAATACTTTTTTGGGACATATGATTGAAGGGTTTATTTGTACACATTATTCATAACATAATGATTTTGGAATAATTTCTATCATTCATTCTCAAGAGGGTTACAGTGTAGGCCAAGAGACTAGCTAGGTGGTGCTAACACTCTTTGAATCCTCTCAATGCTAACTGAGACGAATCTACTGTAACACCCCAAATCTCATAAGGCATATTACACGCCGTAGAACCTTCAACAAGGTCTACCAGGCTAGTAAATAACACACAATACACGATAATCTCTTAACAATACATTAATAAAATAAATAGGGTCGTGGCCTCAAGCTAAATATTTTAGTTCAATTTTAGAAAAACAAAAAGTAAAATAAGTTCATTGCCCACGCAGGGGACTTCAACGACATCCTTAAGACAATAATAAGTTTACTCGACTAACTCCGACAAACCATGTAAGCATAATAATTAAATATTCAACACAAACTCGAGCCTTATCATCATGCTTGGCCATCCATAGCATGCGGTTCCCATGCTGGCTCATCAGCTCGCCCGATACCTGAAAGGCATAAAATGCATTTCCCCCATTTAATGGGTTAACATTCGAATAGCTAGTGCAAGTACATAATTACACTACATTATATACAGATATGGTTCAACACAATCATCTCATTTAGAAATCATTTGAAAATAATATTCTGGAATATCACATTTGCGTTAAACATCATTTTCATAAACACTATATCAACACATTTCATCACAACAACATCCACACTTAGTAACCCGCGGCCTTACCCATTAGTATCGACCCCAGAGGCCCCATCAGACCATCCCTGGGTGAGAAACCACTTCCGCGGCCGTACCCATTAGTATCGGCCCCCAGAGGTCCCGTTGAACCGTCCCTGGATGGAAGAACATCAACACACACACGATTTCCCAGTTCATAATTCGCATAAAAACCGTAACACACATAACGAAATGTAATACATATACTTGCCTTGAATAATACGAAACAGTGAAAACAAGGTTTTCGGTCCGATTCCCTTCAAAGATTCGATCCTAAATCACAATGACACATAATTAATCACAACACTATGGAAACATAGGAAACCATCCTATGTTTTACCCGAAGACACAATTCGTCGAACACGACGAGGGCATAATCCAAACAAAATCGAATAACGGGAGAGTTCATGAATTCTATTCTCCAAAACTACAAGAATAACAAGGAATCTAAAATATAGAATCCTAATCTAATAACAAATCGGCCTAATTGGAATACTAAGATGGAATGACAAGAAAATCGCCCAAATTTCCCAAAACTAGGGTTTAAGACAATTTACCTTGATTAGAATGGATAAAGATGTTGCAAAGATGCTAAATCCGGGTTGGAAACTCGAAATTATTGAAGGGTGATGACAACCGGTCGAAATATGTACTATGCTGCCTAAATCGTCGCAAATTTGCCAAGGGAGAAAAGGACATAGGAAAAATGGCTAAAATAATTGTTGCTATCCTATCTATACATACAGTGATTAGCGTACGCTATAGGCATTCTTAGCGTGCGCTATTATGGGTGCAGTACAGTGACTTCTGCCCTCCTCGTTAGCATATGTTAATGTCAAATTAGTGTGCGTTAACGATCATGTTAGTTAACTGGTTCATCCCAGAATCACTGAACTTAATGTCCAACTCCAAAATATTCTGGCCATCCGTATTAACGTACGCAATGGTATAATAATGTATGCTAATCTGCAGAGTAGTATACGCAATGGAGACCATAACGTACGTTTAACCAAACCACTCTAGAAATCAGATCTTATTGCCCAGCCTGATTAGCGCATGCTATGCATGAGATTAGCGTGCGCTAGTAATACCCCTTAGTGCACGCTATAGAAATAGTTAGCGTGCGCTAACTGCTCTGCTACAGAATACAGTTGTGAACCCCGGTCAGAAAGCACACGTCTCGGAAGGTATAAAATCTGATAGTTCTCAACGGATAACGAAGTGTTAATAAGAAACAACAACATGAAAGTTCACTCTCCCATCAGAATACATGATTCCGACCATTCGATGGAACAGACAACAATTTCCTATCATGGTATCCCAAACTTATGAAAAATTAGAAAACGACTGAAACTCTCGAGCATCACGACTCGAGGCCAACTAACAATCACAGAAAGTTGTAACGCATATAGAAATATTAAAGGAACTCTGAAGCTCGGAGAAGGCATGTATGTCAAATGTTATTTCCTATAAATTGGACATCCTGACACGTGTTTGGTGTAGCTTATCGCAAGTGCAAAATATCGCATCAAGTAGTAAGTGGAATTTTTTTAGTCCGGGTAATCGATCCTACGAGGAAGTATAGTTATTGATTGCTTTCTTCACTATTATCCTTTTGTTATCGTTATTAAGGATGAATGGAAACACACAATTTAAAAGTTGAGTTTGAAAATTGCAAGGAATTGAAATTATAATTCAAATAATTATAAATAAGTAAATGATTGTACTAATAATAGTATTATAAGATGTAAAATAAAATAGTTAGGATCACAAACTCAATTTATCATTAGTTATATAATATGTATATGAGTTCATAAGATGTAATACTTATTATGTTGTGTAGATTCGATCTTCCTTTAAAAAAGGGTCCTATTTCGAATCTCAAAATGCCCTTTATATATTAAATCAATCTACTATATTTCTATTTTGACTGGATTCATTACATAGCATTAGTTTTTATGAAAATAACTCAAAGAATCAAAGTTTTAGAGGTATATTTTTATCCTCTAGAAGAACTTAGAGTGAAAATCATTTGATCTAATCAACATACTTTCTTTCAAAATATATGAAGAGCATAAATATCGTCATTTATTGACCAAATAAATAAAGATTATAAAATAATGAAAATCACACACAATAATACATAATCCATAATAGATTTTTATACAAACTTAAATAACATGACAAACCTTGTTTATAATCCCAACTAGGAGAACATAGCGCATGAAGGCTTTATTCAACATATTACATGAACTAGTAACCATGATTAGTTGAAAAAGGGAAAGAACTGATACTAACTCTCTTTAAATAAAGGAGAAAGAAGCAATAAACTTCCCACACAACATATGGTTCAACACTCTTACATAAACTCTCAAGAACACAAGTGTGTTCTTCACACAAAATGAAAATAATTTATTATACTTATAAAATGAAAGATATAAGATATGGAAGATCATTATGGAATGGATCAAGGGGTCTATTTATACACCCAAGATCATCTAGTAGCTACAAAAGTGTGAAAGATATGATAAGATCACACAATCTGTCAAAAGTTACGGCCGTAACATTAGGGGGTTACGGTCGTAACAAACAATTCATACTGTCGTAAGTTTGTCATTTACGGTCGTAACTAAGCTTTGGCTTTTGATATATTTTCTTGCTGTGTTGTATGGGCTGTAAGAAGTTTTCAGACTTTGTTTTTAGCCCAGAATTTCTTTGACTCTTGCATTTTAGCCCCAAACCTTCTTCGGATGATAACTATTGATACGTAAATTTGATTTTGAATCCGGAAAGACTTCCAAACACGTCTTGAAGCTCTACAATATGAATACATAAAAACTCAACAAAGAGAATCTTTTGTAAAAATGTTATTTCTTGAGTAAATCAATAATCCAATCCGATTAAGTCTAAATTTACATCTTCATCCCATATAAATATAACTTTTTAAAACTAATTAATTAGAAGCAAAAACGACTATACTAGCTCATAATTATGGGTGAAATATATCAATACTACTCATGTATAAGTGCATAAAACTGACACTTATCAATCCCCCCTTTCATTTCTTACTTTCTCCCCTCTCCTCTTGTCGGACTTCTGCAAACTTCGAGAGCTACTCCAATGATATAACTCCTTATATTGGCCTCTCTGTTTGGTATTTGAAGATGGAAACATCTTGGATTAGAGTTCAAGCTTCTGTGTTAGGTTCTACCAACTGTTTCATCATTTCTCTCCGTATTAAGGTATGTTGATGCTATTCCGACCTTGAATTCATGTTCCTAGGAATGTTATGAGCATGCTACTAAGGTTATTGGGTTTGTTAATAACTTAATAGACTGAACACCATGTTTTAGGAGGATTGGGATGCTTATACTTAGATTTTTCCATGGTTAATAAGATTACAAGTTGAGCCATGATTATGTTGAACATTAAGACGAAGGTTTCTGAGATTGTAACATACCTTTAATGATAGTTTCGCAATCGTCCTTTCCCAAATGACTTGTAAATGGTATTGCCTATTATATGTGAATTCAAGAGGTTGAATATTGTGGTTTTCCATTAAGAATGATATCATGTCTTGTAAGGATTGATTTTTTATTAGATAATCTTCTCATATCGATTGTTAGAATGAAGTGAATATATTGGTAATGATCATATCGAAACGTAGCACTCTTGTAAGAGGATTGATAAAGAATTGGGGTTTTAGTAAGCTTTGAAACCCTAATGAATACGTTCCTTTGTATGATATTTTGGGGATACTTCATCACGATCACGTTCTTGATAGACACTACTTAATTTGGATACGTATTGAATGAACTCATGTAATCATGTTCATGTTTGTACCGAATTCTGATAAGCAATGTTATGGGTCGATTATCCGAAACCAATATTGATTTTAGTGTTAACTTGATAATTAAGGTTCAAGTGTTGCAAAAAGGATTATTGAAGGAACGTCCTTCGAGCGTGTGAACGTTTGTCGAAAGTATTGAATATCTATCGTCTTTCTAAAGGCAAGTACTTTAATTATGTTTTCCATATTAATGTCATTCATACTATCGTACATATGTGGCGTCGTCATTTGTCCACCTCATGTTGGTCCGACGGGATTATCTTGGGATCTATGCTAGCATGCACTGGATCATTGGGCAGATTTTCCACCATGTGTTGGCTCGATGGGATCATCTTGGTATCTACGCAGTGAATGCTGGATCATCGGACTACCGTATGTATGTTGTGATTGTCATATTGTGTAATACATTGTTAATCTTCTCATAGGAGAGGCTTGTAGTTGATATTGTTGTTGTCGTTGTTGTTATTCTTCATGAGTTGTCGAGTAATCTACTATTGTATAAATTATCATACTTGAACTAGCATCGTTGTGCTACCCCCTTCGGGGGTGGACATGTGTTTTATGTTCAGGATTCAGGAGAGCTGGAAAACAACCATAGGAGCAGCATGGTGATGAGGGTGCATAGTGATGTTGATGGTTCGAAGAGTGCTTTCAGTTGTGTTGTGTTTGAATAAGTACTCGAGTACATTGTTTATTTGTGTTGTTTTTGGTTGGTCTTGCATTAATAAATTCCTTTCGGTATTATCTTTCACTGTCAAAAAACCCGGTTTGTAATAATAACTCCAATTTTAGTATTTTATAAATATCATTTTGGATTCTTAGCCTAGTAAATCCTTATATAAAGGATTTACGGTGCTGTAATAATCCTGAATATCTCGGGGTGTTACAGAATATGGTATCAGAGCTAAGATTTATGGATGTCTCTTGGCTTGGGTTAATTTAGGGTCCATACGTGTCTTGGTTAACCGGCCGATAATAACATCACTATACCGCATACGTCTTCATGTGAGCTATGGTTGTAAGTTTCTTAAAACTCTATTATTGTCCTTTAATATTATGCCTTTTACAATAAGTAAACTTTAGAATGATATTGTTCCCTGTATATCGAGTATGCATGCTTATAGTATGTTGAGAAGAGATCGTGGATGCGGACGCGGAAATGCTGGAATGGAAACTTCACCTTCTGTCCCTGAATCTCTGTCAAATCAGGTTGATCTAGTTCTGGCAAGCAACAGGAATATGTCAACAATAATCTAGAGCAAATTGTGGAGGCAAATGATAATCCTGCTATTCCAGACGTGCTTCGTCAAGTGGTCAACCAGATGACCCAATTCTCTCAAGTGGTGAACAGAATGCAGGTGGCGATAGGTCTACAACCGGGGGAGGGATAT
This sequence comes from Orobanche coerulescens, assembly GCA_033398695.1. Lineage (NCBI taxonomy): Eukaryota > Viridiplantae > Streptophyta > Magnoliopsida > Lamiales > Orobanchaceae > Orobanche > Orobanche coerulescens. The sequence continues at coordinate 80,829,011 of CM065815.1, read as the reverse complement.
CAGGGTGTTCCAAACCTGAGGTATCGAAGAGACAAATGGCTTCAAGAAGTGGCGAAGATGCATCCACTAAAGTTTGATGGTTTTTCGGAAGTGCCGACATGGGATTACTGGCTAAGGGAATTAGAGAAAGTGTTTGCCAGAATTAATTGCCCGGATGGCCGAAAATACCCCACCACCCAATATTTTTTGACTGCTTGTAGTGGGAGGCCATCCAACCTATTGGCCAAGATGCCGATTAGGGAGAATTAAAGCTATTGATGGACGCTTAGTATTGCCCTCGTCTGACTAAGGAAACTAAAGTTTGGGAATTATTCTTTGTGTAATCTTACTAGTGGCTCAAGTGATTAAGAATTTTAGTCAGCAATTGGCATTTGTTCGACACCATGTCAGGACCGATGCAGACATGATGTTTCATTTTAACATGAGAATGAAACCAGAGATATAGTGATACATGTTGTGATTTGAATGCACCACCCTTCTTCAGTATTAAGATAAAGCCCTAGCCTATGAGATGAAGGAAGTAACTGTGGAGAAGTTTTCTGAGTCCAAGAAGCAGAAAGTATCTGGTGTTTTTTCATAGCACAAGACTAGTGGGCCCTGTAAAGTCCAGTCATCTTTTCACTCATTCAGAAGTCCCCTGCATCCATATAGAGGTGGAAAGAGTTCCAGATCAGCACCCACTTCTACATATGCAGCAAGGAAATGCTTCAACTCTGGTCGACCAGGGCATTATCGGCGTGACTGCTCACCTCCTTCCGTGACATGTTATGACGTGGACAAGAAGGACACCCTGCAATGTTCTGTGGAGATTTTACTAGATCTTTTGGAGCTCATACTTCACAACAGGTCTAGAAAGAGGCGAGTGTCAATCAAACTCAGTAGAGTGTTCAGCCACATCAGAATTTTGTCCAAGGAAGAGGAAGATGACAGTATGACCGAAAGGAAACATCGAGTGCCAGGTCTGTTCCTCTATGCCTTTATAAAATGAGGAGGACAGACAATTAGAATACGGCAGTTGCATCAGGTATGATTCAGATCCTTTCGCATCCAGTTAGTGTTTTGTTCGATAATGAAGCTACACGTTCGTTTATATCACTGTCTTGTGTAAATCGTTTGAAAATTGCTTATTTTCATGCTTGTGGGCCTTATATTGTGGGTTTACCAACTGGGGAAAGAATTATGGGTAGTTTAGAAGCTAAAAATTTTCTTGTAGCAATCGGAGGCAAAGATTGGCCTTTAAATCTGATCGTGGTAGAAATTCAAGGAGATGATCTGATTCTCGGAGACGATTGGCTTAACCGTTACAGATCGATTATGAACTACCGGAAGAGAAATATCTCGATAATAGCTGGGGATGGCTCTGAATATTTATTTGAAGGATGGAGACCAGGGATCTCAGAAAAAGTGATTAAAGCAATGAAGGCTATCAAACTGTTGAAATAAGGTTGTGCCGGATACTGGTGTTATGCAATGAAGAAAGAAGAACAAATAGTAGAACTTTCATCTATTCCCATTGTAAAAGAATTTTCGGATGTATTCCCTGATTAATTACCTAGATTACCTCCATAACAAGATGTAGAGTTTACCATCGAGCTTGAGTCGGGAGCCACACCTATTTCCAAGGCGCCATATCGGATGGCACCCACTGAAATGTATGAGCTGAAGAAGCAACTTGAAGAGCTGATGGAAAAGGTTATATCCAGCCAAGTGTTTTCCCCTGGGGTGCACCATTGTTATTCGTTCGAAAGAAAGATGGGTCACTTCGGTTGTGCATTGACTTTAGAGAGCTAAATAAAGTGATGATCAAGAATAACTACCCATTGCCTCGAATTGATGATTTGTTCGACGAGTTGCAAGGAGTGACTGTAATGCCCTGGTCTTTTATATGCATGATTTATTATAACCTCAAGTGAGACATTAGGGCTTTGGCATTCCTAAGTAATAAGATTTTGACTAATGTAATATGTTTAGATATATTTACATGTTTTTAATTTAAATTGGATGTTCGGTTATCTGGTTGGATTTCTCTTTCGAATTTGATTTTATGTTTCGATAGACAAAATCGTGATTCTGTTGCCTTCTATATATACTATTTTTCCGTTGCGAGTATGATTTTCGAAAGTTTACTTTTTGAGTTTTCGGGTATATTATATGTCAAATCATTTTCTCGGATAATTCGCGTTCTGTAAATCGCAAAACTTTTCTCCAACTTTAAGCTATAGGTTCGACACGATAATATAAGTATACAACATACATTCAATATCTGAGTAATTTTATCTGTGGAAGAGCGAAATATAAAATATTCTTGGACGGTTTTATTAAAAGGCTAGGATTAACCTAGTATATAAAGGGACATTACCTTTCTTCTCTCCACTTCATCTTCTTCCTCTCTTCTCTCCCTTTGCCCCCATTGTTAAGCTTCCATTGGAGCTCTACAACCAAGCTCCATTTGTGTGCCAAACTTGAATGAAAGATCATATTCAAGTAAGTTAGCTTCTCCTGTTCATTTCCATCCAAGTAGAAGTAGATTTTAGCTAACTTTAAAAACTGAATGATGAAAGAACTTAGGTTTATTTTTCTAATCTTTTATATGTTGTTTCTAAGTTTATTGTAAGGTACTTGGGAGTCTTTAAAACAATTTTATTCATGTTTTGATTTTGTCATTTGGGCCGAAAATATTAAGGTATATAGCTCAAGCATGTGTTGTTTTTCTTATAATTTTCTTACACAATATGTTTCTACTTGATGATATGATGCTATGATGAATTTACGGGATTTTAATAAAATATTTGGTATTTTGGAAAGAAATGAAGAATCATGCTTAGTTCTTGATATGTTGATATATGTTCAAAGTGACTTGATGTTTGTGATGATATATGAAAGATATACATGATATGTTTTTGCTAAATTTTTGTAACATATGTTGGGAATTTGTTTGAAAACAAAGACATGATGTTAGGTTTATGAAGTGGAATATGTGTTAGATAATAGTTGATGTAACTAAAGAGCATGTTATGTATTGACGACTTTTAAATCATGTTTAGGTCATTTTCATGTTAGGATCAACATGAGTTTGGATTAAATGTGTTGCTAGATATCTGGTGATGTTTGATGTTGATGATGTTTGATATTTGATAATGTTGGAATATGTGTTAGTTGTCATTTTTTTAAAAGAAAAGATTATGAAATAGAGTTCGTAGTGTCGAGAAGCATGCTTGTATGTCGACTCTTATATGTGTTAGAAGTATGATATGTATGATTAGAGTTTACATGTTTAAGGTTTTTGTTGCTAGAAATGAGCTCTAGATTAATATGACGTTTTTCCCATTTTCGCCGGAAATTGGCAGTTTAGCTACACTTCACGGAAACGGCCATAACATTCTCCATGGTTAATATTTTTGAGATCCATAAAATGGATATGAAACTAGACTTCAATGGCTTTCCAGTGGTTTAAGATACACTATCATTGTGAATTTACAGAATTCTATATATTTCCAGCCTTTGTGCACATTATGTTTTTGATTATGTTAAGTGTTTGATGATGGTTTTCGAACCAAGGAATGTGTAACAGAATCGAGTGTCGGTTACTGTTGTTAGTATCTTTATATGTTATATGGTCATTCAGGTTCTCTAAGAGAGTCATAACTTTTATTATTAAACATAAGTCTAATGCAAAACCCTAAAGTCCAATCATGTAGATCGAGTCTGTTGTCCGTTAGAATCCATAAAGCTTGATCGATCGCTAAACATAGTTGTTTCTGATGAAAGGTGGAGCAACAGATTGAATCATAAGGAAGAGCCGAGAATCATTTTGCTTGCGTTTATTACATGTCCAGGTGGACTTTCTATACAAAAATGATTTTAGTTTTGCTCTATTTTGATGAAATGTTTTACAAGCAGATTATGATTTCAAATGATTATTATACATAAAAACTTTTATGTGGATTCTTATGAACCTATCACTATTTTCTTGTAAACCTATGAAATGATCGGATCCTAAGCTAGACAAAGGTTGCTGGCCAGGGTTAGTGTACACAGTACTCGGGATTGTGAGCTCTCTTTGGAGTGGCCGATCTCGGGGAGTAACGTTCGCGGAAGGTGGCCACCTTCCCCGGCGTAAATTATGGATATGGTGAATCTGATGATATATGCAATGAAATGAAATGATTTAGTAAACATGGGCTTTTTCTTAAAACCCATGTGTGTTACTGCTCATATGCATGATGACAAATATGAAAGCATGTTTTATCTTTTGGTAATATGTTCAGGGAGTACTTTGTACTCAGCCCTGTATATCTTTTAAAATTTGCAGGTTGAGCAGGGGATGTGATGGAGGATGTTGAGTGGAAGTATTTTGCCTGCAAATGATGTTAAGCCCTGGTTACATATCTTCATATATGTAACCAACCATGATTTTCCGCTGCAAACACTCTTTATGATTTTTCTTTCTAAGTCACATCGTTTGTAATATACTATGAAGCATTTTCTAAACTTCAAGGCTAATATTATTACTATGTATTCTTACTTTGGATTCTGCCCTTCGCGATGCCTTGATAGGTTATTCATGGAAATCCACCCCTATTCCTTATGTAACGTATGTTTCCCCCTTTCTTCCCCGCTTCTTAATTCTTACCCCGGATCACGCCCTGGCTGTGCCATCCTTAGGGATAAGGGGCCGTGACAGAATGGTATCGGAGAGGTTCATTCACTCTGAGTCTATGTTCTTTCAAGCAAAGTTTAGTTCGATTCTCTAAACTGATATAAGAATCAATTATCAACTCAACACCCCGTCACATCATGCTCAACTGAAGAGTAAGGTAAATGATTTACTAGTCTTTATGATTCAAACTTCTTTTTCCATGAAAAATGTATCTCTTTACGAGCTTTTATGATATGTTAATTATGAACATGTACGGAATGATATACGTATGACGAAGCATGTAATATATGAATTTTTATTTTATGATTATGCATGATTTGTTGCTGATGAAGAAACATGAAGACGATAACCTAGAAACTTAGAGTCTTCTACTACGCGAACGAGAACTTATGCGCCTTAAATATTTCAGCATACGCACGAATGTTAAGGGCGAACAATGATGATGTAATAACGAGGATCAATGATGCAGTGACGTCTCCAACGAATATCACTTACATACGAGTAATGCGAGTATGGTTATTTTCTATCGGGATGCCATTTATGGCGGGACCCAAATAACTTTCATAATGTACCCCGTTAGAGTTATATTTATTTGAAGTGTTTCTCAGATTCCAGAGTTCGAGTCGATAACTTAGGATGAGATTTATATTCTTCCTCTGAGAACCGTTTAGTAGAGTTGTTCTATTATGTTGAGACGTTGATGTATTATACGTATACCTCCTTCATAGAATAGCGACCACGGAGACGACGACGCAGAAGTTAGCGAGGAGAAGGCGGACACTGTGCGACCTTGTGGAGGCTTTTCGTCGCACGTACCGAGGCACGGGTGCCACCGTATCCCAGTGCGTGGTAGACCTCGAGGGACCTGGCGCATAGATGCTCCTCATGATGTCTCAAACTATGAGAGCATTCAGCGCCTTATCGACCTCCTTCCGATCGAGTGGAGGGAGTGGGCTCCTACAGTCTTATGGTAATATATCTTTTTGCGTGAACCCACTTTAGTACCAACCGGAGATTTCGTGGCCTTTGCTATCCGGATCACCACTCAGTACCTCCATCACCATGTACCTCCCCCTGGAGTTTGAGTGTATCGACCATATGCTAGGGGAACTTTGCCATAGAAGCCAGCTACACCTCTACCCAGCCAGGTGGTTCTTGATGCATTGCCTCATACTCAGGGTGGGTTAGACTTGGAAGCAGGGACCTCAGCACCTCGCTGTAGGGACATGAGGACCGAGCCTTTCTCAGGAGGACATCTTCACCTCTTTGACCTATGCCAGTCATCGATCTAGTCCACCCACGACCAACTCAGACGATGCTGATGAACTAATGTAGTCGCGAACTCCTTTCTATGATCAAGTATGATGATAACTTGGACCAGCGAGAATGAACAAATGATGATTATGTGAATCCCAGAATGTCACCTGGAAGGGATAGAAGAAGAGGAGGGCATGAACGTGACCCTACACCACCACCTCCTCCACCCCCAATGAGCTATTAAAGAGCTCTTCCTTAAGCAGAATCGGCCTACTTTCAATGGGTCAGGAAACCTGAGAGATGTTGAGCTTTGGGTTAGAGCTATGGAATGAATATTTAACTTCCTAAGGTGTACCAAACAAGAGTGTCTTTCTTGTGTGCTCTCCCAACTCACTGGATCTGAAGACTTCTGGTGGGAAGCACGCAGGAAGATCCTGATGGATGAGCAACTGGAAAACTACTCTTGGGAGGAATTCAAGGAAGCACCGTATGACAAGTATGTTCCAAAAACCTTCAAGGTCAAGAAGGAAGCTGAGTTCTATAATCTGAAGCAAGGGAGGATGTCAGTGACCGAGTACGATAGAATGTTTTGTGAGTTATCAAGGTATGCTCCAGACCAAGTTGATACTAATGAGAAGATGGCAGGAAAATTTAGATCAGGACTGAGGCATGAGATAGGCATGTCCTTAGCTAGCCATAGAAGACTGAGCTACACTGAATCACTGAACAAAGCTCTGGATATCGAGGCAGCAATGCCAGAAGTGAAATGGGCACCCACAGTTACAACACCACCCACTCAGACAAATTCCCACGAATATAAGGGGAAGCCCATGTGGGAAGGATGAAACAATGGTGGGAACAACAACCACAATGGGAAAAACCAGGCTAACAGGAAGTCGTGCTAGGGAAATATTCCTCATGGACAGACTTAGGGTCAAGGAGGCAACAATCATGGATGACAGATGGTTCCTGCTCAGGGAGGAAATAATCAGGGACGAGTTGCAAACCCCGTATATCCCAATTGTAGCAAGCAGCATCATGGTGCATGTCTGTTGGGCATTGGAAGTTGTTACACGTGTGGTCAGAAAGGCCATATCATGAGGAATTGTCCTAAGCAGCAACAAGGAGAGAGACCAAACCACCAGGGTCAACCCCAAGCAGTAAGGGCACTGCAAGGACAGACGCAACTACCCCCACCACCTAAACAGTAGAATCAGAATGATAGGTCATATGCCATCAATCAAAAGTAACCCAAGAAGGATAAAGGTAACTTAGCATATATAGGCAAACTTCTTAACCTACCTGTAATTGTTTTGTTTGATATTAGAGCATCGCTTTCATTTATTGCTAGAGCATGTGTGGATAATCTTAACATATTAATTGAACGTGTTAGTCATGTCATTAGAGTATCTACACCACTAAGAGGAATTTCAACTACCACACATGTTTGTTCTAATCTGGAATTAGAACTCAGAAACCTTAGAGTGGTAACTAATAATCTGAATGTTATGACGATGTGGGATGTTGATGTAATCTTAGGAATGGATTGGTTATTCGAGAATTATGCCACAATTTTTTGTCATGAGAGGAAAATTTTCTTCCAACCACTGGTAAAGTAGCCCACAGACTTTCACGGCATTAAAATGGGTAGAGGGACACCCGTTATCTCTGCCCTTCAAGCCAAGAAAATGATGAGAAATAAGGATTGTCAGGCTTTCCTTGTTTACCTTAATGGGGAAGCTGGAGAAGAGAATACGATAGGTGATGTGTCAATCATGCGGGAATTCAAGGATGTATTCCCAGAAGTGTTATCACGCTTACCACCAGATAGACAAGTGGATGTCAAAATCGACCTGGAGCCTGGGTTAGCCCTAGTGTCGAAAGCGCCATACAGGATGGCACCGAAGGAACTGCAAGAGCTATTAGATTTAGGTTTCATCAGACCGAATGTTTCTCCATGGGAAGCACCTGTCCTTTTTGTGAAGAAGAAGAAGGGTACGCTGAGAATGTTTATAGATTACTGGGAGCTAAACAAGCTTACACTCAAGAACAAGTATCCTCTGTTAAGGATAGATGACTTGTTTGACCAGCTCAAGGGAACAACTATGTTTTCTAAGATAGACCTTAGGTCTGGGTATCACCAGTTGAAGATTCGACTGGAGGATATACCCAAGACAGCATTACGAACAAGATATGGATATTATGAGTTTATAGTCATGCCATTTGGATAAACTAATGCTCCTACAATCATGGATCTTATGAACACAATGTTCCACCCGTACTTGGATAAGTTTGTCTTGGTGTTCATAGATGAAATTCTCATTTACTCTAGAAACCAGAAAGAGCATGAAGAACATCTCAGGATAGTGTTGGAAACACTGAGAACTAAGAAACACTTCACCAAATTATGTAAGTGCGAATTTTGTTTGAAAGAAGTAATGTTTCTTGGGCACATTATATCAGCAGATGGTATTAAGGTGGACCCAGCCAAAGTGGAAGCAGTACATGACTGGAAGTCACCAACCAACCCTAATGAGATTAGGAGTTTCTTAGGTATAGATGGGTACTACCGTAGGTTCATCGAAGGATTTTCCAAGATTTCTAGACCAATAACACAACTGTTGTGGAAAGGAATTAAGTATTTATGAACGGACGAATGTGATGAGAGTTTTCAGGAAATCAAGAGAAGATTGACTACTGCGCCAATTTTAGGAGTATCAGAAGCGAACAAGGAGTGTGTGGTTTACACGAATGCTTCTAAGAATGGGCTAGGTTGTGTATTGATGCAAGATGGGAAAGTGATAGCTTACGCGTCAATACAACTTAGGCCGCATGAGGTGAATTATCCCATGCATGATTTGGAACTAGCCGCAGTTGTGCACTCATTAAAGATATGGAGACATCACTTTTATGGAGTGAGTATGAAATTTTTACTGATCACAAGAGTTTAAAGTACTTTTTCGACCAGTAGGACTTGAACAAGAGACAGAGGAGATGGATAGAATTTGTAAAAGATTATGATTGTGGCATTAACTATCACCCCAGCAAGGCTAATGTGGTAGCAGATGCCTTGAGTTGTAAGACTCGATCACAATTAGGAGACCTACTTACCGCAGAAGGGGATCTAACCAAGATTTTGAAGGAATGAGTTTAGAGGTGGTTCATTCACCGGAAATGATAATGGGTTGTGTCGTGATGTTAATGACGACACCAGATCTGAGAGGACAGATAATGAATGCGCATAGGAGAGATGAAGCATTTGAGAAACTACATATAAGAATTAGATCTGATAACCCAGGAAGTTATCGCAAAGCGGCTGATAACGCAATTATGTTCGAATAGAGAATAAGTGTTCCACATGATGAGGAGTTAAAGAATGAAATTATGAGTGAAGCTCATAATACTCCCTATACCGCTCACCCAAGAAGTACCAATATGTACCAAGACCTGAAGAGAAATTTCTGGTGGGACGGTATGAAACAGGATGTAGCTTCATTTATCGAGCAGTGTTTGGATTGTCAGCAACTGAGCACTACACCAATGACCTTATGGGAAGTTACAACCATTGACCATTCCATAATGGAAGTGGGAAGGAATAGCGATGGATTTTGTGACCAGTTTGCAAAGGACTAAATGAGGAAACACTGCTATATGGGTTATAGTAGACAGACTCACAAAATCAGCTCACTTTTTGCCTATTCCGATCACTTATGGATCTGAGAAGTTAGCACAGCTATGTCCGTGAAATTGTGCGTTTACATGGAGTGCCTATATCAATCACATCAGATCGATATCCAAAATTTACCTCTAGATTTTAGACGAGCCTGTAGAAGGAATTGGGTACATACTTGAACTTTAGTACCGCTTTCCACCCGCAGACTGATGGACAATTGAAAAGGACGATTCAGACACTAGAAGACATGTTGAGAAATGTAGTGTTGGATCAAGGTGGAAATTGGCAGTATTTTTTGCCGTTAATCGAATTTGATTACAACAACAGTCATCAGGCAACGATAGGTATGGTGCCTCATGAAGCCTTATACGGCAGAAAATAGAGATCACCACTTTATTGGGATGAAGTGGGTGAGAGAAATATTTTAGGGCCAAACACAGTCATCAAGATGATCGAGATTATTCTGGGGATAAGGTTTCCTCTGTAACACCCCCAGATCAAACCGGGAATATTACACGCCGCAGACCCTCTCCGTGAGGATCCACCAGGCTAGACATCAAAACAACACATTACATTACATACCGACGAGTCAAAATAACGAACCAACAGACCGATTTGGTCTTTCGTCACTGACTTACAAATCAAAATACATAAACTCATCCAGACTCATACCCACGCAAGGGTAAAATACTTGCAACAACGAACAATAAGACAGCGGAAAAGACAATACAATGGACTTCGACTAACTGAACCCAAAACTGGCCTTCATGTGATTAGTATCATTCGTCTTTCATCATCCCTCGTACCGATCCTGTGTCTTGCTCCCGAAAACCTGCATGTACCTGGACACAATACAGATATCCACCCCCGACACTGGGGTTAGCAAACTCCTTTGTTTCGCTAGTGCAAGTATAAAGTGCAAAAACGAGCCATACACAACACATTCCGAGAATACAACGAAAGACTTCCCGAGGTATATTTAGTTAAAAATAGTTCAAGTCTTGAAAGTAGAAATGAAGTAAGTAAGCACTTTGAAAACACTTCCAAATCTCGGGAGTTTTGAAAACATTTGAAATTGAAAAGTTCTTAATTCCTCGAAAGTCATTTAGGGTCACAGCCCCAAAGTTCATTTTCCAAAATGCAAATCCGTTAACAAAACGCGGGGTCCACGACCCAACCATTCCGGTCACAAAACACAGGGTCCACGACCCGATCATCCACTTCAATTCACTTACAAGTGCACATTACACATAACACATTAATTTTATGCCATTCTAGCCAAGCACCAAGACTCGATATATAATGTCTCTCGACCCTGAGCACAAAGCATTGTGATACTCCGGACAATATCACAATTAACGAAAACATCAACATCATCCTCAAGATGAAAACTACACCTGGTAACCCGCGACCGTACCCCTTAGTATCGGCCCCCAGACGCCACGTCGAACGCTCCGGGTGGGAAACCACTTCCGCGGCCGTACCCCTTAGCATCGACCCCCAGACATCGCGTCGGACACTCCGGGTGGAAGTTCAACCACACACGCACCCAAGTCCACTTCCGTGGCCGTACCCCTTAGTATCGACCCCCAGACGTCCCGTCGAACGCTCCGGGTGGAAGGAACAACACACACACACGTTCCAAAATCACAGTTGCAAACCACAAGCCTCGAAGGACAATCACAGTATATATAGTCGAGGTACCTTACTAGAATGGCCATATTATCCAACACGTACTCACGAACCAGAACTATAACAATTCACAAGGAAGCACAAGATCTCAACAGCACCGAACGACACAACCAATATCACATAAGCTCCCATATTCATCCATAACCACGTGACTCCAAGCACATAATTTGACAAAAGAATTACACTTTACATTTACCAACGACATAACCATACACAATGACATCACAAGAAAGTAAGGTGATCCTATACTCGACACTAGCACACATATTCAACTAAGCATATTAATTCCCGACACACACGGGTCACCTTTACGAAAACCATGATAGTAAATATACCGATTCTTTTGAAAAATGGTTATAAATATTTATTTAGCACATATCGACGATTAACAACCATAATATCCACAAAACACGAAATGTATGGGCAAGATACTTGCCTCGAAATCAATTTGTGAATACTCTGACGAAAGCGGCTCGGTCGAAACAGCCCCAAAATAATCCCGAAACAGCCCGGTCGAAACAGCCCCAAAACAGTCCCGAAATAGCTCGGCCGAACCATCCCCAAAACAGCCCCGAAACAGCCCCAAAAACCGGCCACCTTCGCGAGAAATCAATAACAACACAATCACTACGAGAATAACACCGCTACGAATCAACAACACTAAACGAAATCTCAATCGACACTAAGAAACTACAAGGGTTCAAGGGTTCGTTCCAAGAAAGCCAAAATCATGTTCCGGGTGAAACGAAATCGATAAACAAGTTTCTAATCCGTGGATTACAACCAATACAACAAGAATTACATGACCAATTCATCATAATCGGTCCAGAATTGAAATCAAGAAGAAAACCCCAAAATAGTTGAAAAAAAGGATTTTCGAAGAATTACCTCAATCCGACGAAGAACAATGGATTAGATGTTGTTAAACATGATCAAGACTTCAAGAATATGATGATAATCTACTCAGGGATTGAAATCCCCATCAAATCGCCCAAAAACCGAGAGAGCGAAGTGAAAATGGGCTGAAAAACGCGACTGTCCTATTTATACCACTGGACAAAACGGCTCAGAACACGGCCCAAATTAGAGCCGTATTCCAGCGCCGTGTTATAAACGACTCAGCAAAAACGGTGCAAACAGTGTCGTATTCCAGGGCCGTATTCTGACAGTGTAGACTTTGTCATTATGACCATAACTTCTCCGTCCGGACTCCGATTGACTCGCCGTTTGAACCATTGGAAAGTTAATTTGATGCTCTATCACATTGTAAAGTTTCAGAATTTTTAGACTTTATAAGCGCCGGTTTGATCTTACAAAGTCGACCAAATGCACAAAAACGATACTCCTCGACAAAACAATAATTATTCAACATGCAACGAAACACTAACAGACAATACCAACGATCCAAATCGAAAACGAAGACATAACAAAGCAAGACATACTATTAGCTCGACTTACACAATGATAAGTCGTACCCGACGAACACCACAACACGGTACATCGTGCCGTACCCAACATAGGGGAAAATCTCAAAAAATCGCCAACAGAACAAAATGAACAATGGAATCGACAAAAATTCAAACATAACCGGAACCGAGAATCTCGGGTATTACATTCTACCCTACTAAAAATAAGTTTCGTCCCGAAACTTAAAACAAGAGCAAGGCGATTCTAGATAACACACGTTATCTGATATTTACAGTGCACAAGAGCTCCATGCAGTACAGAGCTACTGCGGTCCGATTCAATACGCAAGTATGTTTACGAAAAGCAACGAACATGAACCACTACGGTTGATAAATCCGAGCAGTACAACAACCCAAACACAAGTCCAACGTTGAACAAGAATGTAATTCCAATAACCTCAGATGTTTGAAAGATCAAATACGGAAACAATTTCCCAACACTTATGGAAATTTCGAAGTGGCCCAGATGTTCAATAATCACGATTACGAGAGCAAACAATAATGATTGGAAAACGACGAACGAATAGCAATGATCGAACAACAACGATTAACTATGAAGTTCACGTCTTAATCAAGACATTAATAAACTTGTAGGAACCACAAGGTGTTAATTTCGCACACGGTTCACAGGATATCGATCCGAACTTGGAAAGATCACAACGATATATAGATCAATTTGGGACAATATCAGAACTCGCTTGAATGACAAAGGTGAGAAACAACACAAGGTCAGAAGCACCAACTAACACAATCGAGTCGATACGATCGAACGAAATGGAAGCGAAAAAAGAAGAAAAATATGGGTATTACATCATATCACTTTTAAAAGAGGTTTCGTCCCCGAAACCTAAACAACGAGAATGAAGTGCTGGAATAGAAACCTTCCCGGTCATATCCTCTTGGTCCCGCATATGATCTCCATGACCAACTGCACCGCCGTCATGACCGCATCCTCTGTCCCTCGGCATACGAAGCGGATTCTCACTCGATACGATGGCACAAATTCGCAAAAATAAATACTAAAGTACCAACTCAGCATGAGATATCACATAAGGTAACTAATAACAACTTGATAAGATAATCCACGAAGTATCCTTTTAAATGATATCATTTGAAAATCCTTAGATTTGTGTCCTCTACAAAGTAAAACTTTAAAAATATTTTTGGTACCACGGGTTGCTTCATCAAAACTTTTAAACAACAGACTTTAACCGTCTCATTTTGAAATCATTGGCTAAATAATATTTTCTGTGCAATCGGCATTGTCAAAATCACCACGCTACTACACACCAGCATTACGTTAATAACGACAAGGTAGCTACGCAAGGTCATCAAACCATTCGTACATACCTTAATCAATACAGGAAACTTTCTCAAATCCGAGTTTGAAGTTTACATCGAGTGAGATTTTTCATCTTTCACTATATATTTTGAAAATAAATTTGAATTATGGTGTGAAAGATTTTTGATGTACTCCAATTATTTGAAAATACAACAACATGTTAAAATCATATTCGAAAATCCTCCCAACACGACATGAAAATCAACGACAGTAACATTTTACAAAATGCCTACATGTACTTTAAAACAACTCTTTCAAATACCATCGAGGTTTTATTTGAGAATCCAAGGCCGGCTCGCCAATTCCAAATAATTTTCAAAGTATACACGGAGCCGCCGATTAATCGAACCGTCAAAACTTTGTGAAGTTTCCAGGAAAGTGTTTTGAACACACAGCAGACATAATTTATCAATTCATCAAACACAATCAAATATCACCTAGCAATACGAAAAGTCTTAACACACATTCACGCACAACAGTTGTTATCACTAGACACCACGTAGAGAATACAACTACATGTGATTGGCCGCAAAAGTTAGACCTAACGGCTATAATGCGGTTCCATAGCCTCTGCCCAGGTTGATTAGCGCGCGTTACAACAAAGATTAACGTGCGCTAAACACGCCACGTTAGCGCGCGTTAGGCTCGTACTAAGCCTGTGCTAACTGCTCTAATCACCAACACGATTGCAAACATATATGAGGTAATACTAGACTCGAAGGTTACAAGTAAGCAACAACATACGAGTCTAAATGTCATCGACTCACATAATTATAACATCTCACAAGAAACCATCAAAAGAAAATCATCCTACAAAAACGAAAATTTTACTTCTCAATATAGAGGACTATCTCAACACATACATATCGATGGACTCAACATTCACGTTACTATTTTAATCATAAAACTGACACCACTGCTCAACAACGAGAGCATCATCAATACACATCTCTGACTAACATTCATGAAACCGGAAAGTCACAAACGAGAGTCACGTCTTGAGTATATTTTGTAGACCTTATTTGAGTTAAAAACTCGAGTTTTGAAAACTTATAGTATGAGATGAAAATGAAATATCGGTAGTTTGAAGTCTAAAAATTTTCGACCTTGAGGTCATCATACAAAAATCAAAATTTTTCCTCCCTTGGAGAACATTTTAAAAATTTACGTGACTCCCCGGAAGCCTTCGAAACTAAAAATTCCAAGGTTGTTGCTCTTGCAAGAAAAACAATTCATACAAGGATACATTTGGCAATATCATTCTTCATTCTAGCACAAAACGGGAATTAAGAAATATATGTCACTTACTCACGATGCACCTTCAAATACTACTACATAACACAGAATCATACAGGCTCGTATAGCTCGTGGTACAACATGTAGTAGGGAGACTTACATCCACAGATCGCACGAAGATGATGGTTGCACCTTGATACTAATCACGGACGACATCCCAGACGAAGCGTCGCGACACAACCCAGTCAAACACAATCCAACAAGACAAGACTCAACAATACATGACTGGACCTGACAGCCTAGGTTTCCGCAACCTAATCTCCGATACCATAAATGTAACACCCCCAGATCAAACCGGGAATATTACACGCCGCAGACCCTCTCCGTGAGGATCCACCAGGCTAGACATCAAAACAACACATTACATTACATACCGACGAATCAAAATAACGAACCAACAGACTGATTTGGTCTTTCGTCACTGACTTACAAATCAAAATACATAAACTCATTCAGACTCATACCCACGCAAGGGTAAAATACTTGCAACAACGAACAATAAGACAGCGGAAAAGACAATACAATGGACTTCGACTAACTGAACCCAAAACTGGCCTTCATGTGATTAGTATCATTCGTCTTTCATCATCCCTCGTACCGATCCTGTGTCTTGCTCCCAAAAACCTGCATGTACCTGGACACAATACAGATATCCACCCCCCGATTACTCGGGGGTTAGCAAAACTCCACTGTTTCGCTAGTGCAAGTATAAAGTGCAAAAACGAGCCATACACAACACATTCCGAGAATACAACGAAAGACTTCCCGAGGTATATTTAGTTAAAAATAGTTCAAGTCTTGAAAGTAGAAATGAAGTAAGTAAGCACTTTGAAAACACTTCCAAATCTCGGGAGTTTTGAAAACATTTGAAATTGAAAAGTTCTTAATTCCTCGAAAGTCATTTAGGGTCACAGCCCCAAAGTTCATTTTCCAAAATGCAAATCCGTTAACAAAATGCGGGGTCCACGACCCAACCATTCCGGTCACAAAACACAGGGTCCACGACCCGATCATCCACTTCAATTCACTTACAAGTGCACATTACACATAACACATTAATTTTATGCCATTCTAGCCAAGCACCAAGACTCGATATATAATGTCTCTCGACCCTGAGCACAAAGCATTGTGATACTCCGGACAATATCACAATTAACGAAAACATCAACATCATCCTCAAGATGAAAACTACACCTGGTAACCCGCGACCGTACCCCTTAGTATCGGCCCCAGACGCCCCGTCGAACGCTCCGGGTGGGAAACCACTT